>JBBDHI010000012.1:18866719-18899655 GCA_037177115.1 Craterocephalus stercusmuscarum | reverse complement strand
AATAATAATAATAATAATAATAATAATAATAATAATAATAATAATAATAACAATAATAATAATAATAATAATAATGAAATTGTTACATAGAAACACTTTTATTCATTTTCAATTTTTTTGTTTGGCACTGCCAGTTTGTGCATATTTAAAATATATATTGGATAACCAACTTTATCTTTTAACAACATTTTAGAAAAAATATGAAACAAACATTTTCAGTGTAGTAATCAGCTGAAAACCTTTTTAAAGCCATATTAGTTATTATTGTCTGTTTTTCATCTTTGGGGACTTAGTGCCCACAGCATTAATAGACTTTTCCAACTTCTCCATCATCCATTTCCAGTGCTGAGAAACATTTCACATGGTGATCTGAATAATTTATCACTCTCCCATGCAATTCATTTTATCCCCATACAATATTTCCTGGGGCTTTGATAAAACAATCATATCAGCAGACATTGTGTAACAGAGGAATAGTGACAGCTTAGGTATAAGTTACAGTAGCAAGTGGAAAACAGAATTATCTATGGCAGGCCTGTTCAGATGCAGAATCAGCATGGAGCCAGCAGCTGATGTGATGCTTACAGAATCCATGCAAGATGTCATTTTATACATATGTTCTGCTATTTTTGTCTAAAAAAATAAGTTAGCATTAAAGTAAAATAAAGAAATAGTCATTTTTACATCTATTGAAACATACTTAAATGTTCAGTTATAATCAGGTTCAGAAGGATTTGAATAAATCACATATTGTGCTCTTTAATAGCCCAGACCCTAAAACAGCACCAGTTGGTGAGATTTTTCATTAAATGTGAACAAGTAAATATTATTACTTTACGCAAATCATGACAAAACTGTTCCCATACTAAAAATAGGCATTTGAGATTTTAGTATAAGACATGAGAGTATTTGCAGCATTAAACAGTCACTCCCATGAGTTAAAAAAAGAAAGAAAACTAAACAAACAAATCACCAGAAAGCAACAAGGGAAGTGTTTATTTGGCTAAAACTGAGACACTACTTTGAATAGTTTAAACCATACATAGCAATGCAATAATCTGTTAAGTCACACTTGCTCCCTGGGTAGCAAACACTTGCGGACCCACCTGGGACCGTGAAGCTTATGTGAAGCCGACTTCATTCTGCGGATTGGATCTGCTCTCCTCTCTTCCCACATCTTTTTTTTTCTCCCTCCACTGGGTTATCCATTCAGTTATACACAGGAGAGGAGGGTTAAGAGGAGCGATGGGGGAGCACTTAGCAAGTGAAGGCCATGGTAGCTATGCTGGAGTGTTATTTAATGAAGTAGAGGATCAGGATGCACAACGCTGAACACATGAGGTGGTGTAGGTGGTGCTACAGGAGTTAAGAGCAAGTGTGCGTGTGTGTGTGTGTGTGTGTGTGTGTGGGTGGGTGGGTGGGTGGTGGGTGGGGATGTTGACGGCCAAGATGACAGGAGGTTGTGTTGTATGTTCCACATAGGCACAGGATAAGGGAGGAGGCTGATGGTGCAGCGAGCCTGGGGGTAGGAAGAGGGGGGCTAATAAGATCACTTTTTATTGGCCCGCAACCCCAGAGGAGTGTTTGTTTGTCTGCATGCATGATGGAGGGGATAAAAAGTTAATGCATAGGCATTGAGGAGCATGAGGCTGGGTTGGTCACTGCTGCCCCCTGCAGGGCATGCCCTGTGCATGTGTGTGTGTCTGCGTGCAGGTGTGAGTGTGTTGTGGTGGGGGAAAGGGTGCTGCTGTTTTTACCATACATACTGAAAGACAAATTTCCCAACATATTCTGCAGATATGCGTCCCGAGTCTTATGGCACAATGAGAGACATCACCATGTTGTCACATCGCTCAGCTTTCCCGGATTATGTCTTTGATTAGGAATTGCCACAGGGAAGGAAACTACTTTCTGATACCAATGAATGTTATAACAGTTTTATTTGCATTATTGATCACCGGTGGCCAACTTTTTAATTCTACAGACGGCAGGCCCAAAGGCACTCATTTGTGAATGAGTTTGTTAAGTGCTTTTGTGCTGAGTGTGTGTGAAGCAGAGAGCATTTGAAAGAGAGAGCTCCTTGTCCCTCCAAAGTTCTGCCTCTTTGTGTGGGTAGAGATGGAGTGAGGTATCAGGGTTGGGCAGCGAAAAAAAAAAGAGGGAGTGGATCGGGTTAGAAAGGAGGGGTGGTATAAATTCAACATGAGGGGGGTTGTGGATGAGGAGAATATCAATCGGGCATGCGGTGTAGAGGCAGCCTGCCACAGTCTGCTTCGGGAGAAAGATTAGAGAGGGGATCAGTGTCATCAGCAGCAGGAGAGTAATGGTGCGGGCCAGGTTCAAGGCTAGAGCCAAGAACGTATCGGCATCACAGCAAAACCCCCACCTCCTATCACCCCCGTGCCGACACCCCCCCCCCCCTACATGAAATAGAGGTTAACCGCCAATCTAGAATTTTTCCCCGTCTTTTACAGAGGGTGAAAACTACCGCTGGGAGTCTCAGGACAATTTTTATATAGGATTAGAAAACAAAAATCAATATTTAATTATCTTTGAGCTTTTTGTGTCACTGCATCTTTAGGTCAGTAAGTGTTCGGGAGCCAGGGTCGCCCCTACACTGTAAGTGAAGGAGTCGTTAAAAAGAGCCAGTATCTTTTTTTTTTCTTCATGATTGCACGTTATTAAAGTTGCAGGAAAGTGCTGGGACTTTGGTGTATGATTTGAGTCGGCTTTAACACTTATCTCAAAGTTTGAAAAAAGCCCAAAACAAAACATTGGATAATCAATTGTTATCCTGTTACCCATATTATATTACAACCTGGAAATGCACCTTCATGATCTGACAGAGCCATAAACTTTCACATTAGTTCTGTCATGTTCTTAACCTTACTCTGAAGACGTGGTTGACAGCCAGACTATCATCACTGGCATTTTTACCCTGCTTCTTACAGCTGCACACAGCAATGCACGCTGATTGCATCCACCCCAGTATATAAAACACTGCCCGTTTACGCAGCTTTCAGACATTGTATTAGATTAAGGTGGCTCTTTAGCTTTTTTTTCCCCCTGTGGCAGTGGCCGATGAGACTGTGGAGTGGATGTGACGGCCGCTTAAGCGGTGACAAGCAGAAGGTCAGCGTCACTGATGAAGGAGTGAGGCCAGCTGGCCCTCTGATGTAGCCATCCTTTAAAGCAC
This sequence comes from Craterocephalus stercusmuscarum, assembly GCA_037177115.1. Lineage (NCBI taxonomy): Eukaryota > Metazoa > Chordata > Actinopteri > Atheriniformes > Atherinidae > Craterocephalus > Craterocephalus stercusmuscarum. Next base: position 18,896,459 of record JBBDHI010000012.1, on the reverse strand, counting down.
AGGGAGAATCTATCCTATTTAAGGCGGACACGTGAACAAATACGGCCAGGAAGGACGATAAAGGAGAAAGGAAGCCAGGGAAGAGGAAACAAAAGGAAGCAGGCAAGGTAAAGTGAGTGGCATAGACGAAGAGCTTGAAAGTCCTCCATTCAGATGTAGCAGGCAAAAATGTTCCCAGGCGCCTGGGGCCATTTATTACATTGATGAAGAGCAGAGAGGTCGTCTATGAATCAGACTCTCCTGTCCCGTGTGCACCACATCAGGATACTCATGGGCAAAGCCTGTTCCTTACCTGATTGCAGTAATGTGTTTGTATCTTGCGAGAGGAAGACTGCCAAGAGAGAGTACCAGGTGAAAGGAAAGCGAGAGAAAAAAAGAAGCCTTTCTCTGAGCATTTGCATTACCTTAGCCGTGCATTATGGATTAGATTGGATCAGATTAGATGAAACTTTAATGATGCGAGTGAGGAAACTGGTCTATTACAGAGGCAGAAAGTAGATGGGGAAAGTGAATAATGAAAAAGACAAAATGATGGAATAACCTTGGTACAAGATCAGTAAATAAACAAGATGAGAACAAAATACAGTAATATATATATATATATATTATATATATAAATGTAAAACTGTTCATATGAAAAGTTCAGGTGAAGGAGCAGAAGGATCAACTATTCATTGGAGGCTATTTAGTTCAAGTGTGACTAAATGCTGAATAATTGTAATTGCTGCTTTCAGGGCTGCTTTATGCCTGTCCTTACATGCAGAATATTAACCCCTTTACTTTTCTATGCATCGATTCTCTTCATGCCATCTTTGTGGATGTGCATGCAAGACTGCTCTGCACAGTGCTGAGCCAAGCTACTCCCCAATCCACATGCCTCATTTCCCTTTATGAGATTGAGGGAAGTCCCATACGCTGATTATCCTATATATAGCCTGTTGTAATCATAGACCACTGGAAAGTAGAAGGTCGAGTCTGATACAGTATCACTGAATTATAAATGGGAAAGTCATCTCTGTGCTTGGAGTGCAGAGAAGGACATGGAAAGTGGAGAAAGGGAGAAATTAACCAGTCTGGTTTTGGTTTTGGTGAGAGACAGATTTTTTTTTACCTTGGATAATGAGAATTATTTATAAAATGATGGCTATACTTTATGAGGAATAACAGTAGTGGAAAAAAAGGTTCACACACCACAACACCTGCATAAAGAAGTTCTAAAAGGTGTTATTGTCGTATGTATGAGTGAGCTGTCAGGATTTCCTCCACCCTCCCTGCCTTCTACCTCTCCCCCTCTCCCTCTCTCTCTTTCTGACACCTTCCCTGAGCGTAATACACACCAGCAAGCAATCGATACACACTCAGCCGAGAGCCAGGAGGAATTGTGGCAGTGCAGGCACCACACATTACAAGGTGGCCAAGGCCAATAAGCTGTGCAAGAGAGAAGGAGAGAGACAAAATTGAAGCTATGGCTAAGTAACAGCTTATGCACACAGACTTCTCGTAATGGTGAAAATGTCTTTTTACAAAGCTTTAAGTCTCTATTCCTCACCAGCACAGACGTTTATTTAAATTTGTGGAGACGCTGTCACTTTGATCAAAATGACATTAATTTGGGGGCAATCTGTCCCTTTTAAAAATACTCTCTCACCACCCACATTATTATGCTTATTATTGTAACAAATGTGATGAAATGCACAGAGCACCACAGCAAGAGATGTGCAACTATGTTTCCATAGCAACATATCACACTGCCACCACTGCTTCATACACATAAATGACAGACAGAGCCTATTAAGCCCATTGAGAATAAGTAACAGTGACTGTTTGCATGCTTGTGAGAGTTTAGTGTGACAGTGTTCACCCCCATGAGTACGTGCACGTCTTAACTTCCCATTTTTCTACTAAGAAACAAAACATTAGTTGGAGTTTAACAAGGGAATACCTCTGAAGTCTTTATGTGCAGAGCATGTAATTAATTTTGATGGGATTTAGGGTGGAAAAAATGCTTCAGAAAATCATAGTAAAAATTGTTTTGTTTGAAGAATTGATTTCTATTTATTCCCGCTTTTTTTCCAGAGGTACAATTTTTAGCAAGATGACTTATGGCAGCAACTAAGGGCCCAGCTATACTGTTCACAAATGAATAACCATAAAGGCAAGAAATGCTACAGAATTCCAGGATGCCTTGTTGTTTTGAGGATTCAGTACGGTGGCCTGGAAGTGGAAAAACAAATTAGTATAATTGGAACATGTCTGGCACAATCTTTCATTCAGTGCATGATCATGTGAGTTCATTTGGTGGATGGTCTCATTGTGGTTGTTTCACTATCAATCAACACCATTTCAGACCAACTTTAATTTTTGGGGTCAAGTTGAAAATAAATATGAATCCTTTCCAAATGTAGTAAGTACAACATGAAAATTTAGAACCAAAAATCTTAAAGTTACAATCGTGATTTGATAGATTTTTAATCTTGGTGACGACATTATTGCGCACCAAAGATGCTGTGTGACAAAACAGAAGTTTTTAAAATTTGAAATTGTGAAAATATTTACAGTAAAATTGTGTTAGTGGCAAACTGTAGACCAAATAATACCTGCATGTAATGAAACTTGATTATGATAATATGATCACAGAATGCAATATTTTCTACGGAAGCCGAGAGCGGTTATACTCACTATTTTTTTTCAGCATCGTTATCTCGTGATAACGGGATAAATATCTTGTTATCTCGGGAAAATGCAAGTTTATATCTCGTGATAACGGGATAATTATCTTGTTATCTCGGGAAAACGCAAGTTTATATCTCGTGATAACGGGACCTGGGGCTGTTCACGAAAGGGTGTTCCACTTACTGAGTCTAAAAAGAAACTCTGGGTTAACTTTGAGCTGGGCAACTCTGAGTTTTCAGCCCCAAAACAACCGTATAGAGTTGGTTCAATCAACTCTAACAGTCATCATCAATGAAGCCTTGTTGATACCTGGATTCCCCATGGCAACAACTGACAAAAAGCACGTTATTTCACACAAACTATTGCAGCTAATTGTGTTGTGTGTAGTATAGTGGCTTTTGTATTGCTGTGATAACTCTGGGGCACCGTTTATTTCACACTTGTTGACATGCAGTACAACATAAATATTCAGTGGCTATTCCTACAGTACGTCTAGTGATTTAACTTTATGGGAACTGTGGTTATGAGTGCAGACTTCAGTTTATGATTCCTACAGATCAGAAAAACAACGATGACACTTTTTAAAAGAAGAAACAGACACTATTAAAAAGAGATGTGATTAAAATTTAAAAAAAAATCCTGCAGGTAATTCCAATAAATAGTTATTGTAAGGCAAACTTTTTTTGTTTACCGTGACTAAGTGTGTCAATGTTTTATTCAGACTATTTAACAGCTGTTCTCTGATCAGAAATTCAAAACGGACATGCTGTATACCCTGTTAGTTTCTGTATGTTTTTGTTCTGATTGGATAAAAACACTTCATTTAAGCTCCCCGCTGGTTGAAAGATCCCCCGAAGGTACAGAAAGGGAAAGGCCTCCAGCATCGTCGGTCCGTCTGATTACAATCAGTGGCATCCAGACAACAGCATTTGGAAAGGATTAGATGCAAAACACCTGCCATTTCCCCCCAGGAATTAAGGGGGAAAAAGAAAAAATAATAACAGCAAGAAAAAGAAAAGGCCTTTCATCATTTTTGTTTTACATACATTGACTTTCTAACTGCATTTCACCAACATTCAAAACGACAGGCAGCAGCACAAAACAAACATATCCATGGTCATGTTGGTGTTCGTGCAGATGTGTTATTACGACCATAATCCTGAGTGACCCAAGTCACCCAAGTATGGTTCCCACCCACACACTCTATAATCCTAAAATAGACCATCAGCCTTTAACGTTTTACATCCTATGAACAGATTCATCGAGTGACCACCTTTTACTGCGCGGCCATCTTGGTTGTGCACTCACACAATAAAACTGTTGTTTACTTAAAACACTGTTGTTTACTTGTGTATCTTTTGCATCTGAGTCTTTGGCTGTGACTGCTGCATCCCTGTCTGGATTAAACATGCTCTTTGCCTCCAATTTATCTCTGCCTCCCTCCCTCCCACCCCACCCTGCCACCCAAATACACGCATACACACACCCACACACACACACACCAATCCGCCACCTCACCTTCATCTCCTTCTCTTTCCTCATCTATCCTCTCCCCTTCCTCACTCATAGATTGACTCTTTCCAATTACATGAGCAGTTTCTTCAATCACACTGTAACAAATTACCTGATGAATTAAGAAAAAAAGAGGAAAAAAGAAGGGGGGAAAAAAACACCAGTGATGTTTCTAGGCTTTAGCATGGCCCATTCTTACGCTTAATGAAATTTGCTAAGCCATACATCAGGAGTGGGTTGTCAGTGCATAGCTCCTCAGATCTTCCAGTTTCCCCCTGCTGTTTTAATATGCTTTATACAGATAATTATTTCCGCAAGAAATACACATCTCTGCAGCCAGTGCTCATGCTGTTTCTCTCTTTTGATATTACCCCTTTAATTAGTTCAACGTTTTCTTTTTTTTTCCTTTTTAATAATGGCTTATAAAAGGGAAACTTGTGCATCTTATTTCTTTTCGCTGCCGACAGCTCACACCATTTTAAATGCCAAGTGACTGTTTATAACTATTTAGATAATCAGAGGTACAGTCCGTGTTTGTTAATGTAAATGTACTTATATAATTTTCAGTACTGCAACCGAGCGAAATTCAGAAATTTTCTTTTTGCTGAAACCAAAGTGCTTAAAAACAATATTATTTTTTTATGCTCCTCCAGAATTAATCATAGAACGAACATACTTATTAAAAGGTTTTCTAGTTTCTGCGAGATGAGATTAAATGATTCACGTTGCAGTTTATGTACCTGCGAACATCCATATTTCAGTTGTAACTGTCTGTTCATTTTTTACACCACTGGTATTCACTTTAACATTCCACTCTAAATTGAGCTATAGAGGTAATACAGTATTTCCCACCACACACACCTGTGTGTGTCTGCACTGCAGTCGGGCGAAAGACTTGTGCTTTACTACACAGGCTGGTTTGAGTTTACCTTTACTTGACATTTAAAAGCTCATTGTGAGAAGCCGTGTAAAAAATGACACACTGTAGCCACCTTTATAGTATCAATACTTGCCATAAAGATGTAATTGAATATTGAGTGTACTTAGTGTTGAACATGAGGTGTTATTCTGTGATTTTACAAGACGAAGCACACGCAGATTGAAAGCATCAGCTTTGTACTGTCATGATAACAGGGAGTATTGTTGATTTTTTTTTTTTAAGTATTGCTCTAATGGCCTACTGAATCTGCCAATTCACATTCAGCTGAGTGTGAAAGCCCTCCTTGTAGAGAAAGATCTTTTCATTATGCACAGCTTACTGCATCTCTTACTGGATGTAAACCGTCTGAATACCAGTGCAGAGTTTGCAAGGATCTATTTTCCCCCGTGAAAAGGAACATTCCAACCAGAGGAGGGATTTTTTATTTCTGGATGGGGTTCAGGACGCAGAAAGCAGATGCTGGTGTTGGAGCACTGCCAACCTGCGCAGGAGACCGAGGACCCGGATGGTGCACATGAACATAGAGCGAGAAATGTTTGCTTTTTAGATGTGAGTTTCAAATGGAGGGAGGGCTATAAAAAGCATACATCCAGAACTGAGTCTCAAAGTCAAGGCCAAAGGCCTGTCAGAGAAGCACATATGCAGCATCGCTCATTTTTGGAAACATAATCATGCTATCATTACACTTAGACCTTTTCTAAAACAATGCCACGATACTTAACTTTAGATATTTCTTAGAGAACTTGCCAAGCAACTTTGTGTAAGATGTTTCCAGAAAACATACAAGTCCACTTTTAAACTTTCCAATGAAAGTAGGTTTGCAACGTGGACAAGCGTCTAAAGCTGAAGTTATGCCATATTTACCCAATTAAATGTAGAGCACAAAACAAAATGTTCAGGAATTTTCTATCTCAGGACAGAGCCGGACTAGTGGTGTCAGACATTGGTTTTTTTTGTGGGATTTGTTTTGGCTGGTTAACATAATTATTTGCACAATGCAAAACTCACTACAGCTTGAAGACATTTGATTAATAATACCAACTGAATTAAGACACTTTTTTGTAATGCTCCCTCTCTAGAATTTGATCAGGTCCATGTGGAAATAAGAATAAACACAGAACTGAAACTATATCAGCTCTCTGACCTCTGTGAGCTTTCCACGAACCCTCCCTGTAGGTTTTCAGGAACATAAATCTCTGAGAAATAGTCGTCCTGCTGAGCACCTGCTAGATGGCCAGACGGCCTGCTTTGGCCAGAACCCTTTAACGACAGCTGAGATGACTTCTCAAGGCACTTCTCTGCTTCCAGGTCAAACTAAAACACACATGAAGCCGTCCAAGCACTGGATGTGTGACATCTACATTGTTGTGTCGGTCAAGGCTGGAGTCATATTGCTTTATGACGAGCAGTAACACCAAATACTCCAAATGCATCTAATGTACTCTAGATGTTTATGTTGCTGATATTTGACATCTTAACCCTTTAACTCCGGCCTGGCTCTCAGGTCTTGTTTTTAAAGCCTCAAGGTCTCATTGTCGTATTGGCTTAACCTTCAATTAGCTTACTTGCTTGGCCACTTTAATGTCTTTGGTCCCTCAGGTCATGGCCGTCTAAGAAACATTATATTCTTTTATTTCAGTGGTATCCTTCCACTGATGATAAGGATGACATTTCAAGTAAAGGTATGGGAAAGAGTCCATAGAGTCCTTTACTACTATAAAGATCGTTTTGGGTGAGTATGTTAGCACACCTGTGTGTGTATGTGCGTGTCTATCCGTCCACCTGCATGTGTGTTTACAGCAGTGAGTGAGTCCGCTTCAGTCTTCAGTAGTATGCTATAAAAGTCAAAAACCAAATCAGACCCACAGGAGTATTTTTACCAAAAAAATTCCCAGCCAGGAGAAAGCTGTAAAATGTTATGTGTTCTCTGGGAGCACTTTGAACGGAAGAACCTCGACATGATACGATGTCTGAGCTCCACGCTGGCCGTCAATGTGAGATGTGTCCATTGGGAAGCAAAAGCTAGTAACATTCATAACTTGGGGATATAAGAGCCAAGGCTGACAGTGGAACTTGACTATTTTATTTAGAAAGTTTGGTTAATAGTGAGATTTTTTCCCAGGCTGTGCAGTCATAACAAGGACAACACTATTGTCTCAGAGCAAGAAGGTTGCATATTCTGAGTGCTGATGGTTGGCTTGGGATCTTTCTATGAAGTGCTTGCCTCATTTTCCTGTGGTACTCCAGTTTTTACTCCCAGTGCAAATGCGAGATATGTTTATTGGTGATTATCCATTGGGTGTAAATGTGACAATCCACGAGTTCTCTTTGTGTTGGCTTCATTACTAACTGGTTAGCTGTCCAGAAACTACTCCCTGTAAACCCTCTGCAGGATGAAGAGGTTATAGTCTGTCATCGGTTAGTGGGGAGATTACACATTTATATTATTCAAACTGCTTAAGAATCTTACTAATTCCCTTAAAGGAAATAGTTCTCAAACCAGAGGCTGTTTTTGTAATTATGCTCCCTTACAGGCACACCACCATGCCGGAGAAGACGAAGAAGAAAAACAACTAAAGAGAACAGTAAACAATTAAAATGCTAATTGTTTTGCATGTTACCAATATGTGCGGGGAGGGGGGTGGGTCTGCAGGCCTCTCTCCAGTCCAATAATGGCATCTTCTGCCTAAACAACATGAGATGTAGAACACCACCATGCATTTCACTGACAGGAGGAGAAAAAAGCCTGGAATTTTAGGACATTTTTTAAAGATTTGTTTATACTGCATCGTTTATTGCTATAGAGCTTTATACTTAATGTGAACTGCTCCTTTGAGGGCATGAGCATGGATCGCCATATGGATGCCTGAGTGACAGCTCATCAGAATAACAGGCTCTGATGTGAGGGACGCATAACCTCCTGCACTAAAACATTCCAAACGCACAGACCTGCTAGTGCTGAGCAAACAGAAAATGTAAACGCAGGTTATTTAACGAGCCCCCGCTTCTCCATCCTCACATCCCCTCGTCTCCTCCCACCTCCTGCCCTCGTCCTGCACCCCTGCCCCAGCATCCCTGCCTCTTTACGCATTAAGTATGCATTGATTCAGCCTTCCCCTGTGTTATAAATACAGCATCGATCCGGCCGACGATCAATAGACTCATTCACATGCATAGAGCCACTTTGATAACTCTCCTATTTGCAATAGCATCCTTCTCCCTCTCTTTCTTTCTCTCTCCATCTCAATAGCTTCACATACTGCTGTATAGCATTCTTTTATTTATTCTTATATTTTTGTAAATATGTGTCTGTGTGTGAAGACACAATCAATCATAGAAATGCTTTAAACAACGTAAAACATATTCAAATCCATAAATCATTCAAATTGGCAGAAACTTGAATGTGTGTAAGACACCCACAATTTGAACTACTCTTAATATTGATGGAGTGAGTAGCTACATGTGTAGTTGCTAAACTGTTCTTCATGACCCACATCTGCCTGTGTTCATTGAGTTTCAGTGGTGTGCAAAATTTCCGTTATTGTATTTGGCTGCAAGATCTCCTGATTTCAAAACAGTTCAAATGACACTTTGATATTCAAGGCAAGAAGATCATTTTTACTTCCACCAGAGATGAGGAAAAATCAATCAATAAATAACAGAAAGAAACAGAATAACAGAAAAATAACAGCTGAGGTTTACAGGGGGTGTGTGTCAAGCTGAGGAAGCACCCCAAATCACTCGCCCAAAGCCCAAAGTGCAGAACACTTCTTCTACACTTGTTCTTTTGCTCTTGTTTTCATTTTCTCTTGTTTGTGAGGTAAGTTCGTATTATTTTTTATTGTTGGTAGGCTACATGGTTTAAAGAGCAGCTAAAACTACATGTGACAATGTCCTAGGGCAAGATACTAAACAAAAGAACGATGTAAATAATACATTAATTAATGTGTAATAACATGTGACATTTAGTCTAGTTGTGCATTTAAATGTCATTCTGTGGTCTGTTTTCCCCCATCATAGATTCATTCATACTGGATGATCTGCATGCACTCCAAAGTGGACGCAGTCTAAACTAAAGGTTAAGAACAATTTATTTGGGGGTTGATAATTTGCTTTCTCTGCAGGTATCTGTATAGAGAGAGCATGGTGGAAACAGCAACTAAAACCAACAGTCTATCTATAAAGAGAAGAAGTTCAAAGCAATATTTTCAATAAGAAGCTGGAAACAAACTCGAGTTTTAATCAGGCTGCACATGCTCTCCTTGAGATAGCATCCAGGTGGTTTATTGCTTCTGTATGTGAATAAACACAAGCAGACACTTTCCGTGTCTCTCCACTTGCTTTGCATGAACTTTAAAGAGTCAGATTTAGAAAAGTGCTTTTTCGCTCTTACTTTCATTTCCACCACTCTGTGGCATTCCTACATTTTCCTCCCACACTGTCTCCTCTAGAGAAGGCGAAGGCTGAGGACAGTTGTTGATGATCTTTACAGGGCTCTGTCCCTGTTGTGCACTTAAGTAGCTCCTCATTGCTTTTATGGTGATTCACTAAAACCTGTCTTGTAAAAAGCAGTCTGGGCAGGTTAAAAAAAAAAAAGGTGGAAGACATAAAAAGCAGAGGAGACAGGAGCTGAATCAATGCTCATTTCTTCACTATACTTGACTTTATTAAAACTAGCACCTGCCTGGCAGATTATGGCGAAGATGTCTACTGAATCCCAGAAAATAACAAGATTGTTTGTTAGATTTATTTGGATAAATCTGGATATGTTTTGTGGGAAAATTAAAAAAAGCATGTTTTTTTTTAAACATTCCGCTCAAAACCAAATACTGAAAGGAACATCCTTACCTATTTGTTTTAATCTTTGTAATTGCTCCTTTTTAGTGTTAACATTTAGAATAAATGGAAGGAGTCAGTATGAAACAGGCCTCTACGGAGCGTTCAGCAGCACATTCAAAATGACTCCTCTTAATGTCAGAACCTCACTTTACATTAGCCGAAGTGTAGAACAAGCAGAGAAATAATGTCATTTTGTCGCTGTGCTTTGGAGCCACTCCATTTTGATGGGGAGAGGTTCGGCTGGCAACGTCTCTCATCTTAAAGATCAGCTTTAATTGTGCCAGTGTGGAGGAAGACCCTGTCATCCTCAGCAGAACTGTAATTGGCTTCAGCTTAACTTAACCTCCGTTGCAGCTTCACTGTAGAAACGCCAGTCATAAACGGCGTTATAAAGAGACCTTTTATAAAGAAACACAATTTTAGAAATTGCCATAAACCTCCGTCGAAAAGGATTTTTTTAAAACCATTACTTCAACACAGTTGATAGATGGGAGCATGTTGCATGAATGTGTAATATTCTGTTGAGGGAAAAGAAATCATGGGTTTCACTTACTTGAGGTGTGTTACTCAGGAAGACATTGAAATTTAATTTAACCACCTCTGTCAAGGCATTTTATATCATCACAAAAAAGAAAAAAAATCATCCATCATTACTCTCCATCAGTATGCTCAAAATTCTGAGATTATTAGGGCTCAGGTGAAAGGGTGTTCTTTTATTCTTCAAAGACATGCAAATTTATCTCTCAGCGTCTTTTACCTTCATTCCGATAAACCAGGCTTATTAAATGCATTAGGGAAAATCAAAGTTGAGGTGTGCTTTGAGCACACTCAAAGACAGAGATGATAGGAGCCAGAAACGCAAAAATTCAGGAACCCCTTTCAGGCCTGAGACATAAAGCTTTTTAATCATATGTTTGAATAAAACTTGCTTTTTGAATACATTTGCTTTCAGTTTCTTGATTCACTCTTAACTCAAAATCTTGCACTTAAAAAATACTTCTCTGTTTTTATTGGTTTTGTTAAAATTACTTTTAGTTGTTTTGTTTTTTTTGTTATGTGGCTACTATTGTTGCACAACACTTTGGCCGATGTTTTTAAAACTGCTCTATGAATAAACTTGAACTTATGTACAATGTTTGTTACTTTCAGGTTGCATGAGAAAAAATACGGAAATCAAATCCCATTTATTTATAACTGCACATTCAATAAAAAAGTATTCATGCATATCAAAAAAATTAAAGCCTTCATACATCAGTATGCGACAGAGATTTAAAAATGCAAACATCATTATAGTCTCTTTCACATACAATCGTACAATCACACAATAAACACACAAAGAATGTACAAGCTCCCCACCCCTCCACCTCCACCCCATACACAAACATGAACTCCCATCTTTAGTTACTGTCTCTTAAAGGAAACATATCATGCTTTTAAATCCTTCCTTTTCACATGTAAATCATTCATTTATTGTTTATATAAAGTAAAAATGCAATCCTTTGGTCTGAAATCGTTGTTAGTATAGCTCCACACACCCCTTCTTAACCCCTGTTCTGAGGTACTTCTGTACAGTCAATGAGAGCAGCTCGATTTGATGCTGTCTCTTTAAATCTGAACGAGATGTTTCACCCTTCCTGGTTACAGAGTTTTGTTTTCTCGGTTCGACTCGTCTCCCTTAGCCTCTTAGCGGCTAACGATTGGCAGAGTGTTTTTCAAAAATGTCATGACCATATTTAGCGGAACTGCAGCAAATACAGTGACGTAATAGATAGGAAAACGTAATATGGAATGTTGAAAACTAAACAGACTGAAAAATATGACCCAAGAAGAATAATAAGATGTATATGCAGCACCGAGAATGAATGAATTACATTTTTCTGCACTCCTGAACACTCGAAAAAGACAAAAACTGGTATTTAAGGGCTTAAAAAAGTGGATTTTGCATATGTCCCCTTTAACTAAATGTAGATATAAAAAAATATCAGTAGAAATTAACATCTGGTCTGAAGCAGCTGTGAGGAAGCGATATGGGCAGTCCAGAGTCCACACAAGAGCAGTAGGGCTGCAGTGTATTAGCGACACCAGCAGGGGCAATCACCATGGCAACCAGCCTCCAGACTGAGGGAGCAGGAATAAAACTACACATACAGGAGTTCATGAAAATAAAATACATTAAAATTCTGCTAAAAGCTGAGCTAAAAGTAGGTCTCAAGCCTTTTCTAAAAAAAAAAAACAAAAAACAAAACATCAGTAGTCTGTGGGCCCGGCCAATCTCTGGCAGGCTGCTCCATAATGCAGAGCCATCATAATGGAACGAGGCCTCGCTGTAAGTTTTTAGTCCAAACTTTAGGAACAGGTAAAAGGCTGGTACCAGAGGATTTCAGGGTGAGGGCTCGTGATTTAAAAGCAGGTCAGATAAGTAAGAGGACAACGAAAAGAACCTTAAAATCAACCCTGAAACGCACCGGGAGCCAATACAGCCATTTTACAACATAGTCTCAATCTAGTCTCAACAGAACTTGTGCCGCTGAGTTCTGAGGTAATTGTTGGTTAAAATCCTCTTTTTGGGAAGAGCAGAGAGCAGGGCATTACAATAATCTAATCTATTCGGAACAAAAGCATGCATCAGCATCTCCGTGCTGGCAAGAGAGAGAAATGGGAGGACTGTGGCGATGTGAAATATAGACTCAGACCCTACATTTTCTCATCCTGGGGTACCGAGGACAGTTTATCTGTAGGGGTTCTAACTGCCATGACACACACCAGCAACAATATTAGACAAACAGAAAAAGGTAGAAAATGTTTTGAGCATTGAAAAGGAAAAACATCCTTATTTGGAAACTGGCTGGCTAGAAGGCGACCTGAAAATCAAGTCCAGATGGATTTCTTGGTTTTCCTTTTCCCTTTACACTTGTTCTTTACATAATACTTCTGCTGTATGGTCAGGTTCAACCAACAAAAGTTTTTTTTTTTTTGGGCGTGCACCACAACCTTGAAGCATCATGCATGCAAATAAATGTTAGTGCAAGTAGTGGCATCAAAAATATGGTTACTACCGAAAAGGTTCTGCTACCAGCTTGTTGAGGGTTACAAGAACAACAGCATTAGACACTTAAATTCACATAAAATGATTGTTTTTCCAAGAGCTTTTCATACATTTTTTGCGTAGTTACGGCAATGCATCTAATTAATCTGTTATGCAACCAGTTCTTGAAATTATTTTCATCCAATAGTGACTCTTTGGGAGTAACCCGTGCATTCAAGACCACCCATACTCAGTATGACACCACAGATACCTACTGTATGTAAACAGACATAGTGTGTGTGGCATGTTGGGCGAGAGAATGGCCTGCTGGTCCATTAGTTTGATGCCCAGTCGACAAAACTCAGTCTACCTTAACTGTGTAGACATAGTGACACATCAGACATAAAACTAATTCCCTAGGCTTTCTGCCATTTTTGCTTGACACCCCCATACTTCCTGTACGCTTCCCCTACCTTTTGTGAGTGTAGTGCATCCTTTAGACATTTTGCAAGGCACACACACACATATTTAAAAGGAAATGTATCTCCATTCTTAATGTGCTGGTGCCCATTACTGTACAATACTTCATTTAGCACCAATTAGATTTTTACTTCCCTTTCTGCTACTAATGCTCACTCTAACAGGGACCATGCTAGATTAAGCACTTGATCTTCATTGCAGGCTGCAAACCAATTGATTTTGCTCCTTAATCAATCTATTCCATTAGTTATACATTCCTCTTTTCCCTCACTTCTCCGCCTTGTCTCTGGAGCTGGCATGAGGAGAGTGACCTATCCCGGGGTGTGACACAGAGGAGAGTGATTTGAATGATAACCAAATAGCTAGCGCGGCCTCGGTGGTGTTTAAAGATCATATGTAAATCAAATGTCGGGGGGGAGAAATTGCTCGGTGGGGTTCTGTCAGAAAACAATTTAGTGATCGTTAAAAGGGATGCCTCGCCGTCGTGCAAACCTCCGCAAATTAAATCAATGCAGCCACTGGTCTCTGCCCCCTTTCACTTCCATCAGGCCCCCCACCCCCACCCTCACCCCCCATCTCTTTCTCCCACTCTCATTTTTCTTCTCCAGCACACACACAAAGATAACCGGAGAGGAAGACAGAGAGTGAAAGCTTAAACCTTTAAGATTCTCTGGATAAGGGAGATAAGGATGTTTTTATTACTCTGCACCTTCACAGTGTTGGAATTATGATGGGGGGGAAAAAAAGTGAGTGTTAAGCCACAGAGTAAATACACAAAGGGACAGCGCATGGCACATGCATGATGACAGGCGTGATAATACAACATGAGATGTGGGGAGATTGAAACAGACCCCACCCAAGATGATCTCACCATTTCTCCTAATGAGATGAGTTACTGTTGCAGCGCAAGACAGCTTTTCTACAGAAGACATCAGTAGAGCAGTATTTATGGAAAAAAATACTCTAAAATGCTAAACCCCCCCCTCCCGAGAGCCAGTCATGCTTGACTCCTATCCCTAAAGCCTGTACGCATGTGTCAATCATGGTCTCTAGGGAGGAGGCTGCATGATGCTGAAGACTAAGAAAATAAAAACATGTTGTGGAAAATCTACATTGGGTAAATGGGGGCGACATCACTCATTGCAATATGTTTGCAGAGTTGTGTACTGGTGCACCCTCCTGATGTGGTTTGCAGTTGAAAAGCAAAATGCACTCTCTCTCTCTCTCTTTCTCTCTCTCTCACTCTTTTTTTCCAGAGATGTGGGTGGGCTGGCATGTATACGTACACACATGTACATTCGCTGTGTTGACTGCAGGGTAGGCCATCAAACACAATGTCACTATGAGAGCTTACAGTGAGAACAGAAAAAGAACTACCCATCGTGTTGTTTTGGAGGAATGTATCTGCGCTTTCGTCGAGGCACTGACACATACAGCACACACACACACGTATGTAGATATTATTATTTAGTACACACACACTGTGTCTGCTTGTCAAATGGCACCTGATATCCGCCAGCGTCTGAGAATCAAATTAGGAGAGCGACTACTACCGAGGCCTTCCTCTTTCTTTTTTTTTTTTTTCTTATCAGCCATCCCTGGGCATAATTAATTTTATCATCAGCGTCATTATTATTGTTAAATTGTTTTTCATATTTCTTCTTTTTTCCTCCTCCCCTTCCCTCTTTCGCCTGCCTGGAATGCCAAGTGTATGCTAATGTGTTTTGGAGATTGCCAGCGCACACAGAGATGGAGAGAGCCAGGGAAGAATGAGAATGAGAGAGGGGTCTGAGATGAGGAGAGGGTGGTAAATGGAGGTGAGACAGAGAAGAAGGAAGGGGGCGGGGGGGCATTGAGGGTGGAAGGCAGGTGAGGGGGAGGAGAGGTGTCAGTGGGTGTTGGGGTGCTGTCGTGAGGGGCACATTACGTATTCCACTGGCGTGTTTGGAACCCAATTAATCAAGCGGAGGAGAGGAGAGATGCAGAAAGGATGAGATCGCCCTTCACGTTGATGAGGCCTGGCCGGGGCAAACGCTCAACCACCTGAGCTCCTAACAGCCATGCCGACGCACAGGAATTATGGCAATGCCTTCACTCTTTTTTTTTCTCTCTCGAACACACGATAGCTCTCTCTTCCCTCGCCTTTTTCCTCATCTCACTCTTTGTGTTAATGTAACATCAAGTCTCACCTTGGCTACTTCTTCTACCGAAGCTGTTTACTTTGCTAATGTGTCACCCTGAGCATACAATTCCAAAAGCTTTTTTTTTTTTTTCTTTGTCTGATCTGTAAAATAAAAATCGTTTCACGTGACATTTGACACTGGATGGTTGAGAAGTTCCAAACTGCTTTGATGCAAGCCACGGAAGCGCAGTCAGTAGGAGAAAACTATGCAATTACTGATCTTAAGGACATTTTGATTTGTTTATGGAATTACATCTCAGGGGTGAGGATCAATAACCATAAAGAGTTATCTGTAGTGCCACCTTCTTAAGAGCAAATTCGGGGTCAAGCCTGTGGCGGCCAGCCACCACCAGCGATCGTTGGGAAATTGACCGTCTCATAGAGGAAAAGAGACAGAGAGTAAAACTCCAGTCCCTCGTTGACTTAATTTGCCCTAGAATGCAAGCCAATAGATCCCGTATCTACATAGTGCTCTGTGCAGGGTCTATAAATATTGACCCTCCATTTCCTGTGTGTGGCGTTAATGAAGCATTTAGTATACCCACAGCATTATGGAAGACCTATGTAAAGCCACCTCTCCCTTTGTCAATGCCATTCCCTCCCACACATACAAACACACACGCCATGGATTTTGCTGCCAAGAAAAGATTTGTTTGAAAGGCAGGTGGAAAAGATTACATTTAACATCATTAAAAACAATTTAATATACAACTATACTTCTTTAATCACAAAGCTCAAGGCAAATAATGATAAAATGCAAGTGTTGATGCTTCACATAACTGCCTGTTGCTTCCCTTTTTAAATGATGGACACTGTCCGTACCAATTCAGCAACATTCATGTAAAAACTTTAAGGTTCACGTGACATTCCAAAACCCAAAAGATACAACATAATCAAAGGGTCCAGTGTAAAGCACATAGGTGTGCAATTGGGTACAGACGGGAGAAGTCCTAATATTCAGCAACTTCTGAGTCGTCCCTATTATTTCCCATAGCACAGACTATTTGATCAACAGGCTCTGCCACACTGACCATTAAAACTGTTCTGATTGGCCTTGGATTTATCTCTTGCTAATATTGCAGGTCCCCCACTCTGTTCAAAGAGCTAATGATAGCTAGTTCCAGAGGGCGGTGCTAACAGTGGTTGTGTCCACAGTCAGTACTGCAGGAACAAAGAAAAAAAAGACGGCCAAGACAATTATTTTAGAGTAAGTCAACATAAACAATCAGGTCACAAAGTAATTATTTTCCATTAGTAATAGTGATAATGATAGTCAGCAAAGAACTGGTTTCCGAAGAATGAATTCGAATCAAAGATGCCAGGCAATTCAAAGAGAGGAAGAGATTCTGAGAAACGTGGGGAAGAAGGTGAGCTTTTGTATTCAGAGTTTGACTTGGGTTCGAGAATTAAATAAGATTTAATTAAAGTCATAATATGTCATAATGAAGTGTTCACACGGACATTTATTTAAGATTGTGGAGTAGAGGCTTTTTTTTTGGAACACATCCCTGCAAACAAACATGGACCTATTTTCAGGCTATGTTATTCATACTGGAAAAATGAACATTCCTTTTAACATCACAGATTCTATGTAATTACGAGTCAAAGTGATCACATTATAGGCCCAACCCATCAGGTGACACCGATAAGAAAAAAAAAATTCTCATGGTCACATACTGATGCATCAACAACTTCCCCAATGTTTGCATTGTTTATTGTTTTCTTTCATTGCCTGAATTAACTGTCTCCTACTGAGGGTTTCTGTTGTGATAAATCCTGTAATCTGTGATAAAAGTTTGCAGGATATCATTGTAATCGACCATATTTCTGTATATGTTTTGTGTAGGACATATGTCCCCCCGAGGCTACCTTAGTGTAGAAAGACTTTTTGTTGTATTTATCATTTTTGGGGAGAGATAGATGTGTGAAACAGCTGTTGAATGGGATCCTGGCATCCCATTTTATGGGAAATCACATTAACTTTGTTGTTTTATAGTGAAACAATTCAGTTAGGTAAACCTTCAAGTTAAATGAAACTTGTCCATAAATATGTTCTTAACTAACGCGTGGCACCAAGTTAATTGTCTGGTTCCCACACACTGACGATATATGGCCAAGTTGTTTTTATTCTGCTGATGTCCCTACACATGATGTTCTTTATGATAATGGTTTGTCACTGTGGTTGTAATTCTGTAAGTCGTCATATTTTCTTTCAAGGTTTCATTAATTTGATTCATTTAAGTAGTGGATTTCTTGTACTGCATGATTAAAGTACATTTCTGTTGATGAGTTTACAACATGTCTCTACAACATAGAGATGTGAAACAAAAATATGGCTACAGATGTAGGCATCCTTGTTGATTTTATCCACGTTCAGCTGATTTTTGCGCACTGCTGCATAACTTAATCCAAAGCAGACACTTTTCTTAGTTGCGATGTGGCTTAAGAAAGGGCAAAAAATACACTCCCTTGCCCAGCCTCTCAGGATACCTAGTGTCAGAGTTGAATGCACCCCACGCACATGAGCACTTTAAACAAAAAAAGTACCTTCAATGCATTTCAATGGAAGGTCACGCCGAAAATGTCCGAGTGTATGAGGTTAGCTGTGCGCACTGTGATTGGCTCATTGTGTTTGAGGGTGTGGTTTATCCATAGGTCAATTGAAGCTATCATGTTCATTACACAATCAATATTACGCTACATAATAATACTAACAATAATATTATTATATTAATATTATAATATTATTATTGTTAGTATTATTACTACTATTATTATTAATAGTTGTGTAATGACCTACTGGCTAGGATGGTCTTAGTTGTATATGTTGTAAGTAGTATGGATTACATGGTTTTTTGTATGGTTTATTTTGTCCCTACCCCCACTCCCCACCCCTTTTCTGTCCCCCTCTCTCCCCTCCCTCTTCTTTCTTTCTTTCTCTTTCTTTTTCTCTCTCTCTCTCTTCTCTCTCTCTGTGCACTCCAGTCAAGTCCAGCATTAAGAGTTTGATTTAATAAAGGTCATCTTCTCAAGAGGTACTTTATACATGTAGTATAAATCCCTACTTGATATAGTAAATTTGCCCGGCACCAAACAGCAGCAAGACAATTATTCTGCTTGCAACAATGCTGAACAAGAGTTAAAAATAAATAAATAAGTCACAGGAGAGTGGGAGCCAGTGAATTAAAGAAAAACAGAAATTATTTGTTTGTGCTAACTTAACTTCTTATTATTATGGGGCAATGTAACTACTGTTAACAACTTCTGCAAATCCCCATTGGACTGTTGGTGACAACAAATGTCAGCATTACTCAACTAGAAATAAACACAATTTAAATAAATTCTACCTTTGTTTAAACTTTCCAGGTATGTCTTTTCCCATTTAATTTTACTGGTGGTAAATAATGTTGATGCGGTGATTAAAATGACATTAAAATGAGTCAAATATTCAGAAAACATGAGGTGAATAGCAAGAAGATATTTGTGTCATTGTAGAGGTGTTCTGCTAAAAAAGTGGTCAAAACAAACTCCTCCATCGAGCCTAAGCCATGCTTTCATTTTATCACACAAAGTGTGAAGGACAGTTTCCCCAATATGTCCACTTGGAGTTTCTCTCTCTGTCACATCACTTTCCACATCTCTGCTGCTGCACTTCTTGTCACCCCCACTTCTCACCTGTCACCCCCTCACCTCAAAAACTGAGCACCCTCGGTCCTGTTTGGGGGGGGGGGTAGTGGAGTGCTGGGGTGCTGAGAGGGAGAATGAAATAATTTTGTTGTGGGGTCCCCGGGCGGTTTTGTAATTTCATGCCTGTGTATGATAATTTTATGCTGTCCTGCGTCGCGTAACTCAAGGCTGCCAAATGCTGACAGGTGATAAATACGATCTTTTCCGCCCCGTGTGCAACAGACCTGAAAAAAAGAAGGAGAGAGACAGACAGGAGGGGGGTCTGGGGTTGGGAGCTGAAGGTTTGTGGGGGGGGCTGCAGAGCGGGGTTTCTACTGCAGGAATATGGTGGAGGCCTACGTGGAAACTGTGCGGAGCGGTGTCGCCTGTGTTGGAGCAATTTCACGGCTTGCCCACCCCACCTTCCCTCAGCAACACACTTTTATTCACTTACAACCTGCTTCCCCACATCTCCCTTATCTCCACTTCCCTCTCTGTCTTTATCCCTCATCATTCTCCCTCTCTCCTATACCCCTACAACCCCCCCCCCTCCTTCTGCCCTTCTCCTCTCAGGAAAGACGGAACGGACAAGAACCTTCAGGTAGCCTTGAACAGCAGGTATAGTGATCAGTGAATTTTTTTTTTTTTTTTGCTTCTCACAGGAATCATGGGATATAAATAAGAGGGCAGTTTCTGGACGGACAGTTTTCCGCCAGTTCTCTGAGACAGTTATGTGGCGAAAGGGCAAAAGAACAGCGATGGGGAGAAAGGGGGGAAGAGGGAGGACAAGAGAGTGACCCAAGCGTGGAGGACTGATGGTTTTCTGAGTGACGTAATTATTCGCCTCCTTGCATCGTGCTGTTAGAATGATGATATCCACAGGAAAAAAAAATAGTCCAGGCTGTGCACACAAGTCACATGTCCACGGAGTACACAATGACCTTCACATTATACCTGCATGTCATGTGCAATATAGTTTATAGGTTATGGCAAACACATCCTAAAGATCATTCTTTTATCTCAAGTATTGCTGGCTTTCCCCGGAGCAGGACTCATTTGAAATTCACCTTTTGACATTAACATATTAATCTCGCCTTTGTTTTTTTTGTTTTTTTAGGTGCAGGATCCTGATGGCATTTATGCATGGAAGTAATGTGAAAATTGAATATGAGCGTTCCTCACAGCATATCTGTTGATTCTGCATCACGTCCGAGAAATCCACTCAATCAATCAAGAGATGTGGGAGAGGGGAGGGGTGTCTGCATCACCGCGGTTCCAAGTCATTAAGCAGCCAGAAATTAATTGACTTCACGGTGCTTATATGGCTGAGCGTGGGTTTAACCCAGGCACAGCAGTGTCTATTAGTATTGTACTGCGTGCTCCTCATGCTGCAAAACTGCTGGGTTACTGCTTCATTCAAGTCAGCAAAAAACAAGTCCCCATGTCCCATATACTATGATTAACAAGGTGATAAAGTGCCCCAATGATACTTTGTAAATGAAAGTTCATAATGCAAATTGCTCCCCTTGTGATCTGCGTGTTTTTCAGGGAGAAGTATGTCAGTGAATTCTGAAATAATCTGGTCACTACTGAGAAGATATCTACTCATGAGATCATAAGCTTCATTAAGATAAAGATGCACGGTAAAAAATTTACCTTGGGTTTGCTTTGTAGCACACACACACACACACACACACATACGTCCTCCAATAAGGACCCTCCTCAAGGCTTTCGTTGACCTCTGTGTTCGATTTCCCTTTCAGAATTCAATCAGGTTGAAGTCTCCAGAGGGAGAACAGAGGAGGGAAGGAGGAGGAAGTAAAGGTGGGAGCATCAAGAGCAACAGGAACTTACTGAGTATGCTATATCATACATGTTCTCACATACATGTTCAAGGAAAGGGGGTGCTCTGTTCACCACAACTGATGTGCCTCTGCGCCGGCAACATCAAAACAGTTTAATGGACAGAGTATTTGTGCATGTGTAAGGTTGCGTTTAGTCCAGATGTCATTTGTTTCCTTCATGCCACTGGTAATGGGAGGACAGATTCTGGCTGCAAATGATGATTTATGAGTGTAGATGACAGACAGGTTGGATGGGTTAAAAGATGACAAGAAAGAAACAGAAGCAAAAAAATAGAAGTGGTCTGTAACTGAGTGGATGGTTCAGTCACAGGGAGGTTTATTATTTTAGAGGAACTTGGAAGAATTTTTGGTGTCGTTAAGCACTTAGGGTCCTCAGTTACACCTGCAGGGGTCAAAGTGGCACCTATTGGTGCCCATTTGGCAGCAAGATCAATACAACCCTTGCTACGCTGTGCATGAACTCAAAGGCTGTGTACGAGGTGAAAGATAAGTGATGTGGCTGTGCAAAATTTCTACTATATATATATCAGTATATGATAAATCATATTACATTTACAGTATGTGATTTAATTACATAAGCAAGATATTATGTAATATTGTCAGGCTAATTCCCCTGGCGATGTAATCCTCTTTAGATAAATAGACCGGCATTCAGAGTAGCTAATTAAGATAAAATATTAGCACAAAAGGACGATTTAAACCTAAACTCTTACTGTTCATAAAAATCTGTATGATATGCAGTGAAGGATAAAAAAGTCAATAAAGGGATAAATCAAATATATCTTGTATGAGAACTATGTTTCTTTATGCTGTGACTTTGACCTAAACAGAATGTGGCTACAACAGATGAGGCATGCTGGACAAATCATTAAAACTATGTCCAGGAAAAAAAAATCCCACTGAGCTTAATAAAACAGTATGATTAAAATTCAAGCAAGGACTGTAGTTATTCCACACACAATGGCTGTCTGCTTAATATACAGCAGTACGCAGGCCCCAGGTCTCTTTGTCCCAGGCCTCAGTGCTTGCAGAGAGCAAGGTCTTTGTACATTTTCACCAGGTCTGAGAAAACAAGCTGTTCAGACATTCATGCTCCCCAACAGAGGAAGTCTAACCTCTGACACTAGTCCACTGTGCCAGAGAGCAGTTTTATTTTCTATTTTACTTTTACACTCAGTGTCTTGTTCTTTTTTTTATGTTTTTGTTCCTTTTTCTAATCATATGAAGATAATAATGGAGTTCCATTGCTTGGATATCAGTTGTGTGAAGAGTAGACTATCTCAAACCAGAAAATAAAGTATCACCTCTGCATGTTGTTAGAGGTTTGAGATAGGTGTGTGTACAGTATAAGTACCTATGGTGACTGTGTGTGTGTGTGTGCAATGTCAGTTTCTGCACAAGGGAACTCCTAAACGGGTCGGGTCACTGCTGATCACATGGCTGAGATAATGGTCAAAACAACCTTGACGAGAGTGAAGAGGTCCATCTATTTAATTAGAAACTTTAATATTTCATTCTCTGCTATGCCTCATTAGAGCCCTTCCATCATCGCCCCACAGCCCTGTAAGTGCTACCACACAGTCTCCTCGTCTCAGAGGATTCTCTGGCCAGTTTTTTTTTCTTCAACACTAAAATTAAGTTAGAAAAGAAGACTTTTTTGTATTCTCGCAGTTTGTAAGCTGCTTAATGCTTTGGGTTTTTGGGACTCCCAGGTGATTTGTCTCATCAGTGGGTTACATCAGCACTAAGTCACACTTTCACTGGAAATGTGAAAGTGGAAAGAGAAAAAATTCATGTCCGTGCTTGTAGTTTTTTTTTGCACAAGCCTTTTCCAGTTAGATGAAAAGTGGAAGCCCATTCACACCAATAAACGTGTAATAGTGGCATTTTTCCACATGTTGAATGTGTGCTTATGTTATAATAAACATGGAGAAATTGGGACATTTTACACTGACTGCTGTTTTATTTAGATCCCATCCTGTAGCCATGCATTTAATAATATCTAACCCGAAACATTTTTTCCTTCATCCTTGACTTGGAGTTTATTTACAGCTTTAGGTCTAACCCAAGCCAAGTGCAAATGAACAACGTGAGACAAAGGCAGAGGAAATGTAGGTACATTTAATCAAGTGAAAATGTTTTTACGTAAAGTAAAAAAAAGCATTTCTATGATTTTATGAATTTTAGGATATCTTAAAAAGCATTAAATGATTTTTCTGCTCATGAAGTTTTGCTATATAAGAGTTTTTAGCATTTTTAGTGAAACCGCTAAGTTTTGTGCTGTGGACCATTTGCATTATACATTTCTCATGTAAGAATACATTGAAGAAGGAGATGATATGAAAGCCTATTGACAAAACTTAAAAATGTTTTTCCTTTTCATAGTTTGCTGTTTTGTATTTATGTGGGAGCATAGCAAAGAAGCAGAAGATATCCATGCTCGCTATTTTTCCATCTCTTCGTAGTTATTAAAAAACGATCATAGTTGTGAGAATGGGGGTGAACTCGACTTATTAATGGATGCTGTCGTAGTTTCTATGTTCTATCTTGCCAACACATTCAGCTAGAGCGGCAATGTGGCACAACTGCATGCAGAGAAGGTTTGTTTTAAGTTTAGGAAGAGAGTTGCTACAAGTATGTTGTGATCACACACTCCTACACACCAGCTAACATTTCTACTTATTTTCCATTGGCTGCTTGGGGTAAAGAAATCATCTTCCTGTTCTTTCTAAACACATCTTTACAGCTCTCCTTTTTCCTTGCAACGGGTAAAATAGCACGGAATTCAAGCAAACCTCTCAATTGCAAAAAAGCCTGGGAACCAAAGTATGAAATAACTATTTAAGCTTGCTAGGCCCTGAAATATCTATTTACTCAACCACAGGTTAGTGTAACCAACCTATAATTCCAAAATGATCCCAGAATCACTTCTGCTGCATGACACTTGGTGTCTAGTGACGAACATCCTGGTTTTACAAAACAAGCCTGATATTTTCATTGTGCTCAACACTTTGCCAGCTGAAAGTCGTAATCAGAGGTACCATATTGAGGGTCCATTTTCCGTTCCGAAAGACTAACAGAGTCGTTTAGGGTTTTCATGACTCATCATCGTTATATAGAGACCAGCCTGCTCAAACACTCTCCCTACTGCTTTTCCTTTTTTTTCAAATTCAGCATAAACACAGCACACAACAGACTACACAAATATGGAAATACTGAGACTTAAAGTTTGGTTCCCAGGAACTGAGTAATCAGTCATAAATACGCAAAGATCTCATACTCACAGAATATGAGCCACCAGTTTTCGAAGAAGGAATCAAAATGACCAGTTTCACCTCTTTTTGTCTGAGAGTTGTTGCTGTCCGTTTCAGAGCCCCCATGGGCAGGATAATAATCATTAAACACACATTACTATGGAGATAATGTGAACTATACACACTTTTATACCACTGACTGCAGCATTCTTGAGTCAAAATTACCCAAATCTTGTGTTTATATTGATGCAGAGGGAAGCAAAAGAAAAAAACACCAACTCCTGCAGGTTTTTTTCTTTCTTTAAAAAAAAAAAGAAAAATATTAAATGTATCAAACACACACTTTGCGTTTCCATTTGGAAATGCCTTATGTATTAGAAAAACCTGTGAATGGCATCAGTAAAAACAGGCTTTTACACAATATAAAAAAGCACCAGCAAAACACAACACAGACCCATCCGTGAGCTCTTTCCACCAGGACTCTTTTTTTAAGATACGGGATAAACTGTGAAAACTATTCCCCAGATTTAGGTTGCTTCTTAGAGAGTTTGTGGGCTGCTCCTGTCTTCTGATTGTCATAAAGAGTTGTATTTCTCAATGCTGTCAAGCGTGCAGCTACATTCCAGCTGCAAATGAGCTCACTTGACTATCTGTTATTGCTGTCAGACAGAAACCATTCTCTGGTTATCAATCCGTTCTGAAGTCTCAGAAACTTGGTGTTTTCTAGTAAACCTGCCCATTCACAGCAGGTTAACCAGAAACAAAGTGGGAGGACTTTATGTCGCAGGGGTAAACATGTATGGATACAGATGTCGGGTGTGGGGGGGGGTGGGGGGGTGAACCCACTATTATCTAAAGAAACCCAGTTGCATAGTTTTCTGAAGATAAATTGCCATGAATGCCAAATTCGACTTCATTGATCAATAAATCAATTTACGCTAGTCAGATGTTTAACCAGTGTATAAAGAGATTATGTGTGTGGCGGGACAAAGGAGGGCACGGGCAGGGAACGATCCTACACCTTCCAGGGTGAAAGCCACGCGCTGACCAGTCAGCCAAAGGAATATCCCAGTGGCCAAGCAGCCAGGGCACATGATCAGTCAGAGGCATAGTGACAGGACCCTCACTGTCACATCTAACATGTATGTAGGGTTTAACATGTGATCTAAAAAATATGACAGCAGAAAAGTTTCAATCATAAATATCTGTTATCTAAAAACCTGAAATATCAGTACATTTAACTTAGGACTGGTGAAAAACTCTATTTGCCATATAAATCTGTCTTTTTAAGTCATTATACACACAGTCAGTGCGATATATTTATTGTGATCCCTAGATAACAATAAAAACTACAGTTCAGTTAATGAGCATGAACGGTATAATAACCTGCTAAGAGCCAGGAAGGGGAAGAGTTTGCTTGGCATCTTAGTTTTCTGATTGTTCCTTGTTACGCTAAAAGTGAAGATGAAAATAACTTTGTTTCATCACGGTTTCATAAATATCTCCACCATGGGAGCGATAACATCTCACCTGTTCCTTTGTCTGGCATTATGAGGGGCTTGATCCTGGTTAGGAGGGGAGAGGCTTTGCCCAATCGCCCTGTCGTCCCTGAGTCCCCTCGGCCTGCCCCGGTAATAGAAGGCAGGAAAGTGATGACAAGACACTTTAAGGGCAATTCTGTTCAAGGGCATGTCACTCTGTCACTGACAACACTTAATCCCGATCAGGGAGCCTGACTGGCCACTGCTCAGGCTGATTTCTTTGTGTATACGGTAGAGTATGGAGTGTATAAGAACAAACAATCAAAAAGAACAATTATGATGAATTGTATATATTAAGATTTGGTTATTACATTTTAGTTTGATTCTAGCATAACATGTATTATTCTCATTAATGAAATCAGTAATAAATACAAACTATTTTTCAGATTAGTCTATTTATTTATCCGAGTGTCTGTTTATATGTGAATTCATTGGCAACTGTGTCGAAGTGTGTGTGCTTATGTGTGGTAAGTTATAAGTTTGTGTGTAAGCAGGCATAGAAGGGGGCATAAAATATGCAGGATAATTACCAGGAAGAGGTTGGGACGCAGATGAAAAGCCTCGTATTGATTCTTGAAAGGACCTGACAGCTCGCCTGAATGTTTTATTTCCTCTGCATTGTTTGTTTTGCATATAAAGGATTCCATTTTCTTGTGAATTTTGATTGCAGTAAAGGCGGTGGACCTTCTGCTTGCTGAGGGGAGGACATGAGCTGCGTTGACTGTTTAGAGACAGAAAATGAATGAGGGATGCATGTGACCCCAACAGTCACACTGAAGTGTCAAACACAAAATGATGTATGACAATGACTTGAAATATTGAAAAATATTGTAAAGGTACAAACTCTTTGCAAAGACTATACTTCTGCATAGACTTTTAATGATAGAGGCACATATGCACGCATTTAGGTAATGAAAAGTCAAGCGTGAAAGCAAGGATCCGGATCTGGTGAGCCCACCGTGAGTGCTGGAATGCATCAGTGTGTAGCGTCCCGGCCCAATGTAAACAGCCATTGCACGTGTGTTCATGCCTCTCTCCACTAAAGCTGCTTTCCATTTCCCTCTGGTGCCCATTTCTCCTCATTCAGACCTTTGTTCCACCAGCTACCACAGATGCAATTTCGCCACAGGATTTCATACACAAACACAGCATCCGGATCACCCGCCTGCAACCCGCTGCTCTCACAGTCCTGCTGTCCTCATTATCATGCTGCAAAGAATGTGGTCCTAGCTTTAGGCAAATCATACACTCATACAAGAAATTGCATCAACAGGCACGTTAAATGCTGCCACATCTGAGGCAGAAAATGAAACATTCATCAGATTTACTGAGCATGTGTTTAAATTGTACCCCAGCAAATCCAGATTATCCATAGACCCTCTCACTAGCATGTTTGAATTTGAAAGATGAATAGTGAGAATGTCTTTTTTCCTCTCAAATTTTCCATTGAGGTTTATGTTACTTGCTTTCACACTGAGAGTCGCTTGTCAGGGCTTGAATAAAGAAGCAAAAGCCAACAAGAGGAATTAGAGCTTTGTCCCTTCTGAGTTGCCTGCCAGTTTTTAAAAAATACTTGACTGAGTAAATCACAAGTCTTAGACATAATAACAAAAAAAAGCAAGAAATTACTATTTTATTTCTATGAATGGCCTTGGTAATCTAATCATTTCCGGATTCAATTTGCAGGTCTTTGGACGATAATAAATATGCAATTCTGTATTGATCTCTAAGTTAAGTTGTCCTTTCACTTGTGCTGCAGAAGCAAAGGTCAGGGTCAGTCACAACACATTCCCTCTGCAGAGTTCATTTGTGGTATTTCTAGGTTAACCATAGAATAGCTGATCCATCATCTGTTTATTAGTGGATACATGAGCTATACTCCTCTTCTCAATGCAACAGGCCTTCAGTCTGGAGCTGTTAACAAGACTTCTCATGTAGCACTCTGAAGATGAAGGAAATTTTCACCAACTTCTCATGTCCTGCTGGGAGATCATCTCAACAAATGCAAAAGAGTATATCTTGAAAAAGTGCAGGACAGGGTAAGCTAACCCAACAGCAAAAGAAAAACAGTGAAATAACAAGCCAGATATTAAAAAATTGTATACGCAATTATTCATCTTCATCTCTCGCCAGAAAACATCCATGTTGTGTTAATATGTCATTCTTTTTCAGTAGCCACAAACATGTAATGATGCTTAAAATCTCATGGGTGCCGACAACACTGAGGGGACTCTGTGTGTTGGTACGAAGGATAAAATTATGGATTGAGCTAGCCCCATCTAGTCAGAAACAAAATAACAAGTATGTTGCACATTTGTTCGTTGATCCCTTGAGAGACGGATCCGCTTCTGCAAAGTAACAATATCTAGTTTCTAAAGAGGGCAGCCCCCTCTGTATATTGCATTGTATATTGACCCCAGAAATCATCCATTACTCCTCGCTCTAAGCAAATATTTGGGTAAAAACTACACTGTATCCGTTTAAATAAAAAGCAGAAAATCTGTTAAAAGTGCCTTCACAGGAGTCATTCCCGCATCTGCTCTGCATTCAGGAATTTGTTGAAGTTGTATGCAGATTAAAAAACACCTTTTTTTGGTAATATAGCCTGCTTTTCTCTGGTTGTAATCCCTGCTTGAAGAATACATCTCTCATGTTGTTTGGCATTTCTATTTTCTGTGTGTGTGTGTGTACTTCTTCTCTGCAGCCTCTCATACAGTTAAATTCCTAACACTTAACCGACAGTTTTACCATCTAAAATGTCACCCCTCATCCTACTGTCACCCCTATTTCAAACCATCACCCCCATCAATGCCATTTTGCTCCTAGGCTGAAAAGCAATTGAAACAATTTTCTTGCAGAGAATTATTGTCCTTAATTGCAATGAAGGGCACGTTTTCCCGTCATTCCTTGGGAGTGTTTTTCTCTCTCTGGGTGGAAATGTAGGCATTGCCACCGAGCGTGGGCTCTCTGAAAGAGGTCATAATTACATCCTTCAGTATGCTCGCCGTCGGCAAGGATTTTACGCTTCATAATTATTAAATGGCAGATTCACTCTGCGTATGTGCATGTGCGCCTATGTGTGTGTGTGTGCGCGCGATTGCCTGTGTGTGCTCGTGTTAAAATGCAGTGTGAAAAGAGTTGGAATTTTTTCTCCAATGAAAGATTGAGAGGAGGTTATTTGAGTATTCTGTGAGCGCACTTGCTAAAAGTTCTCCATGTTTAGCTGTTTCTATCTCTCACTAATGTTTTGCCAATCTCACTCAGCATTATCGGGTGCCACCAAAGTAAACAATGCATGAAAAGCATCAAACTAATTTAGAGGCATAGCAAATTGATTTCAAGTATATAATATTATTACTGAGGAACAGAATAGAATCCCAAATAGATACATTATTTCATGATTGTTATTGAGACATCAGTAATTGATATTGGAGATGGCAGGCAAAATGCCATTCTAACAAGATAAGCTCCAGTCTGCTCAACTTTCCCTTTTCAGCATCATTTCCATATCATAATTATACTGTCTCATTCACAGCTGAGATAACATCCCACACTCTATATTTCTAATCACCCAACCATCTCTTTTTTCTGCTGTCTCGTAGCCCTGCTGATATTGCAAACTTGAGGCCAGACACAGGAAAAGAAAGATCTTGCATGAAAAGAGACACGTTGGTTTAGAATAGGGTTGTCACGATACCAGAAATTCAGTAGTCGGTACCAATACCAGTGAATTTACACGATGCTCGATACCTAAATCGATACC
>JBBDHI010000012.1:18801076-18812206 GCA_037177115.1 Craterocephalus stercusmuscarum | reverse complement strand
AAAGAAAGAAAGAAAGAAAGAAAGAAAGAAAGAAAGAAAGAAAGAAAGAAAGAAAGAAAGAAAGAAAGAAAGAAAGGTATTCAACATCTGCTATGCAGCTGGGAGTGTTTGTACGGGACGCCAGAAGAAAAAGGAATTAAACACAAGGAGGAGGGGGTGCTCCGAGAAGTCTGGAAGAAAAGACAAACACAGGATCCAACATGGCTGGACTGGATTAAAATGGCTGGAGTGAAAGAACACCTTTGTGTTTACACAGCCATAACAACCTGTTTGAACTTTGGTGTCAAACAGGACTGATTTCTCCACCTTGATTAACTTTGGCCTAGTTCTCAACCAGACCTGCGGGGTGACCTTTACAGCTAAACCACTTTTTGTCATAACAGTGAGGTCATTAGCACCTCGAGTAAAGTTTCAGGGAATAAGGGCTAAATTTACAGCATGTCAGGGGTTTCATGTAGCAATTTGTAGTTGATGGATGCAAAACCCTCTACCTGATAACAGCCTCTGAACAGCTGTAAAGTGGCAGTGAAAATAGGGCCCCACGCGGCAACACGGCGCAGCTGAGTGAAAACCCGACCCCAAACCTGGGTGAGCTGCTTCTCTCCTACAGACCCTGACAGTAATCAGGAGGAGAAGTGAGTGCTGAGGAAGTGTCAACAGAAACAAACCCAGTGCTTCGTTTGGGCCAGATTGAACTGATAGCTCATTGCCAGTGACATAATTTAGATGAATGGTGGGTGCAATCCATCAGAGGAGTATGGCTGGTGAGGGTGTGAGTGTGAGCATGGGGAGGAGGAGGGGTGCAACCCTCTCTGCGCTTCCTTGCCAGTGTGGGTATCCCATTACCCTACACCTGTTAACAACGCCAATCCTCTTGTATAAACAGTAAAGTGATCCTTTTATCGAAGGCAGAAGGACAGAAAGCAACAGACAGAGAGAAGGAGACGGGAGGAAAAGGTAGAGGATGAGGACGGGAAAAGGAAAGAGCAGATGAAGCAGGGGGAAAAACGAAATGTTTTCTTGTTTGGTTTTAAAGAGACTTGCACCTCTGGACATGATGGATGAACCCAGGGACTAGGGAGACAAGTCATGGACAGATGGCTGAGATGCACGCTCCAATCACAGCACTGCCGCCTCTAGACTAAAGCAACAGGGACATCTAGTGGAGTACAGTGTATCGCCTCCAGCTTTCGATTCCTCCTGCAGGAAATAGAGGCAGTGTTGTCCAGAAATCTCAAACTAATTATTTCAACAGCTTAAACAGCTGCAAAGAAGAAGAAAATTCCTCAGCAGCTGAGTCAGATTATATGAATTCAAATAATAAATAAGGATGTTTGCATGACACTGTCTGTGTTACAAGTATCAGAAGATTTTAATCTATAAAGAAAATTTGTTGTTAATTTTAAAACAAAGATTACTTTTATCATAGCAAACAAGGAGGACATTTCTAAAACCAGCAACTAGTTTTATTATCTAACTTTTTTCCCCCTGTTATCTCTCAACAAAGGGTTTATGCAAAAATCAGAAAAGTACAACTACTGAGTAAAAGCTATTGTGTCAAGCTGCAGAATAATTGCAATTTGAGGAGGTGAAAATAATATGCCAATAATGAAAAGCACCCTACGATTTGACTAAATTAGCCTTCGTAGCTGGAGAGTATCAATAATGAGCAGCACACAGAGAAGTGAGCCGACAGGGTTTAAGGTAAGCTGTAATTGTTTGACTGTGCTTTTGTTTTGTTTTGTCAGTCTGATTTATGATTGAAGAGGAAAATAACTATTTCCATTGAAGTTGTACATGTTTTTAGCTAATTCTTCTCATCCATTTTTAAAATGAGGAAGGCTGCAACATCAAAGTGTTAGGACTGAGTTAAGTGGAGTGACTCTCTTTCACTTCTTTTGAAAAATGTAAGCGTATTTGGCTTTCTGCCTGCCACAGGCATCGTATTCTACAAAGTCTGGTCCAAATGTGGTTTGATTTTATTTTTGAAACCAATATTTGTTAGACTTTAAGTCTGTGTCATTGATTTGATTGATAGTCAGCCTTTTTCTTAAATTCAGCTGATTTGATACAATAAGACCATATGGAGGGCTCTATTAAGGTTCAAAGCAAAGTGCTACTTACTGTAGGCTACGTAGGCTAGCCTATGTCTGTCCAATCCAGACAAATGATTTCAGCTAAGATTGAAATAAATACTCACTTAAAGTATTTTTAAGCACTTAAAAAGCAGAAGATGGGCAAAGTATGTTTACATCAAGGGGTTCAAGGTAAAGACCTGTTACACATATAATTACCATGATTTCTATGTAAAAACAAATTAGCAGATAAAGTAGTTTTCATCAATATTACATTCCACAAAGGCCTATCTATAGATAAAGCCTATCTATATATATTTTAGCTTAACATAAGAAAAACTGTCAATCTTGTCTAATTTTCTGCAAATACAATTTTCTAAAAAGGCTATTGGAGTTAAGAATAGCAACACTATAGGCCTCACTGGACAATCAGAGAAAACAGATGTTTTCCAAAGACCAGGAAAGTGTCTATTATCAAAGCAAAATATCAGTTCATTAGTGAAGCCATTATAAATTTGGACTGTGATCATGAAATCAATGTGCACAGCCCATTAGAACTGAAAAGAAACCAGCGGGAGCTCTAAAAGTGTTCAGCTCTGGGGAACTTTAAACCTTTGCAGAAGCTCGTTCAGGAATGTTTTAGTTAATGACATTGCAACTAATTCCCTCCATTTTCAGCGCATCAGTCCATACTATCACTTATCAGTGAGCTTATGTGAAAGGCAGTGTGTGGGAGCACAAATGGAGAAAACCAACTAAACACATTTATCCTTCGGCGAGGTCCCTCTCCCTCTCTCTCTCTCTCTCTCTCTCTCTCTCTCTCTCTCTCCGCTCTCATATTGTGTCTCTAATGACTCACGTCCATCTAGCAATTATTATGAAATTAAAGCTATTTTCCATGGCCGATGTTTGCCCCGGTAATAACCACACTGAGATAGGCTTCATTCATTTAGCATTTTAGTTCAGCTCAATTCCTGTTGCATTAGCATGAGGAGCAAAATCAGAGTGTCACT
The DNA here is from genome assembly GCA_037177115.1 of Craterocephalus stercusmuscarum. Lineage (NCBI taxonomy): Eukaryota > Metazoa > Chordata > Actinopteri > Atheriniformes > Atherinidae > Craterocephalus > Craterocephalus stercusmuscarum. The sequence continues at coordinate 18,809,118 of JBBDHI010000012.1, read as the reverse complement.
CAGATAGTCTGCTTAATGGTTTGGCGATGGCCTGGCCTTTTTTTTCCCCCTCCTTTCCTTTTTTTGCGATCCCCCTAACCCTATCTCTCTGCCAATTACGCCGTTTAATCTATATGTAGATAATGGTGTCCAGGACCTCCCTGTTGAAATGTCAGGTGTGAAGAGGTTATTAGCTAACTTTTAATTACTGTCCATCACTCACCAGCAAGCAGGACAGATTGGACCTCTCTGAATGCTTATCTAGTGTCTGAATGTTGGCTGATGCAGAGAAAAGGAAGACATTTAGGAACTACTACGTCTCTGACTTAATATTACCATTTTCACACTATTAACAGGACTAAGTGTTTGGAAAAAAGATATGGAGAGGAGGAGGAAATGGTAGGGCCAAATGAATCATGTGTCAAATAGTTTAATGGTGGCAGACCATGTCTTGAATAGTTCAACAGGAGATTGCTTAAACATTCAGGGGCAGAAAAGGAGAGCATGAAGCAAGAATTGGATGGAACAGGAGACGAAAACTGGCTGCGCCATTACATGCAGTAAAAAAATACACACCAAGCATCAAAGAAATGTTGCTACATAAAGTAGAGCTGACCTGTGCTTAAATTTTCTGAAATAGTAAAATTACTTTTGTTTCTGCAGACAATCAAACATGTCAGTCATTGGATGTTGGCTGGAACTAGGAGCTTGGTTGAAGCAATAATCGTACTGTGAGATAGCTCCATTTTCCTCTTTTTCAAATGTTTTAAAGTCTGCAAACAATTTCCTCGAACTCTCCTCGCCCTTGTCTTAAAGCCTCCATTGTACATTTAAAGACCCACAACCCCTGACCCAAATTTTACCACTCTCATCTTCCATTTCTGCTCTCCAATACTTTTATTGGGGCCCAGAATAATAGTGCCGGCTGTAACCACAGAGCTCAGTTGGTGTTTGGCATGGCTAACTTTACAGTATATAGAAAGATATGCAACTAAATTGGACAGGCATACCTCATAAATCAAGATTTTTTTACAAGTGCATAAATTACAGTAGATCTAACAAACACTATTCAACTTTTAATGCAATGCAAGTTTGGTGAAGTGCATCTCTGGCAATGAGACAGAATTTTGCATTAATCCTTTGGATTAGGTACCCACCATTAACTCCACCGGTTTCTACATATTTACACATATAATCTAAATATAGATGATATATGGGTTAATCTTTATCCTCTTAAGACATGACTATTTGGCGTACAGTTTTAATTTCTTCTGGCAATTTGGAACGAGTTCAAACTGATAAATATTAAACCTCAGCGTTGCCTTTGAACAGGAAATTGTTTTTGTTGTATTTTTTTAAGAAAACTTCTTTGCATAACGACCACGGGTGAATTTGATGACGCCCTGCATCCCCATATGACGGGGTTAGATCTCAGGAGGTTAGAATTACTTTTGACAAAAAAGCAAGCTGAAATTATACTGTAAGTGTGTCTTAAAATTAGCAAACCTCAACAATATATTTCCCTGATTCACAGGGAGAGACACTCAAACATGCACACAAACATTATGCTTGCAGGAAAACCAATCTCTACTCAGCCCTTGAACTGTCTTTGAGCAGATTTACTATTTTAAACTGTGTAGGGCTGAGGGCTGCTGATTACAACACCACAGAGAGAAATACTTCCTGAGCTCACTTCGTCTTCGCCTTCTTTCTTGGCATCTTTTACAGCTCACCAAAAAAGTTCTGTCGGAGGCAGTGAGTTGTTATTTCAGTCCGACATTGTCCCTCGGATGGAAGCTCTGGTTACAGAGAGTTACTTTCAGATCAGACCCTGCATATGAAAAGGGCTGCCACTTTTTTATTTGAGTGTAGCCGGCTGAATCTACACTCAAACAAGGAGTAAAATGAATCAAATTATTGGTGAAGTTTTGAGAACTTGTAGTTACATTTGTTGCCAGCATTTGTTTGTTTTTTTTTCCTTTTCAAATGTGAGCGGTGTCCCTGTAAACGTGAACGCTGGTGTGTTTTCAGAATGAACATCTCTCTCGAAGCCATCATTAAGCTGATACGTGTTTTTCATCTTAGCATACCTGCCTTTGAACTGGACTTTGTGTGATATTTAAGCCTTTAAGCGGAGCCTCACCACTCTGTTAGGGGTTTTGTGTGTGTTAAGACTCTGGTCTCTGAGCTCTGTGGTGAATTACAGTTGACCCGTGAAGACCGTGCCCCCGTTACTCCTACCTTTGGAAACCCCCCCGTCATCTGGATCACATCGAGCTTAAGAGGGGTGTGGAGCAGATCCCCGTTTATCCGACACAAATAAAGGAGGAAGAAGAGGACGCAGGAATGAAGGTTTATCAGACAATGTGCTTCTCTCCTTCTGTCATATCCATAATTATTTACATAATTTTTTCTCATTTTTAAACAGATTATAAGTTTCAGTTTTTGCCAAAAATAAATGCAATAATAATTTGGTCACGTCATTGTTCATACTGGGAGATACACTGGATTTAATGTCAACAATGACTGTGTTTTGCTGACTGCCTGGTAGCAGACCCACAAAATATAAAGTTCCCCAGACCTTAAAAACAGATTTAAAACTAAATTAAACCAGACCCACAGTGCTTAATAGCACTGGATAACATCTGAATAAACAGCAGAGTATAAAATCATACCAGTTACACAGAAATGTTCAATTAATGGAAATATCAAGGCAAAAAAAATCCTGTTAACCAGTAGTAGCCTGGGATAATACTGCATAAAAAATTCCAAATCCTCCACACTGATGATCTGCTGCCCCCTGCTGGAAATCTGGAAAAACCATTCTAACAATTGAGCTTTGTTTGATTCAGTGCTGACAAATAGCACCCATGAGTATCAGCGACCAGTATTAAAAATCCATTTAACAAATACAAATCATGTAAATGAGAAAACTTCTCCGGAATAAAATCTGCAGACAGGATATTAGACTGACATATTTTTAGGTCCCACAATGTAAATTTTAGCTTCATACAAATGAAATGAAGAAACCCTGTTACTAAGGGGTGACAATGACTGAATATTTGAAAAGAAAAAGGTCAACCGAAGGACCGTATCGAATGTTTTATAAGAATATACTGTAGCAAATGTGTGTATGCATGTTTATGTGCGTGTTGAGATACTCAAATTAAAATTAGCCAAGATACTGAGACAGTATTTACATTCACTAGTTAACATGTTATACTAAAACATTATGGAAATAAAGAACTGCTAATGTTTCAGATGGAAAGACTGTGTTCCTGAACAGATGTAGCCAATTTGTTTCCTGCATCTGTTTTACTGTTTAATATATAGAGAGTAATAGCTAAGAGAAAAGAACAATACTTCAAAATCATGCTTTATTTCTGTCACAACAGCTTATAAAAAGATGCAAAGTTGAGACAAGTGATTGATTTAACAAGGCAGTATAAATAGTCATATCCATTTGCATCCATTTGAAAGTGTTTGATTTGAACATTCATGACAATATGCTGTACATCGAACATAATCTGATGTGCTCCCTGGCTGATGTACGCAACAACCGGTACAAATAAAGTCAATAAAATGGAGGGGAAAGTAGTGATTTGCCTGAGTTACTCTGAGGGATATAATTTGCATTTCTATGCACGATAATTGTTTACAAGAACAAAAGTTGGCTTGACTAGAAACTTAATTTCCACGAACACACACACACACACACTTGTATTTCAAACACACATTCAAGCATGTCATTAAATTTTAAAAACATTCAAGAAGTGATGCAGCGCCTCAGTTTCTGAGTGCTTCACGGATTCTCACAGCACAAAGTTAGTCATTGTCGTTAGTTTTTGTTAGATTATTAGTTTATTAGTAGGTTAGTTTGTTAGTTTGCAGAGTGCTTCTGAGAGCGTGTGGGGTTAGTAACTGTTAACTATGACTGCTGTTTTAGGAGAAAATTGTGTTGTTCCTTGTTAGAGTGCCCAGCAATAACACAAACTTGTGATACTGGAAGATGTTTTGGACAAATTTTCCTATGTGATGTAATCTAATGAACACCACTAGTCCTGCAAGGCATGCGTGAGTCTTCTGAGAGCGAATCAAACAACAGCGAGTTGTTAGAAGGACCCAGAAGTGAACCTTTCTAGGCTCACCAAGGTTGGCGTAAACACCAGAAGAGGTTAGTATTGGTGCTGAGGTTTGCATGGCTGATGTCGCTCTGCACTACATGTGCTGACGGGTCAGGTACCCATCTGCAGAAGTTGACCACACAGAGCATGCTCAGAGGCAATAAACTGCTTCCTAAAAGATGTGAGTTAAGCTTGTTAGATGAAGCTGTTTGGACTTCAAATTTAGATGAGAAATGTCTTCTTTTTAATACTATTATTATTATTATTATTATTATTATTATTATTATTATTATTATTATTATTATTATTATTATTATTATTATTATTATTTAGTATGTGGTCAACTCAGTTTTGCCAGCAGCTGTTGCGACCCTTCCCCCCTTGTGCTTGATAACTTCCCCTCCCAGGTCCTGAAACCCTTCTTTTCATGCTCATTCTAAGACTTCTTTTAATTACTCTCCTCCTGATTTACCAACCTAAAACAGGCAATTCTACAAGAAGGATTGCAGGATCATGTGAGAGGAGTGTGTGCCTCAGACTGTGGATATAAAGCAGAGGGTTAGTCAAGGGTTAGAAACGCAAGCCATCAGCATTCTCAACACAGGTTAGTAATCCTCCAACTGTTAGCAGACATTAGTACTGTTAGATATTAGTCAGATTCTGTTAGTATAATCCAGACCTGGGCAAAAGGCTATTTACACATAATTATTAGCATTTGCTGTGAATTTGCTTTAGTGTTAAATGATGAAGTCGCTGGAATCAGGACCGCTTAATTTAAGCCAGCAGACATCATTTAGAAAACTGCACAACCTTAATTTCCAATGACATCCTTGAAAGCACAAGTGTTTCTGCTTCAATGAGGTCGTAACAAATGCTGAGAATCATTAGTAAATAACGTTTTATCCCTTATCTGGAACATTCAGTGACTGAAAGAATTGTAGCTCTAGCTGCAGGCCCATTACAAACACATTTTATGCAACTTAATGTGACACTCATGCACACATTCAAGTAGAAACACATACACAAATGGAGCACGTGCATTGACACACATGCACTCACACACACAGACACACACACACGAGAGAATATGTTGTGAATAGTAGAATAAAAATAGTTGGCATCTCTCTGAACGGTTTCACAGCAAACAAAAAAGTGTGAATTACACACCAGTAGAAGATGAGAAAACACCAGTCAGTCTCACACACTGCAGTATATTTTTGTCTTTACAGGCCTATGTTATGAAAGCTTTCCATTTCTGGACACGGCATTGACACAGGCTTGTTTTCATAAAAGTACACTCAGGATAGCGTTGGTAAAACACGACTTCTAGTGAAGCCTGTGTAATATAGGGACAAGTGGTCAAATTGTTTGAAAAAGTAAGCTGTAACAGAGTAAAGAGGTCATCTGACCAAAATAACTGTTGTGCGGAAACAGCCCATTTTCAGTGGAAAAATGAAAGAGAGAGACAATAAAAGGTACAAGACAGAAACGGCTCTGCAGCAAATGACTTTGCACCGCTCTGGAAAAACCCTCCTGTTAAATCTGGCCACAAGGACAGAGCAGTGGCTGCATTATTATCTCTTTTCACTGATACACAGAAGCGGGAGAAGCTGTGTCTTGTCAGGGAAACACTTTATGATGGATTTTCTTCTTTTTTGAAGCTGCAGGACAGCAGAAATGGCCCCATGTGTCAGTCACTGCAAGAGAAACAGTGCAGATATGGTGAATGATAGATATATATATTCTTTTTTTTTTTTTGTTACTTTTCAGAGCTAAACATGAACATTTTCCTGTTGGTCGCCTTTACTAAAAACATGTTCTTAAAAGAATTAACCTCACTCGGCTCTGACAACATGCTAAATATTTGCGGGTTTTGTTTTGTTTTTTGGATAATCCTGTGTAGTGCTGAATCTGAGAAGCAGATTATGCTAATCAGATTTTGTCATGGTCTGCACTTTGAGTTTGGTTCATCTTCCTTTTCAACTTTAATCCTGGAGAGGACAGTAGCATAAAATGAAAAATATGTCAGTGATTTAAGAAAACTACTAAGCGGTTTGCCATATATCTGCATTCTACCCGCTCAGAAGCTAAACACAAATACAAGGAGACGCATGTGGGCTAGAGAGACAGAGAGTCCATAAAAACGGGCTCTGCGGTTTATAATCTAGACTTATATAACAAGTCACAGCGCAGAGTGTAAAGTGAATATGAGGGAAATAAAAGTCACAGTGGTGTAAATCTGATAGACCCTGTACCGGTTACTGAAAGCAGCCCAGTAAGAAGGCCATGGAGCGATCCCACCAGAGGTACAATGAGGTCCAGTCAAGCCCCAGTCTGCTTTTCCATCAGTGTAACTGGAGATGAACACACAACACAAAGCAGCAGAAAAGTGGGACACAACTCAACTGTGTTCCCAAGACGCCTAAAGGGATCAGGCTTCTTGCAATTTATTCTGTCTTGCCTTCCTTCTTTCTATTTCAACTGGAACAAGCATAATACGGTCAACTTACTTGAGGGATTATATATGATTGAGTGGCTTCAGGCTATTATATTTTCTAATCAGCCGTAAACAATAAATACATAAACAATTCCCTGGTGATTTTAACATCCAATCCAGCCTGTACACATAACCTGTCCTGCTGTCGGATCCGCCCAGGGTCCTGATTGGTGTTCTGTCAGCTGCTCTGGAGATGAATCCAGTCCATTCAACAGTCACTCCAGGTTACCTAGAAACCAAATCCACATCAGTGTACTGATAGTAGAACTTATTTGCTTTACATTTTTATTGTAATGCCATAGATTACCTCATAATGGCATAAAAACAGCTTTGGGAAATGAAATCAAATTTGTATGGTGAAAACAGACTGTGTTGTGCTCACCTGCTTAAGACAGTAAGAGACTTTTTTCAGTTTATGCAGCAATGTCTAGAGCAGCATCAGAAATAGCTTTTCTGTAAACAACCGTATCTACATTTTCTACACAGTTGTTGGGTTGGGGAAAGAATGGCAGGGCCCCTCTGCATTAAGGAAGTATGTGAATATGAAATCTGACAGGCATCTCAGTCAGACTAAAAGAGTTTCATTATCACAGTAATACAGGTTGAATGTAAATGAATAAAAGGAGAACTGGGATTAAGGCTTGTTTCCCTTTTCTTACCTCCGGTTCCGCGCACCTGCACGCGGCATCATACGACGTGAAATCCTCGACGCTTCTTCATCTTTTCCGTATCCTTTCTCTTCCATCCCGAGGGCAAGACGCGGGAAATGTTTCCACCCGTGGACTGGGCGCAGTCAGAGCGCCTGCGGCGGAAGATGGGTCGCTCTCCGGACGGAGTCGCATTAACGCTGGGCGTCCCGGTCATGGCTGCCGAGCTGAGACAAGCAGATGTGGGAGTGCCAACAACAGCTGCGCACTGACGGGGATCCAGTTCAGGGAAACCGAGATAAAAGTGGAGACGGAAGCAAAGACAAAAGCAATAACCTGAGATATTATACACAACAGTGGCTTCTTTGACTGCGGGACTGCGCAAACCTGAATTCATCAGCGGTCTCGGTCGCCAGCTGCTGCCACAGGTTTATGGTCCTTTGTGTGCGTCCCCTTTATCCACCATCTGTGTTTCCTGGGCAACCGAGCACTGTCTGCAGGCAACACAAGCTGGAAGCACTGCACCCACCTCCAATCAAGACGCACCACAGATATGAGCTGTGATCATTGTCTTGTTGCTGTAAACCTGTAATTCTCCGTCTTAATCACCAGCTAAATTTCTTCACACTTATTTTGTTCTCCCTCCTTTCGTGGCCAAGTGGCGATTTAAGACTTTCACTTCAAGATTATTATATCACCTCCACCACCCAACCCGCAAATATAGCAATTTTCATCATCGCTAGATGGAAATAGATAATTACAGCCTAAATATACAAATATAAATAGCCTACATTT
>JBBDHI010000012.1:18783217-18793263 GCA_037177115.1 Craterocephalus stercusmuscarum | reverse complement strand
ATAGATGAGAGATGAGGATGAAAAGTGCCATGGGATGTCCCTCAGCAGCCTAAGCCTATGGCAGCATAACTAAGGGACGGCTAGCCACCCCTAACTATAGGATTTATCAAAAAGGAAGGTTTTAAGTCTGATTTTAAAGGTAGAGCCTGTGTCTGCCTCTCAAATGAAAGCTGGGAGCTGCTTCCACAAGAGAGGGGCCTGATAGCTGAAGGCTCTGCCTCCCAGTCGACTCTTAAAGACTCTGGGAACCACCAGTAGACCTGTAGTCTGAGGGCGAAGTGTTCTCTTAGGAATATAAGGAACTATGAGATCTGTGATATACACTGGAGCCTGGTTGTGGAGAGTTTTATATGTGAGAAGAAGGATTTTAAACTCTATCCTGGATATATATCATATTCAATGCAATAGGACTAACCAAAAAAGAGATAAATGACTTCTTCAATAAACGTTCCAAAAATGGCTGTAGTTGCATTTTTCTGACACATACAGTGGGCGACAGCTTGGTCTTACAGGATGAAGGATGTTAAGCAACAAAGGATGTTGCTTAACATCCTGTATTAACATAACAAAAAAAATCACTAATATTGTCAGCTGAGCACTAGTAGCTGAATTAAATATATGCTAGCGAATAGAATATATATCTAATAAGATCTTTGTCATCATCAAAACAATTTTTATCAAGTAGAGAAAAGAAATGTTTAAACTATTAATTTAGTTTTTCCAAAACAAATATCTGCACTTGCTATATGCAGATGAATCCAGTTAACAAAAAGTGTTTGCTTGTAGCCCAAATTAACCCATAAACAGAAGGGGGGAAAAGTGCAGTGAGCTTAACAGAGATGCAGACATATAGTGTGGAGGATTGGATGACAGTGATTCAGTCATGAATCATGAATTTAGATTGAGTAGTTGTAGGTGTGGTGCAGGTCCACTGATACCTATAAAGATTGCTCAAGAAGACAAACACACTTCCAGCGTCATTTACAATAAGGGGTTTTATTTGAAGTGAACAACCAGGGGAGATGGCAGCCCTCACCTCTACAGTAAACACACAGGTTTGCATTGAAATATTTGTCATATTGGAAATATTTCTCTTTCCATCAGTTGAATGGAGGCTTGGTGATGCTGAAATAGTGTTGTCAGATTGAGAACACATCTTGCTACAAAGCATTTCTTCCAGAAGATATATAATCTCAAATGCATGGTCAGATATCAGTCTGATGTAATGGAATGTAGGGAATAAAGTCTACAAATAAGCTCATTAAAGGGTTCATGACAAAGCTGACACTAGTCCACTGCAAGAGAACACTGGAATCTGATTGGTTAATAGTGTTATTTATCAACAACTAAATAGATTTGTCAAAGAATTTATGCTGTTATAAATGTATATATAAATAATGGGAATCACCAAATACATTTTTGGCAGATGATCCATTTTTTTCCCCTTATGAGCCAAAGATTCTGCATTTTTGTCCTCTACTTCATGAAATAATGCGAAAGATTTAAAAAAATATTGTCATGTCTAGAATATTTAGACATAAATATAGAATATTTAAAATTAACAATAAATAAAATTGTTGTCTCATACATATGTTTTGTCAATTTTTTTGCAACATAAAAGTGTTTCATGTTCATCCTCCAAGTGTCTGATTCAATGATTTTTTTTTATTATTATTATCTGGTTATGTCAATATATGACCTTATCAGCAGATGGCAGTATTGGCATACACTGCATGGTATTTTGCTTAATTTCTTTTTAAACAAAAGAAAGACACTTTATATAATAACCCTTTCCAACTACATTGTGCAATTCTTGCAAGAATTTCCACAAAAACCTAGATCTAAAGATGTCAATTACCTTTTTCTATAAAAATCCTAATAAACCGAAGTACAATGAAGCAGTATTTAGTATCAAAACTAAAATATCACCTACTTGTATTTAAACCTTAATAGTCTTACTCAGTAATATCTCTGACAAACATTACGATTTGAGATGTGCAGTAGCTGCCGTGATGAAATAATGATCTAAATGTTAATTGGAGGTGTTTTACATCTCAGCTGGGTGTGGGAGACCTGTGGGTTCTTGTAATGAATATGTTTTAATTGTGGCAGGCTATTTGACATTTGAATATACCAATGATCCCTCTCATTCTTGACACCCATTTGCATTTCCATCTTTAAGGTCAAACGGGTATGAATAAAACATTAAGAAGGTTCTTAAGCTCACAGCCGGCCATACCTGTCGTCACAAAGGCACCAGCTGAGTCTTGCTAAGCTCAGTGAATATGACAGAAACAATCAATTAATATCACTTTAGGAAACCACGGAAGCTAGCAACAGCATCCTGTTGATAATGGGAATATAAGGTCACGCAGTCAATGGCAGATATAGGATTAATTATGATTACATGCATGCGTTAATTTGAGCAGAGCAGCATTAAACCATCTTTATCGATAAATACCATGAGGAGAAAGTGACTGCTGCCTGATAGTGTGACTATGGGAGCTCAGATGTCGGATAACGGATCTAGGAGGATTATTACCCGTGTGATACGAAATGGTTAACCTGGAATAAATTCAAGATCAAAGGGAAGGCCAAAGAAAGAACCTTGGCAAGAGATTGGAAGAATCTAATGAGCAAAAATTAACATGTATTAACTCTGACCCTGCGCTTACATGGCAGATGTTGAATACAGCAACATCCGGACAGATAATACTCGTTAAAGATGGATGTGTTACATTTTGAGCTAAGCATGGTACCTCAACGAAACATAGCCTGCATTCCATTCAAATCTTTCTTGAATAAGTCCGTCTGGTCGTGGCAGTCATCTTTAAGCTTCCATGGTTTTCTCTTCAGTAAGATGAGAAAAGATAAATAAGCAGATGCAGGTACGAGGATGGAGTTTTAACAATAAAGGCACAGTCTTGGGAGAAGTTAGTATTTCACCTGACGTGTGGCCTCGAGGAGATGGATCTGCTGCCTGTTTTGACAACTCATTACCTGTAATTCTACTGATGGATTGGTGAAGTGGCTCAGAGTAGGCAGCCGTGGCACCAGGGACTGTGTGACTTGTGCCTGGAATGATGTAAGACAGGGTGGCAAACAAGCAAAGACTTATTACGGCTAATGACAGCTTAAAACAGAGCAGGGTGGGCGCGACGGTTTGCTGCCCCTGTTTGGGGCCAAAACAGAAATACATCCTCAGTCCATCTCTCATGGTTTTATTAGAATGAATGAGAAGGAATTTTTTTTGCTTGTGATTTTGTCATTAGCGGTACTTTAATTATAAATAACTATAGCTAAATTTGATCAAAATCATCCTCTGTATTAATTAATACTGACTGCTTTGCAAACTTAATCCTAACTGAATTATGTACTACTGATCAAGCAAAGTCAAATGAGTCAACTCTATATATCTTCTTTTAGGTAAACTCTGAATCAGTAGGTGTGTGGTTGTCAGTGGGTTCATTCAGGCCAGTCTCCCACATAATTGGTCCATCCTTGGCACTACTCGTCATCTCAAAAGCCACCAAAAACCGTAACCTACCTTGTGTATTTTTCACTAATTGAAATGCCTAATGAGGTCCCAAGGGCTCCATCCCATTACCTCTGAGTTAATTAAAGCCTAAGCAGTGTGCCAAACGGTGAATAAAGATGCAGTAAAAGAGCAAAAGGAACAGGGAACCCGAGCAGGATGCGCTGTGCTGGGATGGGCCTGACCTGCTTTTTATTCATTGTTGTGGGACGCTGCACTCCAAGAAGGAGCAGATGTCTATAATTTTTTTATTTGAATTTATTTTTAGGCTTGAAATTTTCTTACCCTGCTGGTTCTAGAGCTCATTTTCCAGTGTGGTTAGCCTAATTTAGCTTTATTAAACATTAAATTAATCACCACCATCAACAAGGTTTTTATAAATATGTTGCCTATTTATGTGTTTCTTTAAAAAGGCAGGTGTGTGTGTGCGTTTTCCATTTCAAAATGGCTATTTTAACGTCATAACACACTTATAGAAGACTGTTATCAATTCATTATGTGTTGTGGTCATTAACCTTGGCATATAAATCCGAACTGCATTACCTGGTTAAAGACAAATTTCCTCGTCAAAAACATGAGCAGAGAGAAGACACAGACTTTTTCTTTAAGAAACAATTTCAAATGTTTATTTAACATGTCAAAGAAGGGGCACACACTAGTGAATTGAAAAAGGGGGCTGTAATTATTGGCCAGGACTAGGACTTTCAACTTCATACTAACATTAATTAGGTTTTGGCTAGAAAGAAAATGTGTTTTTGTTTCTTTTTTTTTTTTTTTTGCTTTTATAAAGAAACTTTATGTACATTGGTTCTTTCATACAAGACGTTCATTGGATAAATGCATCAAAAAGAACCCAGTTCTGCGGTAAACTTTACAAAAAATACATTTTGTTTTCATTGAGGGATGTAGAAAAGGAGGCAGTCAAATATTGACCAATAATATTTCGTCCTTTTCAATATTTAGAAAAAAAGGCTGTTCTAACATCTATTTCAAAGAAAAGCAATATACAGCACAATAAATGAGAGAAATTTGCCTCTGTGGATTCATTCAGTCGGTTTGGTGACCAAGGAAAGGGGCTGTGACTGGAAGAGGGAATGATGGGAGTGAAGGGCTGCCTGATGGAAGGGGGAAGGGGGGGAGAGCATGGAGGGGTGCAGAGAGCTGAAGGGGATGGGCCGGGTGAGGATAGGTGTGCTCGACTGGCTACCTGAAGTACCAATAGGGATGGAGATAGTGGGCTGGGAGGAGGACGAAGAAGAGGAAGAAGAGGAGGAAGAAGAGGAGGAGGATGTGGAACCAGAGGCCTTCCCGGGCAGGGAGAAGTGGTGGTGCATGCGTCCCTCCGGTTTGGTGGTGAGCGATAGCGGCTGGGCCTGCTCGGAGTGAGTGGCAGCCGGAGCGGCGGGGGAGGCCAAGGCGGCAGACGGAGTGGCCGGCGAGTCCAGCATGCTCCCGTGAGACGACGCGGGGCTGTCGCACATCTTCTCCGACGGCAGGTACTGAACGCATTGCTTCTTACTTCTTATCGAGAAATCTTCAGGGAGAGGGGAAACAAAGGAGAAATTACGAGGCTGAATTATGGATCAGCTGCTACCTCTACATCTGGCTCAAGTCCCACCATGCTGCAGCTGACAGAAGCCAATGAGCGATCATTTCAAAAGCGCACAGGATGTGTTTCGTATCGGCTTGTAAACAGGTAACAAGGACGGTGGAACAGGATGATGTGCGTTATTCAAATGGCATGATGTATGATGAAAAAACAACAACAACAACAACAGAACATGACACAAAATGTGCAGTGAGGGGGTAAATGAGGAAGTTTCTGTATTTTTGGCAATTTACGGTGGTCACTCGGTTGCACAACCACAAACATACCTGCCACTATTAGCACTGAACCTCATAAGCTGCTTGTCAAAGCATAAAGTAGGGGGAGAGAGTTAGTAAGTGCTCATAAAGGACAGAATTAATAAAAAAAAAAGAGGAAAAAACGGATTACACGTGAACTCTGAGTGACATATAAGACTTATGTAGTTTTCTTTCTTCTCTATTGTGAAGCAAAACAACAAAAAACCAATTCCAGTCAGGAAAAAAAAAAGCATCTTACCTTCTGGTTTTGAGTCTGGTTTATTCTCTCTCTTCCTCTTTTTCCGCTTTCCCTGCATGGATGAAACCCTGCTGTTAAAACGGTTTCTCTAAGAAGAAGTTAACCACCACAGCGACTCTGCTCATGAGAACAAAAGTGCAGCTTCTGTACTTCATCAGCATGGGAACATCTCAATGAACCTGCCGCAATATAAACTTCCTAAACTTCTGCTTATTGAAACCAGACGACCGAAACGTGTCACTCACGTAGTTATCCCGTGCTGACCATCCGGGATAGAGCTGCGAGTGGAGTTGCCTCTCTTTCCTGGCGAGCTCGTAGTATTTGGCTTGCTCCTCTCTTGATAGAGAATGCCACTGTGCAACGAGACAAAAGCGTGTTAAACGTATGCAGGCAGGTATGCAGCCTGCAAACGCGCACGCCCGGTTCTTACCCGCCTTCCGAGGATCTGGTTGATGGCGGCGCTTTCTTTCAGAGTGCACTCTGCCACCACTTTGGCTCTCATCTCCTTCATATACAGCATGAAAGCATTCAGGGGCTTCTTGATGTGAGGCTTCTTGTCCTCTTCTTTCTTAGCAGGAACGGGCGACTTCCTGCTAATCCCACACAGCAAAAACATGGATGTGAGGACAAATCTGGGAGAAAACGTGCAGCGGCGGGTTTGTGACAGCTTCCTTACGCGTGCATGGAGGGGCTGATGTTGTCACCGCTGGGCTCCTGCTTAATGGCCGGCGAGACGATGGCCGGATGGGGAATGCCAGTCTGGTGGAGGCTGTGCGGAGGAGGGGTCACCATGTGTGGGGAGAAACGGCTGGACACCAAGCTGAGAAGGCAAATGGAGGCAGCATTTAAGTGGTCAGAGTTTAGCGGTGAACCTCTGCGGACCTGACAAGCAGCGGCTCGGCTCATTTGGCACGTTACAGCTCAGCCTTCAGGTGGAATTCACTGCGCCTGCTGCCTCTGTCTAGACTAAATTCATACGCACAATGTGCACCGTGCTCGCTGTTTTTTTTTTTTTTTTTGTTCAAATAAAGACTTTTTCAAAAGCCCCTTTATTCACCGACGGCTAAAGAAAAGTGGAGTGTGGTGTTACCATGGTGACAGCATGACCGTGACACCTGAAACCTCTCTTCTTACCACGCTCCAGACCACGGAGAGTGTTTTCCGACAGCCGTCCGCACAGAACACCTTCACAAAGCATCTCCCTCCGTTTACAATGGTTAACACAAAGAAGCATTATGTCGGAGGAATGAGGTGATTAAACTCCATATCGCTGTATCACACACTCTTTACATATAGCATCTGACTGCGAAATCTCTGTTTTAAATGCTTTAACATGCTAAGATGTCAGGAGACAAAATCTAACAGATGTTCTTCCTTAAAGAGGAAACCAACTTCAAATTAGGCTTCATACAAGCTAAATGAGCAGGTTTGTGTCGTAATAAACCTTTAGAGGGTAAATTTGCAAACGTTCCTTGCGACACAAGTGATGGGACTCGAGCTCCATTACACAAAAGAATTATGTACCTTAATTTCTGTAGTGGCCATAAAATTCTGTTTTATCATACCTGCATTGCACTCAGGAAAGAAAAAGTAAAAGACAAGATATCGCCATTACGCACTAGTTTCAATTCCGGTTTTATTTGTCAGCCATTTGAATTTGAATTAATATCCGAAATGATGCGGATCGCTGGGAGCTGTAACTCCAATGCTTTGAACAGCTAAAACAAACGAACAAAAGGAACAGTTGAGGCGATTTTCTGATTGTGTGATGAGTGTATAACAGTGGGGAGTTACACAAGGTATCGATCACAAAGAGTCTTCTGAATATTTCATTTCATACTAACACCGGAAAGCTCGCTACAAATCTTTCCAATTTTGACAAGAGGGTCAGAGAGTTTAGTCTGATGGGACGAGCGGGTTCAGATAAGCTTTGATTTGTCGTAATCGATTCGCAGCCCTTTCATCTCTGCAGTGTGTGTGTATGTGTGTGTGTGTGTTGTAGAGTGGCTCAGAACACAGGCCTGACCACAGAAGTTTAGCTCTGAGGGAGAAGACAGGAGAGTAGTGCTGAATGCCAATAACACACTCAGTCTATTTAAAAACTGATGCTGTCTCTCTCAGACTTAGACCCCGCGTCCCTTTGTAGTTCTGACATGATGCCTGCTCCATCCACCTGCTAGCATGCTCTTTATTTCAGCTTCACATCCCAAACTGTATGTGGCAGAGAGATGCTGAGCAATCTCTCCTAAAATTAGCTCCTAATAATGCGAACAATAGAGGTATAAGGCTGCACACCAACCGTCTATTTTGTTACAGACGGGCAAAGAAAGCATGTGAAATGTGATTACAGCATGTCATAGAAGCAGCACATATTAGATGTCTCCCTTTGGGAGGGTGGGGGTGTCGCTGAACATGATCCACTCACCTGGACATGGATGCATTCATTGCCAGTGCTGGGTAGGGGTGACGGAATCCCCCTGGAGGGATGGAGTACATGGGCTGGCCCTGCCTGGGAGACGGAGGGAGACAAAGTGAGCAAAAAGCTGCAGCGTGAGGTGGATCACACACAGCTGACAGCTAACCCGCCAGCACTAATCCTCCACTCATCAACTCAAATCCCCTACTTGTGGAACAGAGCCGTTGAAATTGATTATAAGACCCGTAGAAAAACCCATAAATGTTCCTCCCGGTAAACTCGAATGTTTTCATTTGCTTTTGTTGTGACACGGAGCACCTGCACCTCCAGAATGCAGCATTACGCATCGCTGCATACTGCAGCTTGCAAGAAAAATAACAGGGATCTAATTTGTGTTTTTCTTTATGTTTGACTTAAAATTCTCTTTTAAAGAATCTGCTGGGCCTCCCTCTGCTCTCTCTGCAGGTATCTGTATGTAAGCAGCCAATCAGCAGAGACGGTTAATCATTATTCTCTACTGCCAATTATCTCTGTGGCCTGATGTAACTCTACACACTTACAAATCAAGCAAAACTGAAGACAGTGATATGATGTTTGTCACAGGCATTTTTATGCAAGACCTATTTAAAGTCATATATCTGCACAGAAATATGAAGAACTCACTGCGGCATGAGCCAGCTCAGAGGGTGTGCGATTGAACCGACAGCACCGGGAGACAGCGGGTAGTACGGAGAGAGCTCCGATGGGTGAGGTGTCCGAGGAATACCTGCAGGAAACACGGAAGAAGACAGAAGACAGTTTGAAAGAATAATCTCGGGACATGAATTTGTAGTTTAAGCACGTGGTGCGATTATTTCTGCGATTTGAGAAAGAAGAAGTCTGCAAAAGCTTCTAAAGTACAGATCTATGAAGTAAGTCACACATCTTACCTGTCTTTGGGTCGAGGATCTCTGGCGAGAGGTGGGATGGCGGCGTGCCGGGTGAGAAGTGTTCATTGCTGTAGGTGATGAGGGGCGTCAGCGGATGGACGTGGTGGGCGTGCTGTACCACCGGGACTTTATTAGACTGCAGAGAAGACACGCAGAGCTGAAGGTGAGCAACAAGTGTCTGACAGTAGTAAGTTTAATTTGAGACTTTTGCTCTGTGTGGGGCTGTTCGTGTCTTCTCTCTGTATGCATCAAAGCCTTTGCATGAGATGTAACAAACGGATGAAATGCATGGAGTGAACAGGCTGTCGATGGGAAACATCAGTTCGTACGTGTGACTTAACAGCACCGAGGAGCATTAAAAGCCTCGCAGACACAAGTCAGGATCATTACAGCAATTTGATGAGGAGAGATCTGTTTATTTAGTCCAACAAGAATAAAACTACGGTGCCAGCGAGTCCAAAAGCTGCCCCAGCAAGACCCACACACAATCAGACTAAGGTAAACTGGTTACCCATAAACATGTGGGAACAGCTTCTCCTGCTCTGTCTATCAGTGAATTATTCCACCAAATCAAAGATGGGCACCAGTGTATGGATGAAAGTGTCCTTATTTTGCAGTGTCCTCCTAAAAGAGCCCAGCTTCCCGCTGAGATCTGACTTGCATCATGGCTACTACAGGGATGATGAAGACAATAATAATAACCAGCGTCTCTGCTTTCATTAGGCAGCGCTCGGTCTAGCAGTCATTTCCCCTGGCTGCCTGGCTGAATGGAGCACTTGTTGGCTCAACTTGTCACATGGGAGGGTCAAGGGGTGGGAGGGGAGAAAGGAGTCTTGTTCCTCCAGGCTAACCTTTCTTCAATATCCTTCCCCACCCCCTTCTCAACCTCTGTGTCTCTCCAACGTGGTCTGCTGAGGAACAAGGTTTGCATTGAGACTTCTGTACACTCTGGTGCTGAGAATTGTTCCAAATCTTGGCCTTTTTTTTTTTTTTTTGGGGGAGCAGGGCCGGAAGGTATCTCTTCGTTGTTGCTTTCGTTGTCGTTCTCTTTGTCTTCTCGCT
>JBBDHI010000012.1:18761596-18771706 GCA_037177115.1 Craterocephalus stercusmuscarum | reverse complement strand
TGGTTACCAGCGCTCCGCTGGATGTTTACAGTAAAGCTCAACTTAGAAATCAAATGCCTATGTGTGTGTGTGTGTGTCAAGTGTGCGCCAATGACACACAAGTGAGAGCTGAATTTTTCATTTATGACCAAACACAAATTGACTGGAGACAGCATGAGTTACCAATATAATACAGCGTTTTCACGCCAAGGCATTTAGGAGGCATGACAAGTCCAACACGCTGAATGGGGGCAAATACCACAGCAAGGTGATCGCTCCAAACGCACAGCAGAGAAAAACAACACATATAAATAATCTTTTTCTCTTCTTTTTCCAGAAGTCGGACACAAATATTGACTTCCGCCCTCAAGAGTAAATTTGACGCCCATGACCAAAAGTTTCTTTTTTTTTCTTTCTGCCAGGGTACAGTGGGTGTTTTCTTCCTCTTCTTCTTCTCTCTCTCTTTTTATTTTTAACCTGGATTTTCTTTTTAAAAGTACAGCTGACAAAAGCAGGAGAGGCAACGAAACGTCTCGGGACGGGGGGAAAAAGTCCGTTTTGAGAGACGGAGGTGGGCATAAGTGGGTGTAGCAGAGAAGGCAAGAGAGGGAGAAGAAAAGAGGCTAAATTAAACACATTTGTTTCTGCTCTCACATACCACAAGTCTTATGAAAACAGAGGGCTGATTGTGTTCACTCTGCAAGTCCACCCCCCTCCTCCTCTACCCTCCCCTCTGTCTCTTCCCCACCACACAGCTCCGCTCCCCAACCCCCTGTCCTGAGCAGCAGCAGCAGCTCCCCCCACCTCCACCACCACCAACCTCTCTCTAACACACACACACATACACACAGAGGCATACAGCTGCCTGCAGATGCCTGCTGTGTTTGCTCTCTGAGTGCAAAGGCGCAAATCTCCTGGCCCCGCAGACTTCTGGGCCCTGCCTCATCTCACTTTTTACTACCTGACATCCCTGTCACCCCACCGCTAACCCCGCTCGCCGTCTCCTCCAGCTCAGACCAGCTCAAACACTCAAACACACACTCGAATGCCACAGGTATGTTTCAGCGCTCAGTCCTGTGGCACAGGATAAGAACGTGTGGAAATAAAGCACACACACGCAGTTTTCCAGGTATTGAAGGTAAATGATTCTTTAAAAAAAAAAAACAACAACAATAAAACACACAGGTTCATTCAGAAATGTTTGGTTTCCAGCCTGTTAAATAAGACAAACAATAATAACTGATAAAATTGTTCAAACATTAATAATAATAAAAATGAAAATAAACAAATTAAACAAAATAAACAAATTTTTTCTTAGTCCACATGTTTGTGGAGAATGTTTTGAGACCTCCACAATGTGTGACACGGCACAAAATTACCATGACATTTCCCGGGATTAGTTATGCGTATTGTCAGCAGGCTGCAGGGAGGTCTGGAACGTCGCCAGCACATTTTTACACCTGAAACTTTGGTAAAAAGTCATTTCCTCTCCGTCTCGGGGCTTCATTCTCATCACGCCGCACATGGAGATGCTGCGTGCTAAATCATGATCCACTGATGGACTCGGCTATAAATTCAAGTTTTTGTCCACATGTAGGTCTCCCCTTACACATCTGAAATTCTACAGAGGATAAATCTTTCAGTCAAAACGCAGGTCTTCAGGTCGGGAGGAAAAGCTTACAGTGAAAATACAAGTCGTGCTGCCTTTAACCAACAGGTTTCTGACGGAAAAAAAGGATTTTTGAAGGAAAAATGTTCTTTGTGCAACAAACGTGAACTGATAGGAGTTTGCAGCTGAAAAAAATATTTTTATGAAACAAGCCAGACCACTGTGGCCTCGATGCTGGACACAAGAACGAATACAGCTGCTGCTATCTTTCAGTCTCAATACAATCTAATGAGAACGACAAGGTGATTACGATCAGGGGCTGCTGTAAATATCAGATTCCCGGGGCCAGAGTTTAGGAGAGGCCCCTTACAATTACACAGTATTCAGGAATGCGGAGCACGAACCACGAGAATATGGAGGACAAAGTCAAAACGCGCCATAGAATTTGAATGTTAAGCCGCCACCACGCGACAGGAAAAAAAAAGAAAAAAAAAAAGGTCATCTTGCACGAAGAGCTGTTTCTGCAAGCTCAGGTTTATGCGCTACAATGCAGCTTCGCCTCAATCCGAACTGCACACTTCTGCAAACAATTAAACGTTAACCCAAGGACTGTAAGCTGCTCAGAGAGAAAGAGAGAAAGGGGACGGGGGTGGAGGGAGGGAGTGTGACTGGAGAAAGAGTTGGGTGCTTGTGCACAATTACAGCAGGGATTTATGGCCTGAGAAACAATTTATAAATCACAGCGCCTGAGCTAATGTGCTCCAGATTGTTCTCCATGCAGCTGCAATTTTGGTCTGCGTGAAACGGCATAATAAACCTGGCTGGGGGACATGTTTGGGTGGCGATGGTGGAGCGGAGAGAAAGGTTGAGATTGTGGGTAGAGAGAGTCGGGGTGGGGGTGGGGGGGTGCTGAAACTTTGGAGGTGCTCTGAACAAAGAAGCTGTGCGGGATTTTGCAGAGGTGCCATTTTTGACTCTTCATGTCAGCAGAGACGATGAGACGGACTTTAGAGTAAAAGTTTTTACCAAATGCGGTCTCAGAATAGGCCACTGCGAGCGCCTGCATAATACGACAAGTTCCCACTGAGAATCAATTAAGGTCTCGAGCCAGTTTTACAAGCTTACGGTGAAACCCTCGCATTTACACTCTTGATATGAATCCAGGGGAGTGTTAAGTTCTAATAAGAAAAGACAAATGTTGCAAACTGATCCTTTCATTGTGGCTGCAGGCTGGTGTGGAAGAGGGGATCGGATGTGCCGCGCTGAAGGGAAGCCTGGGCTTTTGTGGCCACTCAGCCAACTGGCCCTGAACCTTGACCTCCGAACCTTCACCCGGGAGGGAGGAGGAGGGAGGACGGGGGGGGGGCAAACAAAGCTCTGAGTGACATCTGAAACTAGACACTCTGTGGGGAGAGAGTGTCTGGACAGGACTCAAGTAACCCCATTAACTCTGCGGAAAAGATTTATGGCTATTTATTCTCCCCGTGCAAATTTCGAAAGCTGAAGAGTCACACAGATCTGTCAAAAATAATCAAGCAATTAGAGGTATGCACCAAGTTCCACGCTGTTTGCCTGCCAACATCTCAGTCTTGCGCGAAGATAGGCAAAAAGTGCTCCATAATTAACAACTCTGAGAAGAGCTGTGATTAGCAGCGCCGCACACATGTGCCAAGAGTTCGTCTGTTGCAAAATAAATTCTGCCTAATAAGAACAACATGAGTCTGCCTGCAGGTGGGTTTGTGAGCGTCACTGGGACTTCATCGCCGGCACCTTGCGTGGATTTCATACAGCGACTTGCGGGGAAAACTGTAGGATCAGTGCACTGTAAACAAAAACAGAGCGAGGGCGGTTGACGGTGAAATGTGCGGCGGTGAATGCGAGGCTCCGTCACCAGAATGCTGAAAGCCACTGTAGTATTTAAATTGGGCAAAGAGGGAGGAAGACTGGGCCAAGCATTCTGTAGCTCAGCTGTGAGGCTCTAAGCCGTTGCCCTAGGGTCTTTGTCCTGCCTTTCAGGGCAAGTCTGAGGTAGTCAAAGACCCTATTCATGACCGGCGCTCCCCCTGCCAACACACCCATACAGCCCCAGTCAAGTCAGCCGAGAGCTATAGAGCCTTCCCATTTCACACGAGAATCAGACCTGCCCCTAAAGCCTGCTTCAGGGATTTCCAATAGCCAGCCCCTCCAAGCCATGTACAAATCAAACAAAAGGGCTCCCTGGCCTGCTCCATGTCATATAAGGTTGATTCGATCTGTTTTTTCTCTTTTAATGTCGCTACTTTATATTAGAAAAAATAAATAAATCGAGATTTAGTCTTCAGAGAGATGCAGGATTCTACCTGTGAAGGTGCGGAGCTGCCCCGAGATCCAAAAACACACACAAACACTCTTTTCCTTGAAAGATGTGGCACAGAGACACCAAACCTGAGTCCATCACATGTTTAGATCTCAGAACAAAGAAACCTAATCATGCTGATTATCTCAGGGCAGGCACAAGGGGAATCCCACTCTCGGTGAAGACTGTCTTATGTCTGCTAAGCACAAGGCCCTTAATCACAGCCATTACTCATAACTAATCAAGAACATTACCTCATAATTTCAAATTGAGCAGATAAGGTCAGGAAAGAGCGATATCCTGTGGCCGGGGACCCGATGTGAGAAACCTCAGTCCATCAGAGGTTTCTGCTGCTTCTGTTGTTTATTCTAACAGCATCCACAAGTCTGGCCTGAAATAAGGAGGCTACACATTTTACATGACTTGTGCCTTTGCTCGCCTTTAATCAAATTTGATGCTCTGCAGAACATTGTGACTTCTTAACAAGTACAATTGGTTTATGAGGGTAACAGGGGGGGAAGGAAGGGGCACACAAAGGTGAAGTTATTTCTAATATTTGGACAAACAGCCCGATCTCTTGGGAAAATTGCACATGTGTGATTTTGGATAAACAATTAAAGACGACATGGATGCAACGAGACCGGCTTGAATAGCAAAAGTGACCACAGAGGTGCGTGTGTCCTCTTTCTATAAGTGGATTAAACATGGAAAATTCCTTGTTGCCGGGGTCAAGATTTATGCTCTCAAACATAAGATCTGTTACACGCAGCGCTCCTTTTGGAGAATAGGCATTGCAGATGGTGGATGAGTTTCATCACCCGGACGTTTAAATCTTTCCGTATCGGTATCTTGGAGCTTAAAAAAATATCCAATTCCTGCTGTAGTTAAAGTTAACCTGATCGACTGTAAACTGGTTTAAGGTTTGTGCGCGGCGGGACACGCATGCTCGCAGGTGCAACACGTTGCCTGCGCCGCCGTCGCAGCGACAAACTGGGAGCAGCGCTGATTTATAACTTCAACATGAAGAACAGCTGCACTGCTCGCTGTCAGCTAACCTCATCCTGGAAGGATATCCATCCACTTCTTAATTTAGTATGACCACTTCAGCCCCGCTGATACTACACACATACAGAACGACGTGGCCTTTCACAGCCCACATGCCCTGTATGTGACCTGAAGAGGAGCCAGATCTAAATCTCAGCAGTGCTGGTGCAACACGTGCGTGATCTGATATCCCGCCTGCCGTTCACTGATTGGGCTATGACCGTGAGGGAACGGGCAAAGCATTGTGGGCTACGGAGCAGAAGCCGCGCTCTGTGGGAGACTGAATCCCTCTGATAAGTGGATGCCTCAAGGTCTGGAAGCAGGCCCACCTCAGGATAACAGGCAAAGGAATAGCAGCACCCGTATCTGCCCCAGTTTACGCTCCCACCGCCACATCTCATCAACAATCTCTCCTCCTGCCTGCTCTCGCTCTCCCGCTGCTTGCAGTGCTTAAACTGAAAACAGCTGCTTGGAATACCAGACTGATGAAACCCTGTTTAGAAGTTTCTTTTTTTTTTTCATTTTCTTCCTGCAGCACAATCATATTTTATTAGCACAGAGCTAAGAGTTTAAGCTACAATTACAGAAGGAAAACATTTCTTTAGTTGAGTTAAACAGTAGTGGTTATGGGCCAAAGTATACTTATATAGAGCGGTGTAATAACATAGCAGGTTCTCGCCCCACCAAACTGATATACAGAAGCATGCCTACGGGTGAGGGGAGTTTTAATGATCACTTAATCAGGAAATGTTTTATAGCTGAAAGCGCTGGTCAGATGATGAGACTGTGAAAGAAGAATTCAGCAAGTTGTGTGTGAGAATTAAGCTTTTATTTTTCTTAAAAATGAGATGGAACATCTTCCAATTGAATCAAAGTAATAATGCCCGGCAGCCAAATAAAATCTGCCTACTTTAACTCATTTCCAACATTATAAATACATAAATCGAGATTTAGTCTTCAGAGAGATGCAGGATTCTACCTGTGAAGGTGCGGAGCTGCCCCGAGATCCAAAAACACACACAAACACTTTTCCTTGAAAGATGTGGCACAGAGAACTCATTTCCAACATTTTTAAGCCTCGTCAATTAAAACGTTTAGTCAGGTATAACTTGCAACCCACAAATATTGAGTTTCACTGTCAAGTAACGGAGCGAATTCCCAGCTATGAGAGGAAATTACATTATTAAAAAAGTGACAAGAAGCTGTGCTTTTGTCCTTAATGGATTAAAGGAACATATTGTGAATTTATTATCTCACCTACTTATTCTAGCAAAAGCTGTATCGGGACAAATTGTTTTATGACTGCGGTCGGCTCTGATTGAGTGTGACTGCACACTCCTCACAAATCCAGAGGCCCTGCCCTCCCCATCTGCAGCCAAACTCTGGCTTAATACCACAGAACAGACAGGACTAAGCTGGTATTCACAAAACACATGATACATGACTCCACCTCCCCACTCCTCCACCTCCCAGAGCCCTAACTCCCTGCAAAAAAAAACAAAACAAAAAACCAAAAAGACTTCCAACTTTTCCTTTACTTTTTGGATAATGAGCAGCTGCGTAGCATGAGAGCGAACAAGTTTTGGATTTCCTCAGCTATTCTCGAGTCTCAGAGTAACCCAAACCTGCAGCGATGATCGTCTGTAAGAGCTTGCAATTGTTCAACGGCGGGGCCGAGACGTGTGCGGGCATGATCGGCGGTCTCCCTCCACACACAGCCACAGATTTTCACTCCACAGAAGCGCCTTAATATTTAGCCTTGATACAAGAGAGCCGTGTTGTTAGGTGGTTGAAACAAGGTCAATATCAAATCTAAAAAAAAAAAAACATTTCACGGCTTAAAAAAAGATGAGACTTTAGAGAGATTTTAGGTGTTAGAGATGTCAACCTTTACCCGACAACTCAAACAAGTTTACTGTAAATGTTCGCGCACCGAGCCGCATGTTAGCGCCGGCCAAACACTGCAAATGAGAAAAACACATAAATTGATTTAAAGAAAAAAAAAAAAAAAAAAAGCACACATATTCATCTTGGCACATCAAAGGGATTCATTGATGTCACTGAACATGGGGAGTCTGCGGCTGGAGAGGGGAGATGTTGGTTATCCTTCCCTCAAAGGGTGCAGAGATGCTCCTGATGGGCCACACGCTGGAGGAGCCAGAGTGCGCTATAAACAGAATTTCTAATGTCAAGCGGGCGAGTGGGTGGGTTAGGTAGTGAACTAGCAGGCTACGGGGTAGCAGGAGGAATTGACGCCAGCTCATGCTTTCCACAGAGACCAGAGAGGGAAGGATACACACCAGGACTGACACCATTTCACACAGCTCTGTGAGAGCCACGTTGGGAAGAGTGAGCATCCATGATGAAAAGGAAATGCAAATGGAAGACGCTCTTCCTCCTCTTTGAAATATATTTTGTACTGTAATTACTTGATTTTTACATGTATAAGTAAGTTTTACTCCTCCAAGCCTTCGCAAAGAGATCATTATCAACATTAATCACTCCAGGCTAGAGCTCTCAGCATTTCGGGTTGCTGGGGATCTGTTTCTAATTGAAAAAAGAGCACCGGACTGATGTAGATGTGTTTGCCTTCGAAGGAAAAAAATCTTTTAAAAACTATAAACCAGGTAAAAAATAAATAAATGTGTTGACACAGTCCTTGGCTGCGAAAATATTTGCGCGCTTAGATTCAGGAATAAGAACGCTGATGGTTGTCAGAATGCGAGCCCGAGCTGTAACACTGTTCCCTCTGTTGCAAAATATCCACGCAGCCCCACCTGAACACCCCCCCCTCCTCCTCCCTCCTCCAGCACTCGCTCACAGACTTAGCACAGACAAACGCTCGGCATGCATGGCTGCATGTTTGCTCACTCGCGCGCACAAACACACACACTCACACACACAGCAAGGTGAGCGAAATGCCAAGTGAGCCACCTGATGAAAAGACACCTCCACACCAACAGGCTGTGCTTATGTAGGGAGAGGCCCTTTTATTCAGCCGGACAATGTCTGTGTTGACTTTTTCTTTTGTCTGAGCATTTTGGAGCACCGAAAAAGCAGCAGAAAGAGTGGGGAAAAAAAAAAAAAAAAGAAAAAGAAAAGAAGCCGGAGAGGCATGCGATCGCGGCCGCTGACATGTTCAGACTTATACAAGCTCCCTATTCATATCTCCAAACAATTTTCTATTCAGCGATCATGCTCGGGAGTTTGAGCGTCCAACCGCGTATTTGATGAAGATATGTTGCAGCGGCCAGCCTCGCTCTCGCTTACTTGCCACCTTCGCACACACAAGAGGCATTTCGCTCTTTAGTGACGGCGATGATGATGTACTAGCGGAGTTATCTGAAAGTGCTGAGGAAGCTGGCGAGAGGTGGCGTCGAGCGGAGTGCCTGTTGGACAATTAAATCTGGCACTGGTCCGTCTCTGCAGGAACAATGCAAAGCCGCGAGCTGACAAACAATGAGCTGGATTTGCAGGGCTGACTTTGGAGAAAAAAAGAAAAAAAAAAGAGCGCTCTGGCCCTTCACTGCACAGCAGGCAGAAGTCTGGTGGAACATCTCTGCAAACATAAAACCTCCTCCTCAGCTCTCAGTGGATTACAGCGGAATGTCAGCTCTGAGCAGGCTTTAAATCAGTTATGCTCGGCCCTCAGGGGAACTCTGTGCTGATCCCATGTAGGCCTGTCTCTCATTGCTCATGATGGGGTTGCCACATCCAGATTTATTTTTTTTCCCAAAGGTTTGGGAGTCAGATCATTCTCGGTGTAGCACATTGTTGAGCAAAGTTACTGCATAATGACACTTCAGCTGCATCTCATGTTTGTTATCCGGAGTGCGCATTATCCCGCCTTTACGCAGCTTAATGACGACACACGAGCAGTTGTAGGTAAGATGGAGGAGATGCATGTCACCTAATTACAGAAGTATTTGCTGAAAGCTGTAAAAACTTGTAGCCCTCCACCTGGAAATAAAAACTGTCGATTTTGTTGCTCGGTGTTAATCACATGACCTGCCAGGCAGACTTTTAATGCGTCTCATGCAGCACAAGTACAACCACATACCACTCTATGCCATAAAACAAATCTGTCAGTCCCAGCAGGGCCTTCCACGCCATGCACAATCATAAAGTTTTTCCAAGCAACAACAAAAAAAAAAAGGAATCTCAAGAACAGAGAGGCGACAACAGAACTTTTCTTTAGCTTAATCTCTTAACAAGAATCAAGATGTATGGAACCGTAGAGCCTATTAGATATACTTAGCTCTTCACCCCGATGTGTATGTGTGTAATCACCACAGTGGACTGCGATGAACTGCTGCAATCCACAGGTGTAAACAACGCCAGCGTCATGAATGCGAGCCTAAAAAGGCACTAACTTGAGCCTCTCATCAATCACATTCGCTGCATTCACACAAAGCCGCGAGGGCAGGGCAATATGGAGACCTTAAGACGGCCGCTAAGTATGCCAGCTATTGTCTGCCTGCTTGTTTTCTGCCACAGCGATGATTGACACAGCCAGCTCCCTCTGTCCCATTGACCTCGTTCTCTCTCCCCCCACCCCGAATATCAGGGATTATACCTTTCGATTTAAAATCGCCTCTAATTATTTGGTTCTTTGCTTCAAGTTACAACAACAGCTGCTCAAGTTTTCAACTCTGCTTTTAGTTTTTAGTGGGAAAAAAAAATACAAGGAGTGGGACACTTTGAACGAGTAGATTTGTTTCTGAAGCAAACGTCAACATCATGGGGAAAGTAAATGCTTCTTGAAATAAAAATCTTGACAAAAGCATTTCTTTTAGACATATCTGTACCTCACTAGTATTCTTATCAAGCTCTTAAACCAACAACGCGGACAAATTACGAGGTGCCATGCATCACATAGTGCAGGGGAGAGTAGCCATTTAGTTAATGAGCCCCAATGGAGACCTCCAATGAAGCCATCAAGACTGCTCAGAATAACAATGGTCAACTAACGCCTTTCTAATTGAATGGAAGGTACGGGGAGGCGAGGGGAGTGGGCCTGGAACACTGAAAAGGAGACAGAAAGGTGGGGGTGGGTGGGAGAGTGGTGGTGGGGAGTCTTTTCAGTCAGATGTCTGCCAGGCCTTAACGAAAGTACTTGTTTTGGGGGGTGGGAGGGGTAAGG
>JBBDHI010000012.1:18731884-18745621 GCA_037177115.1 Craterocephalus stercusmuscarum | reverse complement strand
TCCCACTTCTGCCATATTCACACCTTGGGTCATACATCGTTTGGAAACTTAGGGTATCAGTCTTGTAACTAAAAACTCAACTTCTGGGTAAAGCTGGGGAAATTCCCCCATATGTTTCAATGATGTAAAGCTTTACAGAAAAAAAACAAACAAAAAAAAAGAACCAGATTGCTTTGTACTGTTACAAAACGCAACACCACTTGACCGCTGAAATTATTACTGTTGCGGGCGACTAAAAAACCCTTTTGGGTTAAACACACAGTAGCAAGAAAATTAACATGAAGTGAGATTTCAGAGGAAAACGCTGGTGGGTGAGCCTTGGAAGCTTTGTGAGTAGAGGCTTAAAGACAACAAAGTGTGGGCTTGACTGTGTCTGAAAACCTCATGCTGATAAATGGCCTCTCCAAGTAGACAAACAAGGCCCCTGCTGCACCATGCCCAAACTGCTACCTCTGCTGCTAGTTGAATCTGATTACTGGCAAGCCCTGAGGACAGGCGGGTCATTGAGAGCACAGAGATGAGCAAACAATAAGATATTATCTGAAGGAATCTTCAGTTTACCAAAGGAAAATGGTCCCTCTCAGTGTCACATTGACGATAGGATCCTCAACCTGACACTGAATCAGCCATTTAAGAAGAATGAACACTGCGACCCATTCATACACACTCACTAAAATAATGAGAGCTCTTTTTTCACCCTTGTTTAAGACATATAAAGGGAAGCTCATGAGTCGTTGCGAGACAAGGCTATGCAGAAACCGGAGCATGCAGCTGACTCAGATGAATATGCCTTTACAGTGATTGGGTATTGAATTAACAATTCCACAGACCTTTTCCTCTATTCTTTATGTGCTTGTAAATAATACACTTGTTTGGCTTCATTGTGTACTCATATATTGTTACGCACGTCTTTATTTAAATAATATAACGTGAATTCAAAACTTTACATAGATAAACTGGCTCTTTGCGTATAGTCTTTAATTTGAAAATAGAGATATCAGATCTATGAACACCTTGCAGCTAAAGCTTCACTTCACAATCTAACATAATCCACTTATCTATCATATCGTTTCTGTGTACTTTAGATCCTTTCAAACAGTGACATCTTGTGGACACCTGGTTTCAGTTTACAATTTAAAGTTGCTGTATAATGATGCATTTTTAATACATACAAGCAGAACTACAAACATTACACTGTTATGATTGTATGATTCGGAAAACGTTTTCCTAAACAATAGATATTATAGATAAATAAATATTTCCGCAGTTATTTGCAACCCAATTTAGAAAATAAATGGGATGGAAACAAGCAATCTGCAAATATTTATTTTGATACAGAATAAGAGTATTCATATTTGGGATGTCCCGAAACAACTCAAACATGAATGCTTGGTTATCCTTCATTTAAATATTAAGATGTGCTTCCCTTTTTCTTTTTTGTAATTTTTGAAGTCATTGGTTTTGGGTTTAGCACTGTTTCCCGAGGTTAAGCGTCACTTCTTTCCCTTCTGTTTTTGTTCTTAGAATTTTAAACATTTTCAAAGAAATCACTAAAGTGTATTTAACAAAAAGCGGAAAAACACAGACACACAAACACACGCAAATTTTAGAAGTCCCAAAACCGTCCATAGGAATGGATGGATGTAAAAATGGATGGATGGGTGTTTCAGAGATTAAAAACATATGAAGAGGGCTCATTTCACCAGTTTCCAATTAAGGTGAAGCTATATGTTTTCTATGCTACAAGGTGACTGGTATGATCAACAGTCAGGAAAATCACCTCTGATCATCTTTCCTTCGATGTTTCCCTTGACCTCTAGGAAAAAATGTCATGGTTAAGGAAGGGTAATAAGAAAACTGAGAACCGATACTGAAAGGCTGCACCCAGGCAGCTCTACAATCAAAGCAGAAACTAATTTCTAGACCTTCTGAGAGGGTCAAGGACAAATTAAAATAAAAAAAAGAAAAAGAAGCACCGCCTGGTTGGTAGCAGTCTGATTAGTCTGATGTCCCCCTCATGTTCATTTCTTCCCTGTGTTGGTCTTATTCTCAGATGTAATTGTTTTGGAGAAAGGTTTGTGCTAAATGACTGTAGAATAGTGGAATAGAGTAAATGAACATAGTTTGTAACACACAAATGACAGTCAAAACTCCACCATGTAAATAAAAATATATAATCAAATCTGTCTTTGTTGGACCCGAGTTCATTTAAACTGGACCGGCATGAAGTAGAAAACCGCCCTGTGGTTTTATGACTCAAAATGTGCTCATCTGTTGAAAATCAAGGACGCCTCTTAATCCAGGCTAACAAGGACATGGCATCTGAACATCAGTAAAGCAACATTATTGATAAAAGAGCAACATCATGCTGGCAACTTTTTCAGGGAATGCCCTTCTTATTTTAGCAAAATAATTCTCTGGAAAGCATTTGAATGCCATTTAAATTGATGTGATATCCTGGTAAAATTTAATCTTCTGACAAAATAGGATACAAAACATATACAAACTTTTAGTAGTGCTCGCACTTGTAGTTAAACTATTTTGGCTCCAATAAATAGACTTTGTTCAAATTTTTTCTAAATCAGTGTTTTACAACCATGTTGGTTTTGGAATGAGTTCGAAGAAGTCTCGCGATATTAACTGTTTGCCTGGCACGAAGCGGAGTGGGAATGAGAGGAGAGAGAGAGACAGCAAAATATCTCGGTTGTCTCGTAGTCTGAAGAAAGATCAACCAATATCACACGATTGCTCGCACTGGTTGTACGAGAGCCCAAACGTTCAAACTTGCTATATGTCAGACGTAATTTCTTGACTGTAACTAAAGTGAGATCTGGAAGTACGCGGTCACAGAATCCAAATTGTATGTGTCAGGGGCTAACTGTTAGCTGACAGGCTAACTAGCGTAGCCATTGAAGCAATGGCGTTGAAAAGAATTCAGAAGGTGAGTGTATATTTTCTTCATGTCCCCGACATACTTTGTAGTGATTCTGATTTATCTACAAGGCACACTTTGTTAAAATAATACCAGTCCCTTACATTTTCATAAAATCGAATGAGACATAGCGGGTTTTTTGTGCCCCTTTTGAAAATAAATTAAAGACAAAGGCGAGCTAACCACTGGTGGCCCTGTTGGTGCATTGCTACAGTAAAGGTGGCTCTCAGTAACCAACAAACTATTCCTTTATGTGGTACGTAGCCATTTGTTTGCCTTAAATTAATTATATTACTTTTGGGCTGTTGCTGTGCTCCCTATCAATAATGGAGTAAAAGTTTTAGCGTCAATGAGACGTAGAGTTAGGTCTTTACTGCTAACGTTTGGATATGTGTGATCGTTGGGTTGTTTAATTGGCATGGACTCGATTTACCATTGAATTCCCCTCTCACCACTTGCCCCTATCCTTGTAGTTTGTCACTAACTCTGTTGTGATGATGTGTTTAGTCGCTGAATGACAGCTGCTTAATGGTTGCCAAAATTGAACCCTAGAGTCAGTGTTGCCATATATGGAATGGCAAATGGGGCACTGAAGCAGGCCATGGTGTGTATTTATATAACAGAATAGATAGGCTTCCTTTCAAGAGATGTTGAATAACTGGCTTAATTCTATTTAAACATCTAGTGTTTTGTTTGTGTGTCGTTTTATATGTAATGCTAATGGAGCCTGGTCACTTGCATTGATTCTTGATTTACTGAAATTAAAGAACAGTAATTATTTACTTTAGTTATCTTGTGTAGCACTAAATTGTCACTTTCAAGTTCTTTCATCTTTGTAATCAAGCTCTTTGTGGTAATCTGAACCAGTGACACGGATTATGATGGAATCATGTTCTATGACCGTCTGTTTTAATGTTCACAACTGTGTTTTGGACTTGTTAACACACAAACATTAAAAAGACACGAAGAAGTGATAACCAGGCTTGATTTTGAGGTTGAGCTGCCCATGCAGTCTGCTTAGCTTTAATTTTAGATGGCTTAATTTACTCAAAGCCAAAAATTTATTTGAATCAATCCTATTTCCAGCTTTTAATTCCACATTGCTTTCCCTCCATTTCCATCCCATGGCACTAGCTTTTGAGGCACTCATTTTATTTGAGTTTCCTTTTTATGACCATCTTTTGACATGATTACTGCAGATATACAATAATTATCAAACCTACGTGATCCCCTTGGATGTATTTTTGTATTTCAAGTCAAACAAAGCTCAATTGAACATTTACTGTAGAAACATTGGACCAGAACCGTGTCATTTCAAAGCTAATATTGACAAAGTGATCAGGGAAAGATGGGTAAATCAGTATGCCAATTATAAGTAATTACTAGTCTACATAGATTATATTAATAAAATGAAATTAACATATAACACCTAATTATTTAGTTTAAGTTAAAATGTGTATGGTCTTTTTTGGGGGGGATATCGTATAAAACATTAACTCTATGTGGTTGCAATGATTTCAGGAACTGTCAGACCTGCAGAGGGACCCTCCTGCCCAGTGCTCTGCTGGACCAGTTGGAGATGATTGTAAGTAGCAAGAAAACTGCTGAATGCCTGAAGATGGTGTTTTGCTAGGTTTGATATATTTTATTTAAAGATTAAATTCGTAGAGTTTCACATCCAACATTATGTCTTCTGTTTTGTTTTTGTACTTCCAGTGTTTCACTGGCAGGCAACAATAATGGGTCCTGTAAGTAACACACTACCTTATCCCCGCTTAAATGCAGTCTAAATGTACAAAATTAAATTATCTAATTGTTTAAAACTATCCTAAATTTTCTCTGTGCTCATTTCAGAGTGACAGCCCTTATCAGAGTGGAGTGTTCTTTCTCACCATTCACTTCCCGACAGATTACCCCTTCAAACCACCAAAAGTAAGAGTGTGTTTTATATGTTATGCATTGATGAAAGTAATTTATTCTTTAGTGGCAGATTTAATTGACTGTGCTGGATATTTTTTTATATGTTGGCACAGGTTGCATTTACAACAAAAATATACCACCCTAATATCAACAGCAACGGAAGTATTTGTCTTGACATACTGAGGTCACAGTGGTCACCTGCACTTACAGTATCAAAAGGTATGATTTACACATAGCTCATCGGTTTTTGGAAGTGTTGTTTGTCTTCTTGGAACTTTCACACTTAAATGTAATTATTACACTATTATTTATGTTGATTTCTATTCATGTTGGTCAGAAATCCTATTTGCAAAGAGGGTATGGAAGTTGGTCGGGTGATACCTCACATTGTTTGTCGCAATCTTTGAGTGCTTTCTAAACATTGTTATCAGGACCCACTGCTTCCCGTCTTGGGTACGCTACTGCAGTCATCAAGTCATCAAATTTTATGAGTTTACAAGTCTCTCTTTATTTTTTAACCTCAACAAAGCTGAAATGGATAAGCAGCATATGAAATGCCATTCATAGCAGTGCAAAATAAACTTTTCTGATGTGGTTGATTTACAGCATGGTAGTTACAGTGCAGGTCATACAAGTCTCACCTGCTTCAGATGGAGAACAAAACGTTACCATTATTAGAAATTAAGCAGCCACCTGGCTTTTGACCCCGATTTTGTTATCTGAAACCCCGACATTTTTGCCACACTTGACAAGTTTTAAATCAAAATGGCAAACATGTGGCAAAAAGAATGAAGTGGCTTCCACTTCCAAAACAACGAACAAACCACAGATAATTTAAATTGAAACAAACCTGGGAGAACAGAGCCTTTCTGGTACCGGCCCTACCCTCTGGAACTCTCTCCCACAATGCACCTATGACACCACAGACTCTACCACTGTTATATCACAACCAAAAACCCTCCTCTTTTGATTTATTTATCCCCTAAAGTTTCCTTCAACCTTTGTGTTTGAAATTTTTTATTTTTTATTTTTTATTTAGTTTTTCCCAGTTCTCTGTCTTTTGCCTTGTTTTTGGAAGTGCTCTTTTATCCTTTAAAGCTGCTTTACATTTTTTGAAAAGCGCTATGTGAGAATAGAATTTACTATTATTAAGCATGTTCAGAAAGGGCTATGAAGGAGTCTTAAGTTATTTAATCCTACCAATTTTAAATGCATGAGAAAACATAAATTGGCTTTCACTGCTCTATATACATGCATTCATATGTATTACGTGTGTGTGTAAACATTAGGGGTGGAAAATCTAATATTGGGATTTTTTATTTCACAATTTTTAAATGAATCTTTGTTAAATCTGTCTTTTTTTTTAAATAAATGCAAACTCTTTTTTTTATTTTTCAATTTCATTTTACTATTATTTTTATTTATCTTTTTTACCTGTCTTGTCAGGCATTGTAATAGCAGAATGTTGGTCTGGATACTGTGTCATCAGTTGTTACTCCACAAAATGTATTTTTATATACATTTTCAGTCTTGACACCATTTATCAGTAATTTAACTTTTATATTTTTACTGCCGTTTCCAAATAGCATTGTCTTTGTTTTAGGGATGCTCCGATCATACTTTTTGCCACCGATTTTGATACCGATCACCCTTGAGTGCCGATCGCTACCGATCACCAATACTGATTACATTGCTGTAATTTTTTATTTGTAATTTTTTTTTAAATCAAATTTTTCATTTTATTCAATAACAGTGAGGTGTTAAACTTATCATCAAAACAGGACTGATATCTGAGCTTTGTATATCTAACTTACAGGGGATGAGAAACCTTCTTTAAGGAAACTTTTTATGTAGGGGCACACAGTCTGATGGAGGACTGCATCTTTAAAATATTTCTGTTTAGGCAGCACGTAGCGGGGCTGTAAGTGCGGTGTAGTCGATAAAACCCAGGGTCCTCCACCACTGAGAACGGGTGTTCGTCTAGTCCGATTAATAAAATCGTTTTTGTGGTTATTTGCTCGGCCTTCTGACTGTCGGGCTCATATAGATGACTGATAATAACTGTTGGCTGAGTTAGCTGCGCTCTGGCTGCTGCTGGCGTCTTCTTCTCATTCTGTACAGTAAGCCCTAAAAACTCACCAGACTCCGTCAGCTGTTACTTCTTTAAATGTCGTGTTAGATTCATAATACTAAAGGATTTTGACGCGCTTCTCCTGCGGGTTACTTTCTGTAGCGCATATTGCAGCTTCACATCATGGTGTAGAAGTTCCACATGACAGACATGTTTGTTTTGAATTTGCAGCCGCGTGCACATGCAGCGCGGAGGAAAGCGGGAGCTACACCGCACACAGCACTGCTGCAGGCTGCAAAGTATAAAGTAAAGGTGATCGGGTTTTGTGATCGGCAACAAAAGATGCTGATCGGCGATCACCGATCATGCACTTTTTTACGGAAATCGGCCGATCATGATTGGTGGCCGATCTATCGGAACACCACTACTTTGTTTTATTTAAGTTGAATGATAGTTTGTTTATGTATAACCAGCTTTTCTATTTCTCAGTTGATATCATAAATAGCTGTTTTAATGGGACCCCAGAGCAAAAAATGTTTGTATGGTTAGCAAATGACATGGACTTTCATAACTTAAAAACCGTGCATATGTCGTTAAGATACAAAGCAGAGTTTTGGCCCCATTGCTGACCCTTGGAAGGCCCCACAATGTCCAAACATAATGAACATAAAACACAAACACCTCAAGCCCCATACAGCTGCATATACAGTTGTATTTTCATCCATCACTTCAAAGCTTTGTTTAAGGTAATAAACAGCCTGACTGTGTATGTCTACCGTGCTTTTGATTTCCTCAACTAAGTCTGTGATGGCGATGCTGATCCATTTGATCAAAATCCATATTGACTTTGAATGAATTTAGTACTATAAAGTTTTTCTAGTATTTTGGAGAATTGTGAAAGTAGAGATACATATCTAAAGTTTGTAAAGTAGTTTCTGTTCCCAGTCTTAAGAAGAGAAATGACTTAAGCTATTTTCACAAACAAAGTTCTTTAATTGATTAGCTGAGTCTGTTAAATTTTCTCACTAACTTCACATTTCCGGTTTATTCTTCCACAGTATTATTGTCGATCTGCTCTCTTCTTTGTGATCCAAATCCGGATGACCCTCTGGTGCCAGAGATTGCCCACACATACAAAGCTGACAGGGAAAAGTGAGTGTAAAACACAAGTGCCTTTACAGCATCCCTTAATTGATCTTGCTCCCACACTAGTATTAATTCTAAAAAAAAGTTATTAGTTTGAAAGTTAAGCTTGAAAGCATTTGAAATTTAATGTTTGCTTTTTTCTCTTTTTTTTTTTTCTTTGTTTGTTTTGGGTTCTTTTCCCCTCAGGTACAACAAATTAGCAAGAGAATGGACACAGAAGTATGCAATGTGAGAACACCAGAGATATCAAAATGCAAATGAGAACAAAAGAACAACAAAGGATTTGTAACTTGAGGCAAATGAGCAACAAGGGGGGAAAAAGAAAAACAATACAACAGCCCACGTTTTGAGAAGGAAGTGATACAATGAGGTACAGTGCCACTTGGCTTTCCGTGTGCTGAGCTGCTACCATGTGCTGTCCTTCATAACTTGCATGGATCTGCAGAGCAGGACGTGATGGACTCCTAAAGCACTCCCATATGGAATACAGGAATTTCTTCAGTCCCTATTGCCACACTCGAACTCTACACTATTACTCCTGCTATTGTGATTATCACCATTCTTGCTGTTCGTACATTTTATTTTCATTGTCAATAAGTCATATCATTATGTTTCTCAGTTGCAAAATGTTTGATTTAGGAGATTTACTCTCCCCTCATTTCAGAGGTACTGTCTGTGTCCCACTGGATGTCATGTTAGTATTGTATTTCCATGTATTTAGTGGCCTTTTCTCTGTTATGTTTTTGGTAAATGTGCAATTGAGGCAGAATGTTCCCTGTTGAACACAGAATGGCACAGTGCCATTACCAGCAGCTTATCTGTTGACATTCACTGTCTCTACCCCGAAAAAATGTGAAATGCATAAAAAGCATTGGCTTCTATCATCCATTGCAATTTAAAATTACACAGTATTTAGCAGTTTTGACACTGGAGAACTGCTCTTTAAGAGTTGGTTGGCCCAGGCTTGTTATTGTCGGACTTCATTGGGTGAAGATCAATTTCCCTTCCTCACATATGTTGTCATTTCCCTTCAATCCTATATGAGTAACCATCAATTGCTTATTTATATTCATAGAACATTCAATACTACTGTCATATTTTTTGTTTTGTTTTGCTATGAACATAGTTACTCTTTGGCATCAAGCTCAGCTGTGTGCCACCTCCTCGGTACAGTTACTCAGGTATCAATCCACATCATCAGCCTTTACAAGCATCAAACCATGATTTAAAAAAAAAGGAAAATACAGGGCACATATCATCACACTTGTATAAGTAGAACTAGTTACATTCATGTAACAGCAAGCTGATGTGATCAAACACTAGTCTTGTTTTGCGCGAGACGAGATGCTGTGTAAGAAGTACTGTCATTCTCACTACCAACCTCCAGGTCTTTGCTAGTCTGATTGTTTTTAACAATCCCAGGGTTTGAACAGCTTTTAAATATTGTTGTGACATAAATGATCCTGTAATGAAATGGGATTTGGTTTCAGGTGGTGTTCCTTGTTAAAATTGGGACTTAAACAGAGTTTGCATTTTGCAGAACCTAGTCATTTGAAGTCATGAGCATGTAGTTACTTGGGTAGATAAACACAGTAACTTGCCATGGCTATTTCATCTGTTTAAATATCGGGATGTGGAGCTTTGAGCTGTTTATGGCCATATTCACGAGTGGGTCTGTAAGTTTTTTGTTTCCTTTTTGGAATGAATAATCCACACTGGCAGTAAAACATTTGGTCTGGGTGAAACACTTGTGACTTTTTGTATTGTATCTTTGAAAGCTTTAGTTATAGGCTCTTTTTTTTCCATTTGTGTCACAGAAATGGAACATGATTGTGATGTGTCATAATGTAATAGTTTTAATATAGTCCATTGTAAGTGCTGGAAAAAGGTAGATGAAAAGTGATTTTTAAAAAATCAGGACTCGTATGCCGACGCTGCCATTTGCAAGGGAACTGGTGGATATGAAGAGAAGGAAGAAATTCTGCTATTGAGGCATTATTAAGTGGATTCATACAGAAAGGTTAATAGATAAGCGTGATGGATTCTAGAAACATTGATTGTAGAATTAACACCATGATTTAGGTACTTAATATAGAATTTATAGCTGCTGTAGAGAAACTAGTCAAAACAAGTCCTGAAATACAGTATTATACTAAAGCTGTTTTGCAATTATAGCCTCTGGATGCAGCTAAAGGCCACAGGAGCTCAGCTGTGATCGTTGTTTTCTTCACTTAGTCTGATGGATAAACAGAAGAAAATGGATTTCAGCTGTCTTACAACTAATCTGATCCCTGCTTGCATTTTAGTTTGTTCATCTGGCTATTTATTTATTGGAGTATCTTCCAACTGTCTCCCTGAATGCAGCCTCAAATCATAATGCAAGAAATGCTACATTGACTTCCCTTGTCCAATGTGCTTAGTAGAGTTTAGATAGGCAGCTTGGCATGCTTTGCACTCTGGAAAACCTTCTCTCAGCCATTTGCCAGATATCAGGGATTTCGTTACAATTCATCTGCCTAACACCTCAAACTAAAATTCTAGCCTTAACCCTCATTTTATATATATCTAGAGGATGTGTCATAAACTGTAAATTTGCTATCAGGGCTGTATCCCAAAAATGGGTTATTCATCTCATTTAAAGACATGGAAATCTGCTTTAACAGTACCAATATTTGGCTTTTGTCTGAATGCAGAACCAGCCTTCATGCTTCTTAAAATTTGAGACAATTGTGCTTCAACTGCCATCATGAACCTACATGTCTTCACGTAGTATAAACAAAATAACTGACCTTGTTATAACAATAAAACTCATCTTGGTTTAATGCTGTTTGTAGTTATTTGTGTGTGTGTGTGTGTGTGTTGGTGTGCATGTGATGGTAAAAAATCTAGCAAGTATTAAGAAAGGAGAAGCTGCTTTGAAATTCTAAGAAATACTTGTGATATTTTTAGTAGGATTAATTTTTTTAAATGAAGTACAAATCTGGCTAAAATGTAAGGAAAGGGCGATGAAAATGGCAGATTTGGCTCAGACAACTGAGTCACTGAATTAGCCTGGGAGCTCGAGGCAAAGGATCCAGTTTGTCAGGTAGGTCCTGGATGAGCATGTGGATGAGGTTACTTTTTTGGAAAGTCGATTATAGGACCAATAAAAGACAAAGTTACCATTAGTGGGTTAAATTGACCACAAACAATAAAAATAGAAAATAGGACAAAATGTAGACGTGACTAAAGCCAGATGCAGAATGATATCACAAACCCCTGACACACAAAGTATAATACATTTAATATTGTATTCGCACTCCTTTTTTCAAAATATATAATAAATATGGGGGCCTTAATGTTTGAAAATAAACGTTGTTAATGGACACATTTCAGTATAACAATTTGCTTAAGTCATAAACAGGTGTATCTTAATTATAAGGAAGTAAAATTGTGCAGATTCATAATCGAATTCACAATTGTGAAAGACCAATATAAGATTCGCTCTTTTTTTATTATTAATTTTTCTATTATTGTTTTATTGTTTAGTATGCAGGATAGTCTGGTAAAGACGTAGCCATTAGCTAAACTAGCCTCCAACAGCTGAAAGTCAGCAGCATCATCGCCACTCCTGTAGGAAGGGTGCTCCCCGGATAGCTAGCTGGCTAGCTGTGCTCAGCAAAACGATGGCAGTAAACCTCAGCAAAAATGGCCCTGCATTAACAGCAGCATATAAAGAAGTAGTAGATGAAAAGTCCAACACCAACTGGTAAGGAACAACATTTTTACATTAGTGCTAGCTCTGTGCTAGTGGGTTGGTTAGCTACAGCCTTTGCTAGCCTTGAGTCAGTCGTCAAGTAAGTTACCGTTAACCTTTGCGTCGATTAAACTACCGCAGAATTAATGTTGATTAATGCTACTGTGTTAATTACAGCAGGCTTTTTGTTCTTATATGCAATGGCGTCTGGTAAAGCCAGCTTTTATCCTTTCACAGTCTACTTTGTTTCCAATTGCCGGTTTTCTATCGTAACGTTAAGGATTTGCCAACAATAGGTTGTATTTATGTTGTTCATTAGTTAACAATGTGACACCCTGACTAATGAGGTTTGCGTGTTATATTTTAGATTGTATTGCATGAGATCATTAATAAAAAATAGGATAAGTTTCAATCTCCTTTAACCACTTCCTGGAAAGATAGGCGTTCATCATGACTGAATAAGTGACAAATCCAGGAACTTCCTTTCTGCAGAGAAATGAGAGGTACTGCCCTGTGGTAAAAACCTGTTGATAATTACTAGTGTGTTTAATGTTGACCTTAATTAATCCAAAGACCCAATTGCTCAGGGAGTGCTACCAAGTCTGATTCCCAAAGAACGTCACACAGTTTTAATCATTTCACAGCTTTCTTGTCAGTGTATTACTTGTAGTGCAGTATATATTAAGGCTGATTTGTTCAAGTTGTGCTGATAGAGAAAGTAAGTTGACAAAATAGAAGTGGTCCGCTGTTGACTAATTTCAGAGTGAGCGACTTCCTATTTCTGCAGAAGTGCTGCAGGCCCAGACTGCAAGGAAGTACAGTAGAGAGGAAAAGCCGACCAACAGTACAGTTTACCCTTGGACTCCAGTTTTCATTTATTAATTAACTTTTTTAAACATAAAATTTGGTGTTTGGATACAAAAGAAAACCTAAAGAATATATTAGGTCTGTCATGTAATATGTAACAATAGCACACATCTACACATAATTTTATTGATTCATGGAGAAGCAGACAGTAAACTGTTGCGCTAATTTAAAATCATACATGTATCCAACATTGTCTGTGAAGTGGGACTTCCTGCCTTTGTATTTGTAGTCAAACTAAAACTTTCTCTGTCAATGAATTAGAGCCTTATGTCATACATAAGTACAGATGACCATTCGGCCACAAGTGTATTTGTAAACTTAAAGGGGACATATCATACAAAATCCACTTTTTAAAGCCCTTGAATACCTGTGTAATTTATTTACTTCCAGTGCAGCGTATATATCTTATTATTCTTTTTTGGTCATATTTTTCAGTCTATTTAGTTTTCTCCATTCGCTATTACGTTTTCTTGTCTATTATGTCAGAGTATTTGCTGCGGTTCCGCTAAATATGGTCATGTTATTTTTGAAAAGAGGATAAGGGGGCGGAGTGAAACCGAGAGAAAACTCTCGGTAACCAGGAAGGGTGAAATGTCTGTTCAGATTTAAAGAGACAGCATCAAATCGAGCTGCAGTTTTACTTTATATAAACCATAAATGAATGATTTACATGTGAAATAGAAGGATTTAAAAGCATTATATGTCCACTTTAATTAATGTTTGCTCTCCAACATTAACTCTGCATGTTAATAATAACATCTAGCTTATTGCAATCACCTAGTGTTACCTTACATTATGCCATCAATGATAACTTGTTTTAGCCAGATCACAACCCTAAAATGCTAGTTAACTTGCAATGCTTTCAAAAAGGCAGCTTTTATGTGTACTTAAGGAGCACTGGTCTAAATACTTATTTATATTTCACACTTTTAAATGAAGACCTTCATGCTTGAAATCCCCCTGAAGTAACTGAGGAATAGCTCTATTTAATTAGGGATGCTCCGATCATACTTTTAGCCACCGATACCGATACCGATCACCCTTGAGTGCCGATCACTACCGATC
>JBBDHI010000012.1:18710367-18724470 GCA_037177115.1 Craterocephalus stercusmuscarum | reverse complement strand
AGCTTTTTATAACTGCCTCTACTGTAGCTGCTATTTTGGCGTTACCAGAGCTGTTCCATCAGTGATCTTTTAACATTTAAATGACGCATGCATTGTCCATAACGCAGTTTGGCTTCTGTGTGCTGCAGTGTATTTATTCTATTTACGAGCTTATATGAGGTAGTTATTTGAAGAGCTAAGCAGGCGGTTGTAATTTTGGAAGTTGTATGTATGTATGTACATCTCAGTCTGTGGTGTATTGTGCTTGCATAGAAATAAAAAAGGTCTCTAAGACCCAGCCTTCTGGCAAATTCTTTCTATACAGAGTGGAGGATCCATTCTTTCATCAGCAGTTCTTTTAAATGTATCAGACATGTTCAGCCATGGGACACGGAGATCTCACACCACATTTAGTTCCTTTAACATTCAGGTTTGTTGGTATGCACTTTTCTTCAATTAGACAGTCAAATATGTAGAGACTTGACAGGAAATGCAGGGTGAGAATGGAGAGTATGACATGCAAAACAGGCGTTGGGCTTTCGTTATATGGACGTTGCGGTTATGTGGTATATGCTGCAACTATTCAGCTATTGGCGCTCTCCCCCGTTTTATTGTCAGTATCAAGTTCTGTTGCCTCTTTTTATTGTCCCTGTTTGTTTGTTTTTGTAACTGCAGCATAGTTAGTGCAGGGTGACAGAAAAGGCGATGTGGAGGACTGTGAACAAGCATTCAAATATAATCCGATGCTGTGACTCTGATCAATATTGCTGTTAAACACCAGCAGCGGCAACTTGGGACAAACCATTTATACTTTTATATCGTGATTGTACATGAAAATCAATTAAGTGTTGCAGCAGATGTAAAAAGTAGTGTTGTGTAACTCTAGAAGTGATTTCCTGTTTGCCATCTAACTGTAGCACATACTGGAAATAACAATGACTTCTGCACCAAAACCACCTACTTTATGTCTTTGTAGTGTTTAGAGTCTTTTTATTCTTGTCTCATGTGCACATTGTTCATTTTGGTGCACATTGTTGTGTAATTAAAAGTTTTATTCTGTTATAAAATGTAAGTTCTATGTTGACGAGACTTTTCTTTGCTCTTTCAGCCGATGACACAGAGATCTCTTTTGATCCCGATGACATCATCACCGGAATTGAGATGATAGACGAGGGCTGGTGGCGGGGCTATGGTCCGGACGGCCATTTTGGAATGTTTCCGGCCAATTACGTGGAGCTAGTTTAGCCGAGCACATACACCCTGCACTTTCCCACAGATCTCCAATGAATCGAGCCCAGAGGACGTCTGCAGTCCAACAACATACAGCAAAGTTAGTCCTCCAACACCAGAGATAAGGCTGAAACCGAGTATACGGGGCTCCTTACTGTGAACCAACGAACACCGATGATAAGTGTGGGCCAGAAGCTTTGGAAGATTCCTCCTCATTTCAAGAAAGTAATTCCATTAAATTGTTGATGTAATATGCAACTGATGGCAAAGTATATGAATTTATGAAGGCTCAGACTGACCAAAATTTCCCCACCTGCCCCCAAATACAGTAAGTCCCTTTACCTGTAGATGTGGTGCAGTACATCAGCCCTTACGTCTTAATTTCAGTTGTGAGAATTAATAACGTTTGAGATCACATTCCTTACAAAGTGGCTTCAGTTGTATTTCAGGTATGATTTTGTTGTTACTTGTAGCAGATCTTCCTGTCCATTTCAGGAAAAAAAGATGGTGGTACCAGCTACAGCCTAATGTTTTGCCTTGTTTTTGCCTTGTTTTTACCGGCAGACTGATTTATCCTCCTTGTTTTGTTTTTTTATGTGATTGAACTTCTGTCCTGTGTGAATTTCAAACATATACTGATCTGACTGTGGATTAAGTGAATATTTAATCAAACAGGTGATATTTGCCGTGTTTTCGAGTGTTGACTTTAGTAGGGCAATGCATAAAACGGCCAAGTTCCTCTTCAACTGTGAGTAAATAGTTTTCATTTCAAGTCCTTCCTCATTTGGACCATGTCATTTCAACATCCTTTTCAGGGACAAACTAAAAAGAAGAACACACAAATCAGCATTCATTTCAATTTAACTTGGATCTCGCTGAGCTGAGGTTGAGTTTGAGTGTAAAACTGATTTCTGATAACTAATGTGATGCTACGGTGCCAATAATGGAAGTAATCTGTAATGCTGTTACAGATGATCAGTGATATTTAAACAGCTTTATGCAACTTTTTAATCACTGAGCAAAGTTGTTGCTTCTTGAAGCTTTGTGGTCGCAAAAGGAAAAAAAAAACTGTTTTAAGTGCATAGAAAAGGGCATTGAGTATCCATTGCATTATTCTTGGTTGTTTTTTTCCAGAGTCTATTGTAATGAACACATTCTTCATAATAAAAATGTAAAAAAAAAAAATTCAACAAAAAGCTTCTTTTTTTCCCCCCCTTAAAAATCTAGATCAATAGAAAAAATGTCTATATGTAAAGAATCGTGAGGGATTTCCAGAGTCTAACAGGAACTCAGACGTATACTCACAGGCTTTGCTCTATAGTCAGTTTCCTGGAATGTGGCTACAGCTGGGGAATTCACCTCTTAATGCATAAGTTTCATTTTCATGTGAAAATCTGATTTTACATCTTTCAGCTATTTCATGTTCAGGTTAATGAGAGAAAATCGACTTCACTGTTCTGCCACTGGTGTTACCCAAACCTCGTCTGGAGTTTTCCTCAGAAGTCCACTACAACTCCGCTTAGACATTTACCAGCTCGTGTTCAGCTCATATTGCCAAACGGCCTGCGATGACGCAACATTTCAACAGTGGGCTTTTATCTTTCATCATCCCACCCTGTATTAAATGTTTCAATATTTTCTCTGCTTGCATCTCATTTCAGCTGTTCATATTTTGGCAAGAAATGAATC
Organism: Craterocephalus stercusmuscarum; assembly: GCA_037177115.1. NCBI lineage: Eukaryota > Metazoa > Chordata > Actinopteri > Atheriniformes > Atherinidae > Craterocephalus > Craterocephalus stercusmuscarum. Next base: position 18,721,572 of record JBBDHI010000012.1, on the reverse strand, counting down.
AGCTAATGTGGTTTCAGAACAAATTCCACACACACCCACCCACACAGTTCAGAAATTATAAAAATGAAAATTATCAGCTCTTACTGCTACACTTGCTTTAAATAATTACCAATATAGCTCTGAAGGTTTGCTGCCGTCCCTACAATAAAGGTCGGGTTAATCTGACAAAGCTTATTTTCCAAGTCGCTCTGGACTTAAATCTTATGTTCTCGTTGCACATCTGCTGATTGTTCCCAGGAAAATGAGTCACTTCAGATTGGAAATCTTTTCTGTTTTGAATTCATAATATTTTCTGCACTTGTTCTCATTTAGGTTGTGCTCCCTTCACCTCAACCTCAAATGTTTATGTCAGTGAAAGTCTGAGATGAATAACTGGGGATTTTCTCAGTCTTATAGCCCATGTTTTTGCTCATCATCTCTACGTTTGTTTTTGGCTACATAAGAAAGAAATTCTCTCAAGAATTCTGCAAAACACATCGAGACGGTTATTCGTGCATGATAAGTTACAAAATGATCATACAGTAGCTCTTTGTGTTCCAACACACTAAATATTTCCAAGTCATTACAGACCTACTTACCGAATTGCCCTGTTTATAACTCCTGCTTAATGAAGTGTGGATGCCTTTTAATTTAACAAAATGATATAGATTACATGTTTTCTATCTCATGTAAACATCCACAGGCAGCGAAGGATTACAATCTGTATTTGTCTTAAGATATAAGCAAAGCCAAATTATGTGAGAGTCGTCAGAAGAACAGCAGTAAGATGAGGACTCGCAAAGTTCTTCAAAACCAAAACAAAACCTTGTTTTGCATCTTGAAGGAAAAAAAGAGCGGAGATTTGGGCAGTTTGTAGATATTTGGTTATTTTGACATTTAGATGTTAATCAGTTTGAAATGTCATTCTCTATCCGCAACAGGTGGAAGAACAGGGCATCCCCCTTTTTAAAAGAGATCAAAAACATGCGGAGGAAACGTGGATCGTGTCAACTGCAGCTTTTCTTTGCTCTATTGAATCACAAGATTTTTCGAGACAGCCGAAGGAAAATGAAGGGGGGGGGGGGAGCAGTAAAATCTAAGTTTGACCTCGACAGAAGATCTAAAAAAAAAAAAATCTTAAACCTGTGAAACACATCTGTTTTTTTTTTAAATCCATTAGTTGTGCTGAACCTTGATTTGACCTTATTGCATGCAAATGTCTTAAAATCTGAAGACAACTCCCTCTGACTCAGGATTAGCGGAAAGCAAGTAGATGACCTTTCTTTTTCTTTTTTTTTTCTTGCTTGCCACACATTTTAAATGGAAAAAGTTACTTCTACTTTGTCCTGGCATTTTATTTTTAACCAATATCTCTTGGCAATGGTCTGTAGAAACTGTTTTAAAGAAGCAGTGCATTCCTTCTTCCTTAAAATCTTAAATCCATGCAGCAACAGCCTGCAGCCTCACAACTTTCATTTACACACATGTGAGCTGTTAGAAAATCTGGTCACACAACCGTTAGCTGCTGGGAGTCAAAACCAAATTAGGTGCCTGTTTGTGACTTTTACACTAAATGATACAATTTATTGTTTCAGCTCAGCGCAGCAGTTTAAACTACAACCTCAAATTTAAGTCCAATAATGTTTGCTTTTAATTTCTTTGTTATCCTCAGATCAATCTCACAAATTCAATTAGAATTAGCTTTTTATCAGCAACTTATAAACCATAATAAATATACATTACAAGTTTAGTGAATATTTTTTGAGGCTTCTGCTGGAAAATTGCATTCCTGTAAAATATCCATGAGAGGTTGAGTGCAGACAGTTTAGACGAGGTCTTTAAAATGACTAATGATCAGAGCTGAAGGGATCTTGGGTTTTGACATTTTATAAATGTTGTTATACTTTATATGCAAGCAAATAATGTGTCTTTCTTCGTGCAGTTTAACATCCACCGTGCTGGATAATACCTGTAGAAATGTCTCTCCTGTGTGTGGCAGCCTTATTCCCTTTAATCCAGTTCTAGAAAATTATTGTTTAGACATCCAGGAAATGTTGAGCTGACATTTAGGCACTTTTGAACCTCTGTTTGGTCATTGTTGGAGTGCTATTTTCACTTCCCCAAATTTGGCAATTTAGCTGAATTTGAGTCCTTTCTGTGTATCATAGGTGACCATGCTTTTTTGTAAGAAGTTATAGTTTTTTCAGATACATGAAGAATGAAACTAACGGTTCTCATGAGTGAGCATTACTGTCTTTCTTCTCTTTTTCTTTTATGGATTATTGGAAAGTGTATGGAAGAAGAAAATGGAAAATTGGTAATAATTTGAATGTTATGTTTTATTGTAAATACAAAATTGCAAAAAAAAAAATTCTCAATCTAAATTTAAATAGCAGTTTCATGCAATAACAAGACAGCAACTTAATGTTCTTTACTGTGAAACCACAAATTTCCATTTAGTGTGTTAAGTTCAGTTCGTAAGAATATCTTTAAATTGAATAAATTCAACACAAGAAATGCTTTACAGACAGCTGCTGTTGTTGTTTTTTTTTTTCATGTGAAAATCAGAAGATGAAACAGAGAGCACAGATATTCTGAGACTTGAGCAGTTAAAAAAAAAAATTCAGTTTCCCGGCCTCATTTGCAGTGGTGTCATCAGCCAACCAATGAAACTGTCCTGCGGAGACATCTTCCTATTTCGTGGTGTCAAGCTGAAGAGAGTGTCGCATGAATTACTGTCACAAAACAGTGAAGCCAGCGACTAGAAGACAACTTCTGGAAATGGGTGAGAACAAATTTTATCTTAAGCCACAAACTTTTCATTTTACTGAATCGGTGTAAGGTGACACTTTAAAATTTGTGTAAGTAGTTCTGTATTTAGTAGCCAACTTATAAATATAGGCACTTTTATTAACTTTGTAAAGTAGATCAAAAGTTCTGCTTTTGTAAAACTACATCCACGTATATTGTTAGAAACTGTTAGATTAAGAAATTGATTTTGTTTCAGGAAATATCAACTCGTTGGGTATTTACTGATAAGAACAGCTTATTATCGCCGCTCAAGCCCCGGAGCACAATGAATCTTTTATTCCATGAAGTTATGAGAATGTACCGGCAAAAATATTTCTTCATCTTGTGAAATAGAGAAGTAAGAGGCTACTGAAAGCAGAATTAAAGGTTCAAGCCGCAACACAGGAAATAAGTGAACTCAACAGAGAAGCATATTGGTGTAGCACAAAAATGATATCAGTGTGGGTGGAGGGCTACCAGGTATTGGCAGTTGGTGAGGGATGACATCTTATTCTCAGAAATACACACCTTTCCCAGTCTTGAGATTTCAGCATTAATGCTTTAGTTTCCCCTAAAATGCAAATGCAAGGGGTCCTGAAAATGAATGCGTGAGATAAGCAAACATATACTGAGGCATGAAAACAAAACGAAAGTAATATGGAGAGAACAAGCAGATAACAGTATACACCTTGTTCTGCTTCCTCCGAACACCGGGTCTTTACTGGTGTGGAGAGGGATATGCTTCACTGGAATTATGTAGTGCTGGAAGAGATCTCACAGTTGCCAAATACTGTAGTTCTAGCATTACATTATCATACAGTGCAGCATACAAGTGGTTGTTCTTGAGCAGGAAGTGGTTTTGCAACTTGCGGTTTTTATATCACACTCAGTCAACAATATATTCTAGAGTTTACTATTTTGTGTGTGCGTTTGTGAGTGTGTGCGCTGATCGATTAACTGGCTGGTGCACGAATTATGCAAGGGGTAATTTTTGGGCCATTTCGGCTCTGACTGTTTGCTGAGAAGAGGGAGTGTTTCACCTTTTCATTGTGGTTCTTTGAATTTCAATTCACACACTCAAATGACTTTTTTTTCTTTTCCTTGTCATTTGCGTGAAGCTCAAGAGGAACAGAGTGAGACATCACAACAAACAGCAGCCAGTGATGAAGAAAAGGTAAAAGCAAAATAGTTCCAAGCCTCAGTTACTGCTACTGAAATGTGGTGAAACTTGTGAGACGTTGGTCCTCTGGCAGCATGATGGGCAGTTTCCATCACTTACAGTTATTCTATGACTGCAGACAGGACTACTCAGAATGAGTGATGTGTTGTGTTTTCGTTTCCCTTTTTTAGTCGATATGAGACAAGTGCTGTGTGTGTGCGTGCGTGTACAACTGTATTATCTTATTCTTGATTATGAAATGAGTGACACAAAATACGTGATTCTCTCTTTTTATTTTGGGAGAGTTCAAAATCTCACGCACATTTCTCACGCCGTAATATTTTTATTGTGCATAAGGACCGTTATCAGCCACTATTCTGGTAACTGAAGTGAGAAGTACAATATGAAAAGCACAAATTAGCTCATCAAATTTCCAAGGTCGATGTTAGTTGAAAGCCTGGTGGTTTCTGTGGTGACTTCTGCCCTGCAGATAGCATCAATCCTGAACGCCACTGACAGTCATTGTGAGAATTGCATATCAACACACTGACATCATCACCCACACAGTTTTCCAAAAAATTTCATCAGTGAAAATCAACTGAATGTTTCACAATGCTATTCGCTGTACGGTGTGGTGGAGCGTGGAGGGTGAGAAATGCAACTTAGAGGCTACACTATATAGCTTATAGCACAGACGTTTCCTGTAGGCAGCCATTGATGCATAGACCCGAAACTTTTGTGAATCAGACTGAAAAAACAATGAAGATGAATATCATGAAAGATTCCAATAAAAAAAAACATTTTTTTTATGTTCTCCCCACAGTCAGGTGATTTTAAACTCAATTGCAAACTATCCTTTCATACATAAAGTAGCCTATATCACGTTTATTTAACAATCACTGACATGGAAACACACTCAGTATGTAAACTGGTGTGAATATAATTTCTAAACATTAAATTTTAATGCAAAAACATAACCTATGCATTGAGGAAGCAGATCTTTAAAGTGTTCTGATGCAGAATAAGAGTGGAAAGTCATAGATGTTGGTTGTCAGCTTGGAACGGCAGCGGAGCCGCTAAACTGTGACTCAGTCGGGACTATCTTGGTTACAGGCCGGCACCTTCACTATTACTCACTTTACAGGTTTACTTCTCGGAACCAGGAACCACATAGAGGAACTCGATTCAATATGAAACCACCTCAAGCTGTTTTGTTGTACAATCAGAGCCAAAGCATTTAGCTGCGATGATTCAGAGTATAATATTGACATCCACTGTGGTCTCCACTGACACCAGTCTGCTGAAATTAATCAGGGCAGCAATGATGTGAGAGTTCACATTTTAATTTCTAGTGTGCAATCTTCTGAAATCTTCAATTTCACTTTGGTAATTAATTTAGTGTGTCACAAATGACTTGAGACAGATGTGTAACCATGCCTCGATACATGATGCAGAATAAGAGTGAAAAGTCGGAGGCGTTGGCCGTTAGCTGGGAACAGCAGAGTGGCCCCATGCAGCCGTGATGTGACCACAGTGGCACTACATGGACCATGTAAAATATCCCTGTTAGCAGCACACATTCAAACTAATCGCTACATTAGAAAAGCCGAGGGTGTAATGGTCTATAACAAAGTAAACATCAAAGAAAAAGGCACAAATTAAACCAGCCTTGAACATATTAAAAAACAATATTGACTTTACCTGCAATCATTAATTCATGTATAGGCTCAATGTTTGTCACACAATGTGTAGAAAAAAAGCGCTCCCAGCTCTCAATAAGATTTTTTTCTGACATTTTTATCAGGCTTTTTTTTTGCATTATTTAGCATTGTGCTAATATGCAAGTAAAAACTGATGGGTACACAGTTTGTGCCGACATGGCCGAAGCAATACTGTAACCTGTCAGCAGTTTATTTGCATTAAATCTCCCATTAGAGAGAAAGAAGTAAAGTTAGAGAGGACATCACATTCGTTTATGTTTCCCCTAACTATGTCAATATAATTTTTTTCAGCATGCAAAAGGTGTAAAATCAGGAACTTGTAAAGTAGCCTAATATGGGCTGAGTTTACCATTTTTGGTCATCACAGGAAAAATACAGAAACTGCATGAACATTAAAAAGGAGGCTTTTTTTATGTGCCTCCGGTTTAATACTTCTGCTTTTAAAATATTCCTTACTGAAGTTCTTATCTTGCTTGCCTTTACTGTTTTAGTTCCCTTTTCTTGAAAACCGCAAACATCAACATGGTCAATTTCTTATTCTTGAGTTTTGAGAAGTGTGATGCATCTCGGTTCTTGGTATCTTAAAATCATCGCTCTTACAACACTTAGAGTTATTCTTTAGAAGTAAAAAAAACACAAACAGCAAACATATTTTCCAGATTTTTAACAAGTTAATACATAATAAATGATAAAAATTTTATTGTTGACAGTATTTCTTCCTTGTTTTCCAAAGTGACATTTGTGTTACTGGTGATTGACAACTCCAGACCAAAAACCCCACAAGTCTGCTGCTTTTTCTACAGACAGGATGTGTAGCGGTTATCTATTGAAAGTAGCGGTAAAACCCTACCCTCTGATTTTGATGTTTCATTTCAACACTTAAGTCTCATGAGATGACTATGTTTCTTTTTTTCCCCCATCTATCATATCATGCCTTCAACTGTAAAGCAGGTTTCTGTGCAGTGTGGTGTTGTATCACATTTACTGGAGCTGCATCAGATTCATAAGACACGTTTATCTGACACGTCTGCTTTCTTCCAGCGTCAGGCTTCTCCCTGCATTATTGAAATTCACGACTCCACGACTGAATGTGAGGAGGAAGCGAGGCCCAGTAAGGTGCAGATGGAGGAGAAAACATTTGTGTCCCGTTTGTATTCTTTTATGAAGGAAAAAGGTACACCCATAGAAAGGATCCCGCATCTTGGATTCAAACAGAGTGAGTTTGCGTTTATCATCATGCCGTTTTATAGAAGGAACATTTAAAAAGGAGCTGAAATGAATGAAAATAGTTTGATTTTCATGCTTTTGGTTTGTTTGTTTTCTACTTGCAGTAAATCTTTGGGGGATCTACCAAGCCGTGGATAAACTTGGGGGCTATGATTCCGTAAGTTTTTATTTTTCTTACTGTTTCACAGGCGCATAAGGCTTCAGAGTTGACTGCTTTTTCTAAGTGGAAAATAAGCAGCTTCTGGCTTTTACCGCAGAGCAGGACAATGCAGCTGCTGAGCTCTCACGCTCATTTGTCTTTGATGCCCCCATTGTCGACAAGTTCTGAAAGGGAAACTCATATTGAAATGGAACCAGACAGGGGCTACAGTTGACCACTTCACAAAGAGACAGCCCACATGTACGCAAGCTCAAAAAATGAGTGTGTTATTTTTGTAACAAAAACAAGTGGATTTGGCATTTAAAGTGTAACCAGTCACAAACCTTGCTTTGAGATGTATGTAAAACATAGACCTACATAGAGCAATGGTATCTTTTATTACTAAATTCATATACATTTAAAGAAATTTTAAAAAATCAATAAATATGGAATATTTTGTCTGATATCCAAACACATTATATCCTTACATTATACACTGCTGTATAAGGAGACTTAGTATGTATGTGTGTTACATCTGCATTGTTTCCAGATTGTGTTGTCATAATCAGAATGACCCACTCCTCATATAATTTGTTGTGTCAGTAAATATCTCATCTGTATATTCATAGTCTCACTTGTAAGTCTTAATAACATTTGTAACCAGACCTCACTCAGCTGAGAAAAACCCCAAAAGGCCAAACAGCCAACCCACTATCCCTTATATTTTGAACCTTCTGGACCACCAAATCAAATATATCAACGTGATCTGTGTCAGATAATGTTGGATTATAACATCTACCAGAATGTCATCTTGTTTGCATTTTTTTTTTTGGGGTCAGTTGTGATGTTTTGTGTTACAATATGTTAAGCTGTAATGGCAAAATGATCCAGAGAGTGATCCAGACCACTGGTTCCTTTATTCCATTTCGGACATTTTCTGGAATTTTTTTCCAAAAAACATCCACCTACTTTTTAAATTGTTGCTAACAGACTGACAGGCAAAAGTACGCTGCAGACAACATAACCTCTGTAATTCTAATGGATGCACTGACAAGGATCTGCATTTTTTCCACCTGTTAACCAACAGGTGACCGATCGGCGGCTGTGGAAGAAAGTGTATGACGAGCTAGGAGGAAGCCCGGGTAGCACCAGTGCTGCTACCTGTACTCGGAGACACTATGAGAGGTGAGACAGATCCACTTTCCTACTTTTTTCTTCTATTTTTAAAATCATGACTGTAAATCTGACACGTAGTGCTCATTCGACAGGTTGGTGCTTCCCTTTGAAAGACATATAAAAGGAGAGGAAGACAAACCATTGCCTCCGAGCAAACCAAGGAAACCGTACAAGAGAAACCTGGAGAGCAAAATAAACAAGACTGAGGTGAAAAGGAAGAGGACTCTGTCAGAGAGAGAAATGGACTCCGAGGTAGGACGCCTCTGCTGGAAATCAAATCTGACATAATTGTGCTGATTTCTACTTTTAAGTGACTAAATGCTTCTCTGTATGATCTTCCAGTTACTCCCCCAAAGAAGTCCAGATGCATCCTGCCAAAGTGAAGCAATGATACATCCTCATTTCGCTGTCTGGGCTTCCTCTGACCGATGCCTCTCAGACTGCTCCCAGTCAAACAGAACCGCCGCCGATTTCTGCCCTTCGGTCAACGGACACATTCTGCAGGTCCCAGCATCCAACCGCTGGGCTTCCCACATCCCATCCGCAACCGGAGAGGTCATCTCTCCTCTTGAAAAAAAGAAGCGCATGGCTCAGGCCAGCCTAAACATGCCGTTAAGCTCTCAGAGAGAGGACAAGGAAAGGCCTTCTGTCATCCACTGCTCCCAGTCCCCAGCCCGGGCCTCTTCAAGCAGGAACGGCAACTCCTCCGATGGCTCTCCTCTTCCTTTATCGTCCTCATCCTCCCGCAGTCCCTCACCGCTGTCCGTGTCATCAGAGGACGGTTCAGTAGAAGTGGGAAATAAAACCTCACCAAGCACAGAACTACCCCAGAACTGCTCTAGCGCTGTCAAAATGTCTGTGAGCTGCAGTGGGACGTCTACAGAGCGTGCAGGCCAGAATAAGGATACGTCTCACGCCAGCTCCCAAGCACCGACCACTGGATCCGCAAACGGCCACAATAAAGACTCTGCTTGGAAGCCGTACTGCAAAGAGACAGCCAAACATTTATCACAGCCATTCTTTTTGCCCCATTCTTTTTCACCATCTACCTCCAGTTTCACCAAAGTTATTCCTAAATCTGGGCAGCTCCTGCGACCCTCTCCTATCCGACCATCGTATAAAATTCCCCATAGCAGGCTGCCTCAGCAGGACAGCTCTCTGACGTGTAAGAAGCTGAACGGCATGAGTCCGTGGCCTTATCCGGCAGAAAAGAGAGAGCGATCCAGGACAGTGGCACAGAAAGTTGCTCCTACTCAGCATAGTCTGCCTCCGTCCACCGGTGCCCTGCCAACGTCCTGCGTCCTGTCAAGCTACGACAAATCATCCAGAGACTCTCGGCGCCAGCCCCCGATACACCCGCCATTCCTCCCCCACAGAATGAGACTACCTCAGTCGCCGCTAATGTACCGTCATGTGCCGCTGGGTTTCAGCTCTTTCATTGGGCCTACTGTGTACCCGTACCCCTACCCCATTCCTCTGTTAAATTCCCAAGCCGGATACGCTATACCTGCCATGAATCCCATTTATCCTCACAAGCGGTGATCTACTTTAGTCACATTCATGGCTGCTGTAGCCTGGATTGAATCAAAAAGTGGGAAATAATTTAGTCCCATATTTATGGGATTATGTTAAAACATGCCGAGTCATGCAGATGGGTGCTTTAGCCTATTTTGAAGAAGAGCATATAGCCCACTGTACCCAGTAATGTAATTCTCTGTTTTCTGGTGGCTTAATTGGCACTAGCTCATTACTATCATATTGCAGTAATAAAATAAGTAATAAAGTAATAAAATGTCACTTTTGATTTTTTTCCTTTTCTGTGAAAGTCTCAATTATGAGTACAGGAATAAATGATCAGATTGGAACTACATACAGTGATGCAGGTGGCTTAATCACATCCAGATGAGCTCAAGATGTTTGATTTAGCCGGCTTAGGTCAAACTTCATTAGCACTTGGTTGCACTGTTTCTTTACTTTGTTTTTTAAAGGAAAAAAGTCAATGCTGTTTCTGAGTTGTACTCTATATGAAGACTGTCGAACATGAAACAGGAAGGTTTATACACCAAAATATGAAATATATGTGAAATGGTTCTAGGCCTAGAAAATAAACACAACTTGTATTTTCACTTAGATGTATTTAAAGAAAAATATAAAGAAAAAAATAAAACGATTGACATAATTTATTGTTTCTTCTGTTGTTTTGATTTTATCGAAGCACAGCGCTGCCACCTAAGGTGGAAATAAGTTGGACTCTTTCACTTTACAACGTGAAAGCTTCATAGTAAAAAAGTGAAATGTGTCAGGTTTTCTTGTAAAAATGTGAAACACAAAGCATGCAGAGGTTGTTGCAACCTTGAAATAGTGGGGCCAAAAGTGTTTTAATGGCGATGCCGTATTCTGGTCAAGCCCAAACATCTCAGCATTGTCAGTCAAGGATTATCGTTCCACTTTGATTTACTATAGAAATAGTACCGCTGGTCACACCTACTGTATGTCCTAGCTGTGTTCTGAAAACTAAAATAAAAATACTGCCTAAGCAATTCTGGCGAAATAAAGTTGCTTCCACAAAGACTTGGTCCTGTGCAACATAAACATTTCATCAGTGTCATCCCAGCAGAATCTCAGCACGTCTCGGCCTGGCATGAAGCACAACTTAATCGCAGAAATAGTAAATCAGACGTATACATCTCAATGAATTGCAGGGAAAGTTTCTTTTTCAAAGATGCAAACAATGCAGTGAATTACAATAACACTTTAAATAAAGGGCATTATAATGAACATACAGATGGACTCCTTTAGGAGCTGTTATGGACAAAGATCTTTCTTTAACATTCCACTTCACATCAGGGCAACCATTGCTTTCTCCCTCTGTAAGACAGTGTGACTGTTCTGTCGTTGAAGATGTGTATCTGTCCGTCCTTCTGCAGAGCAGAAGCCTGCAGCCCCGGTTGCTTTTAATCCTTTCCTGCATTACATAAATACAATAAATGAATGAATAATGTTAAGAATGCGAC
>JBBDHI010000012.1:18690518-18705162 GCA_037177115.1 Craterocephalus stercusmuscarum | reverse complement strand
CAACAAACAAATGTGGGAACTTCTGCTGATTTATACCAGCCTGCCTGTCATTATGTCAAAGCTGAGGAGGCATTGTCGCTTAGATATTACCTCATTTTAATAATGAAGACATGTCTTTGTTGAACATTAGCAACGCAGTCATAACTTAACCCATATCAGATTTTTTTCCAGACTTTGTAAGTGACATTGATTTAAATCATTATAACTTATGACAATGCCATGGCTTTTCATCCAACAGGAGTCCAACTTGCAGCGAGTGAAGACGGGCGATGCCAAGGCCAGCATCCATCGCATGGAAATAGAAAGGATCCGCTTCGTCCTCAGCAGCTACCTGCGCTCTCGTCTGCAGAAGGTTTGTGTGATGGAGACTGTGAGACAAAAACTCTGGTCTCTTTTGACTGAATGAACTCATCTTGCTGCTGTCTGTGTCTAGATTGAGAAGTTTTTCCCTCATGTCCTGGAAAAAGAAAAATCTCGAGTTGAAGGAGAGCCATCCATGCTTTCTCCTGAGGAGTTTGCATTTGCAAAAGAGTAAGTGTTCATGAACGATGCTGTTTTGAATTATCCTTATAAGACTTGATATTTAAGAAAAGAAAAAAAAAACACATTCATCTAGCCGGTCACCCCTGTACTAGCTTCTCTTTGGAATCCCGATAGTTTTAAGATCCAGTTTAAGAAACCTGTTTTTAAAGCTCTAAATGGTGTGTTGTTTGAGAGAACTGCTGCACCAGCACGCTCCAGTTTCAACTTTATCTAGCTGCCCAGACACTTTCTGGTATTTTAACTTTGTTTTGATGTATATATTACTGTTTAATTGTACAGCACTTTGAGTATCTGAGGTTGTAGTAATGTACTATACATTGACATACAGGTACTACGCCAACACAGAAACCTACCTAAAGGCTGTAGCTCTGAAGCGCATGCCCCCCAATTTGCAGAGTGTGGACATGCTCAAAGCAGGTAAAATCTTCTCAAAGATTTTTAATATGCTCGCCGGTCCTTGCTCAATATATTTCCATTTGCAAGCATGAGTGATGATGACATTTTGACTAACTTTTGTTCTATTGTAATCCCAGTGCCTGAGCCCTGCTTGGACTCGTTTGTGTTTCTGCGGGTAAAAGAGAGACAGGAAAACATCTTGGTTGAGCCTGAAACGGATGATCAGAGGTGCTTAATTCCTCATTTCTCTTTTTGTGTTGCTATACATTTTAGCATCCAGTAGGTGGCAGTTTTAGCTTATCTCACTCTGTTGTGCATTTCTGCATGGATTTAGAACAACTGGTAATTTATTGCTCGTCTCCTCTGTCAGAGAGTATGTTGTGGATCTTGAAGAGGGCTCTCAGCACCTGATGCGATATCGCACTATTGCACCACTTGTTTCAAGTGGAGCTGTGCAATTAATTTGAAGTTTGGGGTGAGTAAAAATGTGTCTACACAGTGCTATCTTCCTTGTTAACTCAGCCCTTGCACATGCTCATGCACACATCTGGTAATTCTTTTCTGCAGATCTTACATAAGCCACTGCCTAGCAGTGGCTTCTACGTTTATTTTTAGCTCACATGTTTTTTGCCTCTTGGCAACAAAAAAGTGTGTTTTGTTTGTGGTATATGACACTTTCTTTTTCATATACAGTATTTGGACAGTAGCACAACTTTTATGATTGAGGCTTTTCATGCTATCACATTGGATTTGAGCTAAAACACCTGGTATGTGGCTGAAGTGCAGACTTTTGGGTTTAATTCAAGGAGCTGAACTAAAATACCCAGTAAAGTATTTGGTGTCTTCAGGTTTTGCATGTTTGTGGATCTTTCTGCCCACCCCTTGACTGAAATTCATGGTCAGTCAGCTTGTGATCTAATGCCGGACTCAGCCGTGGCAGAATATTCCACTAAATTGCCTCTTGGGTTGCTTTCACAGTGTGTTTTGGCTCCTTTTTCATCTGTACTGTCTTATGACTTCCAATCAACTTTGCTAAATCTAAGCAGAAATTAAATTGCCATAACTTTAGGTTTCATATGGTTGCCTCTGTCTGCTGTCACATCATCAATCAGAGGCACTCAGAGAGTGCAGACCTCTACCACGCCATAAGGTCACTCACCTGAGTAAAACCCCAAGGGCCCGACAGCCTGCCCAGTGCCTCCTATATTTTGAACCTTCTGGATCCAGATCCAGACTATCAACATGATCCGGGTCCAAAAAAGTCAGATTATAACGTTTGGGCATTGCCTGTTAGATCTGTTAAATGCAGTAGTAATTGCAAAAAGTATCCTCATCTCCCAATAGTAAAGAATCTTCTGAAAAAAAAAAACCTGGATCCATCCAAATTTAGTTTTTTTGTCCTTTCCCTCCTCAAATAATTGATGAATATAGATACATCAAAAAATTGTTTGATTTTGATTATTTGTTCCCTTGAGTAAAAACAAACTATAAACAGCTGTTATGTTGAAACCTTTCCTCCAATTTAAATGAGAATTTCCTTAAATTAACGCTGAGTCTGCACTTTATTCCACTATTCATTAACTAATTACATCTTGAGTATATTTCATTAAGCATTTCAAATACTGCTTTTGTTGGGTCCATATATATTTGGTCATTGACCTTTGAATTGTTACTAGCATTTTTATGTTGGTGCATGTGTTTTCGCTCGAGAGGATCATAAAAATATGCATTTGCTTATTTTTGCAACAGAACCCTGACGTAGAAAGATCCATTTTCTGCAGAGATTACTTCAGGAAGACGCACTCTTCTTATTCACTGTCGCCTAAGGAGCAACTCATCTGATGCAAATGGTTATACATTACAGACTGTGGCTTCGAGAAATGTGATTCAGTGATTCAGTCCTGAAACAAACATACAAACAAACAATCATTGCTGCTCAGTAGCAGGATGCATTTGATGGCCCGTCTGGGAAATTTCCTCCGTTTACTTGGCGTCATGATTCCTGCCATCCCAAAGTGTGAGTGCTCATGTGCATGCATGTGTGAATGCTGATTGGGGTTTTTTTTGTTTTAATATGAATGGTAGTCTCTCTTGCATAAGTTTTAATGTTAAGTCATGTAAAATCTGCAAGCTTTCACATTGTTCATACACCCTTCAAATTTCTGACTGTATGTCATACGCTTTTTAACATGATCCTTTATGGGATGAACATAGTCTTCTGTGAGCTGTAGTTATTGGATAGCTTTATGTAAGAGTTTCAGAGGAAGCAATCTGTGCTTATCGTTTGCCTGCATGCAGATTGCTCACAATTTGGAACTAATAAGGAACTGAGAGAGTTGGCTCATCAAAACGGAGATAAGTGTCATCATGCGCGCGTCTTGGCCTGCACCGCTGATCCAGCTCATATGAACCCTATCACTCAGCGTTGTTGGTTGATACAGTGTATTAAAATGTTTGAATGTTGGCATTGTTTGATAAGAACTTGAAAATTATAAAGGCTAAGAAAAATTGCCAAACATTGACTGTTTTTCCTTTTTATTAGATGCAACACACAAACATACTCAGACCTAAAACAGCTTTTTTTTCTCGTCACACTGTTTCAACAATCCTTATGATTGTTAAGCCTTTTGAGGTCATTTTGAAGACATAAAAGTATCCCATTTGGTTTCTAAATTCATTTCATTGAGTATGTCAGCTGTGTAGAATGGATTCCATGTAACTCAACATACGGGTGTATTTGGACAGCTTCCATAAATCTTTTTGATTAAATGACACGCTGAGACTGGTTTGTAATCCGGCCTTCCCGCGCGTCACACATGCGATTGGACCGCAGGACAGCAATCCCTTTAGAGCAGGAGCCAGCTCAGAGGCTTGAATCCAAGCCGGGGCCTCGGTGGGATAGGTGTCCACTCACAGGTCTGAGAATAGAGCCCAGGATGACTGGGATGTTTTCCACAAAGCTGGGTGGAATTACATACAGGGCAGCCTCGTTTGCTCTCTATCAGGTCGACTCTAATCAACACAAGACTGAGGTGATAATACAAAAAGACATTGCTCACATAAATCTGCTCATAATAAGTCTATTTTTATTGCAAAGACAGTGATGATGAATAAAAGAAGCATGCGCAAGTTCAACCTAAAGAAGTTTCTTTGAGATGATAATTAGTTTTTGTTTTTTCTTCTGATAATCAAAAATCTGCTTTGTATGGTGTACCTATAAGGTTATATATTTATGTATGTTCCTTCTATAAATATGACTTATTTCGCATCAACAAGTTGTAGTTGCTTAATATGCACCATAAACATTGTGTAAAAGCTTCTAATATTAAAAACAATTTAAAAAAAAAGTTTCTTTGCATGGTGTAAAATCTGTTCAATCCTGATGTTAAACATTGAAACAACATAACTGTGAAGCTTGGCTGATTGGTCTGGACAGTGCAATGGGTGGAGTATACGACATGACATCTTAACTGAGGTAGTATAAATAGATCATCCGGGCAGATTCTCTTGTGGACGGAGGGTGACGGAGACTGCATGCTGCAACTTGCTGATCACAGGAGTTTGTAAGTAGGATTTTTGAAAATATTTATACAACTATGTAATCTTTTTTGAGTTATGTTGCAAAACAATTTTACACACAGCAAAAAAGTGAATTAACAGCACATTTTTTCATCCCCTTTTTCAGAGCTCAAACCAGGCGTTGAGGATAACATCACGATCGCCTAACACCAGACCACCGGCATGGAGATGTCCAGCCCAGCGTAAGTGGCTGATGTGTATGTATTGATTCTGCTGCTGTGGGATGAATTATCTTGCATCACTTCTTCAAAATAAAATGATCACACTGACTTTGATCTTGTGAACCTTTTTCTTTGTGCATCTCACAAACAAATTACAAGGTTTAATCATCGCTGTTTGTTTCCTTCCAGTGTCCTGCCAGTGGTTGGCCTGGGGTCCATGGCCCAGTCAGCTGGACTTGTGGAGATAGCTGTCCGGCTGTGCTTGAACCAAAGCAAACAGCTGTGTCCCCATGTTTGGGTTCCCATCCTGAAGCCCCTGAGGCCTTGCATCCGTCCTCCAGTTTCTGAGCAGCTATCTGTTGACATGTTGAGCCAAGCCTATCTGAACCACCCTTTCCCATCTTTCTTGGACGACCTGGATGAAGACATTTTGATCCCTGTCAAAAACAAGCGTGTCGTCTTTGCCGACTCGTGGGGGTATCCTCTGACAGACGTGCGAGAGTTTTCTGACGAAGGGGAGCAGTCTGATCTCGGCCCGCTGCCCTCGCTGCAGGGCTTAGGAAGCATGACGGAGGATGGCTATAGCTGCACGGTCAGCACCTGCTGCCCAGGAACACAGCTCAAACTTGGCTTCCCACAGCCCTCTCTCGATTTCCAGGCCTTTCGTGCCAAACTGGCAGAGAGCATGATCATCCTGGAGAACTGCGCCGTTAGTGAGCACGCCCTCCAAGGCACAGCGCGAGTCAGAAACATCAGCTACCAGAAAGACGTACGGGTGCGCATCACCTTTGATTCTTGGCAAAGCTACCGAGATGTCCCCTGCACGTACCTGCAGAAGCGCTTTGGAGGACCTCAGACGGACATCTTCGAATTTGACATAGCCATTCCTAAAGTGCTCGATGCTAAGAGAAAGATAGAGTTCTGCTTAATGTATCTACCTGTAGGGCACAAAGAGCCCTTCTGGGACAATAATAACGGACAGAATTACAGCATCGAGGTGTGTGTGAACTCACATCTCTGCCATGGGAAGAATCTAAATGAAAGGCCGTGACTAACTCAGCCTATTAATCATCACTAATTTTATCATGAACCAGTTGTAAAGTAGAGTGTCTTTGATTTTTTTATTGCATTTGATCGATTGTTTCTCCAAAACATTTTTTTTTCTTAAATAAAAGTAGCTGTTTTGTGTAACAGAAGTCTTGGTCTTATTTAGTTTTCTCCTTCACATGCCACACATCCAGTCCATGCTTCAGAGTCCTGTCCTACATTTTGGCAAGTGTGAACGGTATGAATTACATTTACGCACGAGAGATGGGATCCCTTTCCCTGCAGGCGCTGCTAGGAGTCGGTCAGAGGTTACTGAACCTCGGCCAACAGAAGCCCCATAGCAGGAGAGAAGCTAATCTTAGCTCTGCTCTGTTTACAGATCTCAGACATGCTGTCAAGGCTACTGCAGGGAACTTAGAGATATCATCTTTCCCATTACCTTCGTCCCATGCTCAGTATCTCATAACACTGAACAGCTTTCACCCTTATTTCATAATGTTCAATGTTAAAGGAATTACGATAGACTTTCCTGTAAAAACTCTACAGTTAGTTTTCAAAGATGCAAGGATGCTGCAGGCTGGAGAAATGAAGCGATGATGGCAAGACATTTGGCCATTAGTATGTTTTAGATGGCATTAGTATGTTTAGCCGTGACCTTGTAAAAAGGGGATCAGTTTTTCGAAAAAAAGAAAACATGTTTTGTCTCAAATACATTTCTATCGAACAGTCATCAAATTTGCAGAGGAGCGAACAGAAAAACATCAAAGGGGGAAAATACTGAGTAAACATGAGTGCTTAAGAAGTTCAACAAGTACAGAATACTTAGACTAAATCTTAACGTGGGTCATCTTTCATGTGCGGGCGACACTGATTTCCCAATTATGTTCATGATGGAGTTTCCCAGACGACTGAAAAACACTATTCTACTCCAGGTCGGGAGGGAAGGTGGAAAGCAGCTTCGACTCAGCCCGAGAGGCGGCCCACACATGATGCTCTCCACCGTGTTGTTTTGTCCAGCTCTGTATTTTTCAAGGCTGTGGAGTCAAATCCATGTTTCTCCTGCATCAGGTATCTTCCCTCAGCGTCCCACGCTGATGTTGCACACTTTACAGCTCGGGTCCTTCTTTGCGTTGGCTGTGGTCAGACTCATGAGCTGGTGGTGCCCGCTGATCTGCTCCACGCTGCCCTGATCCAGAGGAACCGGCTCTGTGAAGAGCACCTCCAGGATGACGTCGCTGGCGTGGCAGTACAGAGGCTCCTCCCCCTGCCTCTCGGGGGCAGTGTAAGTCAGGAAGGGGTTGGAGGACAAGTCCAGCATGGGGAGGCGGGTGCGACAGAAGACGTCTCCCTCCGTGCCAACGGGGGCCAGCACCAGCACCACGTAGTGATAGGCTGTGTACATACAGTAGAAGTCTGCAAAATACAGGGAGACGCCGGGGTTCAGCAGGTGTCCAGCAGGGATCTGGAATCTCAGGGGTCCGTACGGGGAGTCTTTGGAAGGAAGCCCTGTATCAAACTCTGTGTTACAGCTGAAGAAGACTCCCTGCAGTTTGCCGTTGATGGGAGAGCCATGACTCCCGCTGCTGTCTTTTAGGGCTGGCCGCATCATTCCTCCACATTCTCTCCTAATGCAAGACATAAAAAGGAAACAAGTTTTGCAAGGATACACTGAGAGCATCGTGATACAGTTAGGGGAAGAATAAAGGAGCACTCGCCTGACAAAGTCAAAGTAGTCTGGGTGCTGGTTGCGATAAAACACGGAGAATTTCAGCAGCCTCCCTGCTGAGCCTTTGGCCTTGTCAAGAAGCTGCTGTAGGTGTTCCATAGCATAGTCTGCAAAATTACATGACTGCATTTTTCTGGTACATTCAGATGGTAATGATGCTGCTGTGAATACAATTTGATACGTTGTCCTTGTTCAAACCTCAGTGCTTGGTGATTACAGTCCATCACTTTGATCAAAGCTCTCATAATCTGATGCAAACTTAGCTACATTTACTTTAGCTGTGTGATGGGACGTCTTACCCCCAGTGCAGAACTCCACCACCGGGCTCCACTCTGACACCAGGTAGTCGCCATCTGGCTGTCTGACAGCAGTTTGCACAGCAACACAGTACTCTGTCCGGGGACTGAGAAACCAGTGTCCCCTAACTGCCATGGGGAGAGGCACCGCCTTGGCCACCAGCTTGGTTGGCACATCCTGAAGAATAAAGCATGAAAGCGATGTCACCGGAGGCAACATTAGGCTATAACAGGCTGCTGTGTGTTTAATTTACACTTCAAAGCGAGAAAAATGTAAATGAAACTGATAAGCCAACCGTTTTCCTCCAAAAACTTTGGTTTATTAGCATGGTATTCCAGTCTGAGCTCCAGCTGCTGTAACTAGGATACATCTAATCAAATCAGCGGCTTTGTTTTGGCCAAGGTCTCTAAGAAGCTCAGCTAATTACTGCAGGCTCAGATGCTCATATATCCATGGCAACATCTGTGATGCAAGTTTGTTTGTGACACTGTTTGTAGCTATTTGAGAGAGAGCATAACCTTCATTCAGGAAGAAGTCACTCAGCATTATCCCCACCTAGACTTTCCAGAAGCGCTTTTTCACTCGCTGAATGCAGCCGGAACAATGAACCACAAATACTGTCTGTGTTTCTCATCTTTGAACTCATTCCTAATCTTATTCAGCATTTGGGATGATAGTTTAAAGCTGAATGAAAAACAAGATGAGGAGGAGAAAAAGAAACTTAAGTGGTGAAACTGAAAGGGAAAACAGAGCTGAATGGTGAATGTGAATTAACTAAATATAATGATGTTGCATTATTTTGGGTGTGTAGAAGTAGAAATCACCTAAATGTTGCAAGAGCTGAAAGCTGAATTACTTGAATATAATTGCACTGCAGCATATTTAAAAACATGTTGGTCTTACAGTGAAAATGCCAATATGCTGATTTTAACCAGAAATGGTGAGCAGCACATGTGCGATGTAGCTTATTAGCATGCTAACATTCATAACATCCCACTAATTAGATGAAGCTCAAAGCACAGCTGAGGTTATAGGAACGCAATTAGTTCTTGGGGTCACGCTGCTAATGTGGCTAAAAGGAAACACATCTGTGCTTCATTCTTAACATATGCAGGTGTAGTTTATGCACAGATTCAGGGACTGCAGACTCTGGATTAACAGCTAACCATGAACAGAAATGGTCTTATTTATATCATAAAAAACTGCTATTTTTCTTTTTTTTATGTTACTTTTCATGAAATGGTGAGCTTAATGGTGTGCATTGGAATTAATTAACTCGAAAACTGTTTTGTGCTGCAGTGGACTTTATCAGCTGTTGTCCATTTTAGAATTAAACAATGTGCATGTGAGTCAGCGGCCCGGAGCTGTTGACTGCTCATATTTCCCATTCTGTTTAGTATTAGAAGTGACTGAAAGGTCGCGACCACACTGTGTACTACAGAGTATCGTGCGGCAGTCAGAACTAAAACTAAAATAAAATGTGTTCTTTCCTATCTTCAGCTTGCAGTTAAATGAGGATTTTTTATTCTGTTGCACTGCGATAAATGAACAGCTTGAATCTAGAAGAGGCAGCACAGTCGTACTAGATGGTACATGAGGTCAGACCCTGTGTTTGAAGCGGTTTGGGTCCCTGTTTTCTTTGCGGCTCAGGTCGATGAAGAAGTGTGTGGCCCTGGCAGTGTCCTCAGGGGCCATGTCCCACATGATGCGGAAGGAGTCACACGTCACCTCGCAGATGTTGATATTACACGGGGTGGATAGAGGGGTCTCCATTCCTGTCATCTGCCATTTAGAATTAGAGATAAAAGTGCAGAGTTAACCCAAACTGAACTGGAGAGCCATGCTGGATGTGCGTGCTTAGAACAGTGTCACAAGCTTAGTTTATACCATATAATCGCTGAAAACAACACAGATTAATACATTTCAGATTGAATCCATTTAATCTCTCATTAGGAAATTTCTGTGTCAGCCTCTTATTTACTGTCCTAATCCATTTTCTCTCTTTACTTCCTCTTCCCTGCCCTTAACTGGCATTTTCCATCATTACACAACTCAATACGCTCCCAGCTGGGTGACTGGCCTCTGTTTTCCTTCTGCATTTCGTAATCTACCTACAGTAGTCTCCCAGCAACCATACAGCGGCAGCCTCCCTCCGTCTCCTCCTGCCATTCCCAGGAAAGGGTTAACAAACAAACCCCTTTCTGCACCTGTCAGCAACAATTAAAACTACAGGGAACATTTTGAGCACATGTGTCTCCTTGCTCAGATGCATGCTGAAAAGCTGACCAAGCGAATTTAAAGCTTCAAGTAGCTCTTTTCAGCAAAAGTGTGGAGGTTTAAGCAGCAGCAGCAGCAGCAGCAGCAGCAGGTGATGTATGATCATGTCTCCTTAGTTGCCTGTCAGCAGTCTGATTCAGGTGACTGCACCGAGCCTTCAGTGTGAGGCTGGGGTCGAGCAGCCGGTCAGTTTTTGTTTCATTACCTGTCACCTTCTCACATCTTGCCTGACAGGAACGGACCAGCTTTTCCCAGAGGCTATTCCTCCACGGTTTAATTGTCATTTTCAAACTATTGATCTTCTCGGATCTAAAGCATCGCTCAAATTCCAGCATCTCTGCATCAAAGCAGCACTTTGCTGTCTCCTCTCACTGAGCATATGCTGGATCACAGAAGTGGCTAAAAATAACATGCTCATTTAGTTGTTTGTGTGATTCTTCAAATGCCAGTTGTACAGTACAGTCAGTGTGTGACCGTGGGGGTCTGCTCTGCAGTCAGGATGATGGACAGGCTGCACCAGCTCATTAAAGCCTGTGAACTGTGAAATTTGTGAGGTAGCTCGCTCACACTGGGACCGTGCAGAGGAGACAGCGCGGTTGCGTCACACACGTGTGTCTCGATGCCTCTGTTTTCCAGCTGCTGCTCTAATTTCTAATCGTGGTGTCTTTTCAGCGACTGAAACTGGGGCAAGAGGAGATTCTCGCAGGACAAGTTATCAAAGCCCCACGCCCCTGCGTGTGCCCCGCTTTTCAGATCAGATACATGCAAGCACAGTTCACACACAGGTTTACACACAATTCCACTGCCCTCTTTTATAAATCAGTCAGAAAAAATGGGAGCCTATTATTTCCACTCCTGTAATGTCTTTGATAGACAGCTGCTCCAAATGAGGCAGCTGGCACAAACTGATAATTATGACAATCACTCCCATCATAAAGCATAATTTATCCAGACACGCATACATACAAATGCAGATCATGCTGCTGATGCTACACACGTGAAGAGGGACATAAAAGCTTTTTTGTTTAAAAGTTCCTTTTCTTTCTGAGGAGAATTGAATGCGCTGGCTGTATGAGGGAGAAAGGAAATTCTCTCAGCACAGTTTTTCAGGGGAAAGCTTGAAAAGCCATCTGTGAAACAAACACCGTCTATTTGGTAAAGTTCAATAAACAAGCTGTTAAAAAGAGTAACCTTGCAAAGAACTGGGCTCCTCTGCACTATTTACAACATTAATATTTAGGAGAATGAGCACTGATCTCAGATCATAAATCAGGCAGCGCGGCTTCATGAAAGACCCTCACAGTCGCAAAAAGACTTTTGTTTGATGCAATACAAACCCAAAGTTCCAAAAATCTCATCACACATGCACATCAGCAAAATAGTGTGCACATAAACCTGTGCATTAATTTGATTTGATGTCTTACATATTCATAAAGAACAGCATAATGTGTTCTCACCAACTTTAGTTTCACATAAAGGATAATGCAATTCATTGTTGGAGGAATTACAGCATCAATAAGAAGTCATTTTAGCACTTACTTGTATGAGACTGGGATTTGCGATGGGAGCAGAGTAAAGCGAGGCTGAACTGCCCTAAATTCTTTCCTTTTCTTTTTCGCTCCTATTGATGACGGATCCTCCCGGAAAACTGATTCGGAGGGGAAAAAATGCACAGGCTCCTCTCTTCCTCTTTCTCCTGACTGTTCCTGTCTCACTCTCTGTGTCACACAAACAGCATACCTCCCCGCCCCCCCCCACACACAGACACCCACCCACCCTCATACCGCTCTTCCCTCCCCTCCCTCCCCTCCTCCCAATCTCATATTTTGCTCTGAGCGCTGCGTGATGTTTACTTCACTCCTGCGCAGCCACACAGGATAAATACAAACCGAAAATAATACCAACAGAAAAACAGAAAACTCAAAGATTAAGAAGACGAAGGGCAATTTTTGCGATTGCAGCGTGACCGGGGACATGCACTCAACCTCGTCAGCATCACTCTTTCGCCAGCCAACCATACACAACACATCACTTGGCAGTAAAATCTGCCCTGAGGCACAAAATCCTCACACACTCTGATATAGTCTGAACACTCAGATGCTTGCATAAATGTCAGCCTCTCAGATACGGAGACACCGTCGACACTTGGAGTGCAACGGAGAAAATAACCTCTCATGTTCAGTAGCTTATCTAAGAGATTAGGCTCCGAGTGATGCCCTAGTAAATAACAAAGAGCACCATCAAGACCTCAAAAGCATACATGTGCCAACTGTTATGCCATATGGACCAAATCCACAGGGCATCTCCCCCCAGTTTAACTGGAGGCGAGGGATGCCACTATGCAAGCCTAAAGTAAGCAGATTTCCTGTGGCGTTCATTTTCGGGGGTGGCGGGGCTTTTCTGTTTTGTTTTTGATTTTTTTTTTTTTTTACCGGCTCAGCTTCATGGGATTTTATCAGAGATTAAAGAAACCCTTCTCAGATTAATACAATAATCTGATGCTGAAACAATAGCTGTGGGCATGGGATGAAGAGAGATAACAATGGGATAAACTCACTGAGGGTGCAGCCCTTTCACAAACACATAATATTTGTTTCAGGGATGACCATGATATATTGCCATAATTCTACAAGCTATGCGCAATATCGAACAGCTTCATTTATTTCCTGCCAGCCAGAGAGATGTGATGCCCTCAAAGTGTAATTAAACTGCCATCATCCATCATTAGTCATGGCACGACAGGGTGTCTGAGTAACCCTTTCCACTCCAGATGTAAGCTTTTTTGTGAGGTGACACCTGCTAGGTGTGTTTAGGGCAGGCAATCTGACCCCATTTATGTTTTTTTGGGGGGGGGGTTTTGCAATTAAAGTTATGATCACACGCGTGCAAAATTCTTTTTTTCCAAAATAATTGTGCTTTAACTCTTGCTGAGGCTAATTTTATCCTTATTTCATCAAAAACTTTTTACAGTGTTCATATACTGTCTAAATTAGGTAATAAAGAAACATTTTGGCAT
Organism: Craterocephalus stercusmuscarum; assembly: GCA_037177115.1. Taxonomy (NCBI): domain Eukaryota; kingdom Metazoa; phylum Chordata; class Actinopteri; order Atheriniformes; family Atherinidae; genus Craterocephalus; species Craterocephalus stercusmuscarum. The sequence continues at coordinate 18,692,120 of JBBDHI010000012.1, read as the reverse complement.
GCAAAGGATATGTGGCAGTTTTTTTCATGTTTTGCAATAGTAATAAAATAATAATAATAAAGAATCAATTCTTTGAATAATCAGACAGTATAACGGGCAATGAAATTGCAACAATAGTGAAATAGTCAAAACTTGAAACAGGAACGGGATAATTAATGCTCATTTTTGGCATTGTAGTCAAACCAAGTGGAAGAGATAGCTCATGCAAGTTTACTTACACAAAAGCTCAAAGATTTGCTCTAAATAGCAGAGCAACCAGTTAAAGGCTTAGATGATCATATCCCACCCTCCCACATTGTGTCTAACATGTCTTTACTGGTCAGTTATTTTGTATTTACAATATATTAATGTTAAAACATGATGCAAACAACACTCTTTTGCTAAATCTAACATTTCTTCTGCTCAAAACTCTGCTTTTGTTGTTTTCCAATTCTCCTCCTGATAATGTGTCACAGTTTTAGGAGACAGCTGTGGCCTGTCTATGAAACAACATTGATGCAAGTTGTGCAGAATGAGGCCTGTCTCATTGTCTGGGAAAGGCACGACCCTGGAGGAGGCAGTTTTCTCTCCAAAACTCCAATATATATTGTATGCCTCTGACATACTCTCACATGTGAAAATTGTGACATCGATTCATACCTGGCTTTTGTAGTTTAGCTGATAATATCATGGCTGGTCTTTCTCAACTTGACACTTAAAACAAGACGATTTTACTTTCACAAAAACAAATAAAATAATAATAATAAAAAAAACGAAAAATGGACTGTGAAAAAGCATCAGCTGCCTTTCTTTCATTTTGAGACAAGGCTGTGTCCGGAGAATTTGGTAATTTGTCCACAAAACGGCTAAATGGCTTTAGTTTCATGTTACATTTCCAGTAGCTGCAGTGGCCTAATGAGTGAAAATGGTTTTCCAGGGTACTGCTCATGCAGGGCTGTTTGTGAACCACAAACCATTACTGCATGGAAAGAGAAAGTATAGGGTTGGTGATGCTTTTATTTTCTGTTTTGATATTTGATATCACCTGTGTTCATTTCCTTATTTGATCATCTTTCAGAAAGGATGACACAGTACAAACTCTAAGATGAATTAAATTAAATGAAAAATGAAAATGAAATGAAAAATACTTTATTCATCCCAGTGGGAAATTCAATATTGTAGTAGGGTTTATTTTTATTTATTTATTTTTTGTGTTCCTTGGTGGAAAAAGTTCTATGAGTATTTTTTATCCTCCTGAAGTCAACAATCACCTCTTTTGTTTTGTTGGTATTCAAGATGAGATGATTATTACCGCACTGTTTAACAAACTAACCAACCAGTTCTCTGTACTCTGCTTCTTGTCCATCACTGATACACCCAATAATTGCTGAGTCAACAGAATATTTGTGCAGATGACAGGACTGGAAGTCTGAGGTGTACAACATGAGGAGGAATGGTGAAAATACAGTTCCCTGTGGATTATACATTTGATCATTTTTATTGATACATTTAATTGACATATATTGTATGTATCCCCATATCTGATATAATAAAATAAAATATAATACATATATTATATGTATCATTATTATATGTATTTAATGTGTATTTAATGATACATTT
>JBBDHI010000012.1:18677112-18690418 GCA_037177115.1 Craterocephalus stercusmuscarum | reverse complement strand
TACATATATATAATATACTTATTGTGTTTCCAGGATATGCTACTAATATTAAACTGCCAGCTTATTTTTACATTAATAATAAACTGTACAGCCATTGTTTACCCAAAAAACACATTATCGGTCAAATTCTAAAATGCTGGAGTTGTGTTATTAGAAATGATCGACCCTGTTGTCATTATTAGTAATTGCTTATTTTTAGTGAACCAACAGAAAAACATACAAATGGGTGTAACAGTTTTAGCTGGTTGTCAGAAATGAAAAAGATGCAGCCGTCCCCGGGAGGGTGGAAATTGATGGGGACATGATTCTGTGCAATACAGCAGTAATATCACTAAACCATCTAAACCAGTTTACACATTGCTTTTATCCTTTGCTTATGCAACAGTTCAGGATGGCAGACTCGGGTGATCCTAGTGGTCAGCATCTCCCGTCTCCTGGAGGCAGCGGCAGCAGGGGACTGCCGATGGGCCGTCGACCACCAGCCGCCATCTCTGCTGGCCGTCTTCCCACAATGCGATCAAGAGACCTCACCCTGGGAGGAGTAAAGAAGGTAACATGCTGTACATTACATCATTGTCATTATACGCCAGTAAAAAAAAGTTTAACCTGGAACAAAATGAGGAGTCCACTGTTTACATTTTTGGCCTATTTCTAATGCTTTGCTTGCTTTGTTTTTAGAAAACATTTACACCCAACATTATTGGCCGAAAAGTTAAAGAAGAGTAAGTTAAACGCATCCTCGAGCAAATGAGAGGCATCCAGTACCGCATATGTGACTGTTTCCAATACACTCTCCGATTATGTGTGTCCATCACGACAGGCCAAAAGTTGAAGGTGGGCGGAGGCAAGATCAGAAGGATGCCAATCGAGGTCGGGGCTCCAGGGGCAGGGGCCGAGGCCGCGGTCGCGGAGAGACCATCCAGTCCCACTCTATTTTTGAACAGGGGCCGGCCGACATGATGATGAAAAGAAGAGGTGGGCGAGTGCGGCTGGATGGATACGTCTGGTTTTAAATTCAAATTTTACACCCCGTCTTGGTTTAAGTGCGTCCAATTGTCATCCACAGGTGGCTATGAAAGTGAGAGAGACGCTCCGAGCATGGGACCTTCACCTATCATCAACATTAAAAAAGAGAAGAGGGAGACTGAAGAGGAGACCAAAGAGATTCTACGTAATCTGGAGCGGGACAATGTGAGTCCCAGTTATCACGTATCTTTTTATGTATTTGCGTTGAACGTTTCCACAGATGCTACCCTTGCTTCTCCTTGCCCTCTTACAGTTTATAGATGACCCATACCTGAGGAGTGAGCAGAGGAGCTGCCCCGTCCAGCTTCCCCTCGCTGTGTCAGGATGGGGGTTCAAGGAGGAGTTTGATGCCGCTGCTGTTAAATTGGAGAAGATGGAGGATGCTGGTGAAGCCATGGAGTCTGCAGTTGAAGGTAACCAGTGCCTCTGATGATACTACAGCAGGGAGTTGTGCAAACACCCTGTCCAAACTGCTCTCTCCTTATACACATTACCTTGACTTTAGTGAAAGAAGAGCCAGAGGAAGTCGAGATAAAAAAGACTGAGGCCACTTTCAGGCGTCCTCCGCTGCCCGAGCCTGAAGTTCTTCCTGACCTGCTGCATAGATGGAGTCTGAGTAAAGGAGAGGAGCTGTTCTTCATGCAGCTGCCTGACTCACTGCCCGGCCAGCCTCCCACCAAAGACCACAGGCCGGTGAAAACCGAAGTGCAGTCTGAAGACGGGCAGTCCGTGCTGCTGAAGGAGTCTCAGGTACAAGCGGCAGGTGCTGACATTTTACTGCATGACATGTTGGTTAATTTTGTAAATGTTTTTTTTTTTTTTTCTAACAGGAAGAGGAAGCTGAAGAGAACAGCTGCAGCTTGAAAGATCTGCGTGAGGGTGTTGTGGGAAAGATGCTGGTGCGGAAGTCTGGCCGGGTACAGCTCATACTGGGACAGGTGACACTTGATGTGTCTCTAGGAACATCTTGCTCCTTCCTTCAGGTAGGCTGCCACTCTGTCTTTACAGTCCAACTGGTTTTCTACCAGTGTCCTCATCGTATAACTGAGGTGTTATTTTCTCATATTTTGTGTAATTACTCAATTAATAACGATGTGCATTTCCTTCCATCCTCTCTTTTCTCAGGAGCTGGTTTCTGTTAATACAGAGGGGAAAACGGGCAGCTTGACTGTATTAGGAAATATCAAACACAAAATTGTTTGCTCCCCAGACTTTGAGTCTCTTCTGGAGAACAATTCCTGATTCTCATAGAAACAGAACCAGAAGAAGGACTGACCCATCTCTGGCAAACGGATGCTGCTTGTGGTGATGCTGACGTGTCCCTTTAGATCCCAACTTCTAATAGAAGTATGATGGCAATTGATTGCCTTTTCTCATTTTCAGAATAGCTATGATTATCCTGATTTACATTAACTACAAACACTTAACACAGAAGAGGTTTTATTTTCCTCATGAGGAATAAGATTATTATTTGAAAGCTTGAATGCCGTGCCAAGTTTTGGTGCTGTTTTTGTTTCTGAAATTACTTGAAAAATAACTGTACATGGATGTAAATGTGTGAATAAAAATTTGTTTTGTTACTCCAGTATATCACATTTTAAGAGCTGGTTCACCTGAAATGGCAGAAATGCTGTATGTACTTTGCTTACTTGAATCCAATACAGATAATCCAACTATGCAGATAAAATGTTTCTTTCTGTTTCTGCTGAATGAAGCATTGAAAAAAGTGTACACATATATATATATATATATAAAATGTATATGTTAGAAAAAGTTTTCAGATACCCCATGCATTTGGTAAAAAAATCTAATCTATTCCAGTCCATTTTCTCTCAGCACATTTAAAACAAGAACATTGTAACAAAGCACTGTACAATATAAGCAAAAGATTATAGAATGCATACAAAAAAAAAATTATGTTCAAAATAGTGCATAAAGAATCACTTTTAGGTCATCAAGTGCAGTTTCTTTTTTACAGTCATGGCAAAAATACACAACAAAATCTGAAAAAAAGTAATTGAAATTCTTACATTTGAAAATATTTGTGATTGTGTACATTTTTAAGAGTGTCCGAAAATATAGAAAGTTACACCATTTATAAAAAAATATGTATGATGTAGCTTACACTTTGCCAAAGCTTATTTTCCTTGTGATGAGTGGCAGGTCTGCTCATTTGAGTCTAGAACCAAAACATTGTCCTAGAGCCCACCTAGTGGTTAAATCATTCAAGATAGAAAAAATGCTCCATAGTAGGTTATTTTGCCCACCAGGGGTCAGTGCAGAACAGATTTTTCTAAGGGATTTGGCTGGGGCTGGTATTCACAATACGTAGGCAGCTGCTTCCTCGAACTGCCGGTGGTGAGCTCGTGTTGTCCTGCGGGAGGAGTTTGGCCACAGTCCGCCAGACAAAGACAAAGTGATGGACGGGTCAAATACTGCTGTGTCGGCTTTGGATTTTCAGTGACAGAAGGTTGGTTTAGCATGATTTTTTTCATACACCTCGCGTATTTTATAGTAAGGATAGCAACACTTTGCCAGCCATTAAGTTCTCGCAGAAAATCCTCTAAAAGGTTGGCTCAGCATGTCAGCCCGCACTGTCGGATGAGAGCAGGCTAACGTTAGCAGAACGAGGAGCGGCACGCGAACGGCACAACTGTTAGCGCGGAGCTAAAGGCTAACTTCGGCATTTGCTTTAATTTGCGCGAGTGGGTTTAACAGTCCTCAGTTTCAACACCTAAATGTAACTTACATCTCAGCAAATTTCAACTTTATGGGCTTGGAAGGCTGTTTTATCTGACAGAGCTGTGGGTGTTCGTTTCCTGTTGACGAGACTGATTATATTCGGGATGGAGGCTCCCGTTAGCCGTCCTACTGCATCATCAGAGGGTGAGGATGGAGGGCCTCCAGCTAACGTTATCTTTACACCTCAGCTAATAACAGGAGCGTTTGATTATGTTATCTGGTCAGCCACAGTAAAGGGGGTAATGCGTTTGTTAGCATTCTTCAAGTTTAGTGGCATTAGTGTCTTTTCAGTGTAATTCAGGGGCGACTGAAAATGTAAACACCGGTACTTAAAACGTGTCCGGGTGATGCTGACACGATTTCTGTCTGGCATTATTGAATTAGACTTAAGCACTCAGGGGGAATGGGACATAATGCTGTAATTCTTGACCGTCTGTTTATACATTTTTTGCAGGTCTTTGAAATTGAACTGCAAATCCCCCGGATCTTCTCCACCTGCTGTTCCCAGTTGTTTTTGTTTACATCTGTCATCAGCGGGACTCAACAAAAAGCAAAGGACATCTGCAGCAGGGACAGCCCATGTTTCCAGCGCAACTCCTCCAAAAACCTTATTATCTCTGGGATTGAATTTGCTCCAATTCACAGTGAAACAAAAAAAAAATCAAGGATGATGCCCAGGAGGGCAAAGTCAAGATGGTCGCTAACATTTATATTGATTCTCCATTCAGTGTAATTCTTCAGTCATCTTGATGAAGGTTCCTTTGTGACAAAAGATAAGGGCCACTTGGGGCCTGGAGGTGGAGACCTGTACCTCCTCTGACATCATCTCAGCCCAATAATTTCATCAATTTAAAATTGAAAATTGCCCCCCCCCACGTCATCATGGAGCTCTTCTTTAACCCTTTCGATAACTTGGTGTGCATCCTGCTGGGTATCTCCTTCACCGTGTGGTTCACCCTGCTGCTGGTCTTCATTATTGTGCCTGCCATTTTTGGGGTGTCGTTTGGCATCCGGCGTCTTTATATGAAAACTTTGTTGAAGATCTTTGAGGTAAGAGCTTGCTGCCTAATTGCTCGCTGTTTTCTGTTTGCACAGAATTAATGAAACTGGGTGTCTGCTGCTGTTTGAGCTGATGTGGCAATCAAATGATGAACTGCACATTGTAATTACAAAACAATAGTGTAGTTATGTGATTTTTCCAGTTTCTTTTACCTGACAAAGATATAAAAAAACAATTTAACTTTGCAATGATTATCCTACAAAAGCAAAGTTAGTTTTGGGGTCTTGCTTCTTTTACTCAATGTATTGCTGCCAGTGGTGTTTGTCTGTGGAGTCCAGCCTGCATCCATTGTATTAACTGACAGATTAACATCACGCCCACAGGGTATTCTTCTGTTATGTAACTATAAAAAACTGCTACAGGCGTTCACAGAAAGTGTTGGCTTTGACATGCGTATGTTGCCTAAAGGTTGGGAGTTACCACTTTTTAAAAAATCACCAGTGATGGTGCTAACATATCAGCCACTCAGCTCTGGTGTAACATTGCAAGTAAAGCAAGTCATCCGTTTCAGTCTTGTTCCTCTGAGAGCAGCCCTTGTGCCAGAAATAAATGAACCAGTGGGACATTTGAGAGATGCTCTCACTTCCCAGTTCCAATTGCTGGTGAGAGATTTTGTGGAAAAGGGTCAAAGGACAGATGCAGAGCAGTGTGAGCAGTGCTCTGAAGCGGTGTTTGCATGATTAAGTGCACTATTTAAACCTTTTATGAGAATCAGCTCAACAAAAGACCTGGTGAATATTGTTATGTTGTTCCCTCTTACTAGAAGGAGCAGCTCAATAGCTTCTGCTCACTCTAGGAATAACTGCTGTGAACTGCAGCTGGATTTTTATAGGATGACTCAGTAATACGACATGTCACGACAAGATTTAAAGGTAGCTGTATAGGAAGGCTTAAGAATGCCTGAATGGTTAGAGCTGTGTGTACCTTCACTCTGAATTATTTATTTAGATATACTAATTAATCCCGATGTCCAGAGAGGAGCAATGGGGGTTAAGGACCTTGCTCAGGGGTCAGGGTGGATGGCCTAGGTGGGATCGAACCTGCCGCATCCTGGGACCGAACCTGGGTCGCCCACGATCAAACCTGCTACGCAACCTACTAGGCCATCACCTTCCCCAATTATGAGAATTATATGAATTATGAAAATATAAATTATGAGCACTAAGACAGCTTCATCTCTGATGTGTGCTTAATTTCATTTATCTAATAATGATTTTAGATTGTTAGTGAATAATGTAAAACATGCCTTTAGTTATTATTAAGCTGTAAGAATTTGTGCAGGGTGAGATACGCCCAAGCTGCAGGCACAGCCACTTTATCACTGAACATTCTTGCAATATTTTTACATGTTCCCCATCTAATTCTGTTTCTGACATTTGCAGGAGCTGCTGCACTGCATGACTGTACTTCAGTATATGTACAAACATGCGCCTTTCGTGCAGTGTCGAGTTCTTAGCTTTTTAAAGACCGGTCAGATAGCAAACTTTGAAGTTAGCACGTGATTGTGGAGTGCAATATTGTTGTGTAAATAAATCATCTAGCAGCAGCAGTACATGACTTCCTGATCTACCCTGCTTGTTTTACAGCCGCAAGAATAGTGTGTCCTCTTCTGAGCCTTCAGTTTGCTTTATTCTCTGTGTACAAAGTGTTCCCAAAGTTCCCGGATTTTCCTCTTCAGATGAATCAGAGGATATATGTTTGACACACTGTAGTAAAATACACTTAGAACTGTGCTTAGTGCTCATCTCAGTTGCAGTTTTGTTCTCTTCAAATTACCCTACATTTTCTCCAAGCGCTTGTCAGTTCGATGCTGAGTTTGTAGTTGTATCTAAGCCATGGCTTTAAGCTGGGAAGCGGCCTGAAACCATAACACTTCCACCGTGTCTGAGCTGACTTAAACTTTACAGACATTGTCTTCCAGTCTGAAAATAAAAAGGGTTTTAATATGGGCAGTTTTATTTCCCCATATTTAACGTTTTGAATAAGGGTGTTTTTTTTTGTCTTTTTATTTATGACATTTTTCGTCCTGTCGTTGTTTTTAGTGGGCCACACTCAGAATAGAAAGAGGAGCCAAAGAAAAGAATCACCTCCTGTACAAACCTTACTCAAATGGTAAGACATACTGTTATTGTCTGTTGTTGCAAATATGTGGTCAGTCTGCATTACAGATAAACGTTGTGAGCATCCTGTTTGTCTGTATGGTTATAGCCATCATTGCCAGGGAGCCCACCTCTTTGGAGGAGGAGATCAAGGAGATCCGGCGGAGCGGCAGCAACAAAGACCTGGACTCAGCCCCTGAGTTTGAGATGTCTGATATCTTCTACTTTGCTCGGCGAGGAGTGGAGAGCATCATGGATGATGAGGTGACGAAGCGATTTTCTGCTGAGGAGTTGGAGTCCTGGAATCTGCTGACCCGCAGCAACTACAACTTCCACTATATCAGCCTTAGGCTGACCGTCCTCTGGGGGCTGGGCCTCCTGATCCGTTATGGCTTCCTGCTGCCACTCAGGTATTTGGTACACCTCACACACACAGGTGGCTTAACATAGTAGCAATTTTTCTAAAAGTAAATGCTTATAATATTTCAGAAAAAACGTCTGTGGTAAAATTACTTTTGTTTTGTACTTGTATAGGATGATTAATTTATTGATTGATTAATGCAATTTAGAAAAGTCTCTAAGCAAGTGCACAGTTTAAAAGACTGCAAAAGGGAGCATTAGGGGATGTGGTTACTTTGCACATATGTTTCAGCCCTTTACACCGTTTGTTGCAAATTTGTGACTAATTGCTTCGTGTTTTCTGTTTTTGTTTCTTTTATCTAGTTAATTAGTTTTACTTGTTTTAATTTACTCTTGTTTGTGTATTTATTTTTGTTAGTATTTATTTATTATTTAGTATTGAATAGTGTTTTAATTTATTACATTCTTTCCCCCCTTTATTTTTCCTGTATTTATTTAGTTTTTCTGCAATTAGAAATAAATGTACATCTTTAGGGTTAAAAGGGAAGTTCGGTATTTTATGGATATATGCTGATCGCATGTAAATATCAATATCGTTTGAAGGAGTTTGAGTTGCACCACAACTGTCTGGGTGAGTAAATGATCGTATAGCATGCTACAACATAGGAACAGGTTGAAAAATACCGAACTTCCCCTTTAATTGTCATGACTATTAAAAGTCACGATGTCACAAGTGTTTGTGGAAAGAGCAAACACACTGACACAAGAAAGGAAACATCAGTTTGTTCGTGTCAAATGACCAGTTGTATAAGATAACTGCAGAATTAGTATCAATCCAACAGCATTTGGACTTTAGAGCTGCTATCAGAAAATGTGTTTACAGAGACTACAGCAGCAATTCTGTCCTTCCATGAAGCACAAATTAACTTGTTGCACTTGTAGGATTTAAAATGTGTGAGTGTGTGCAGCTGGATGGTCCAGAAGACCTTGTAGAATTGCAACATTGTTGTTGAAAGCAAATAAACAGAGTTTGGAGGCATGTTTGATCCACACCCACAATTACAAGTACAAATACTGATAAGTAGGGATGCACAATATTAGATTATTGGCCAATATCTCATTCTCCGATTGTTTTAAACTCATCGGGCTGATAACCGATGTTGATATTGGTTGATTTAGTGGCAGTACTCAAATGGACAAAGTTGTGTTGAGGTTCATGGGGCAGTTGCTTTTTTCATTCACATATTTATACATAATCCAGTGTAGAACAGTTTTTTATTTATTCTATTCATATGAAATTTAGCAGTGCTTGTTCGCACACCAGAGGCCTTAGTCTGTTCCCACTCTTAGTAAAAGAGATCAGGCCCATCTTAGACAGTCATTGGGAGGGTGACGCATTACTAAGCCTGCTTGGCTCATGTCTGGTTGGCTCGTGTCCAATTGCCAGTGGGGCAACAAATCAGGCCACTGCTGCACAGATGGACACCATTGTTGTCTCCTGTCCAGTTATAGATGCTCTTTAGCACCTTTCTAGTTAAGTATTGGCTCTACTTACCACCTGCCTGAAACCATCTCCTCTTGTTTGTTTTTCTAATCCTCTCTGAATTTAGTCAGCACCCTCTTCAACCCTGGATGACTGGTTCATCCAGATTAGGTGAAGCTGTTGACCATCTTAAGCATTGACTAATGTGCCATCCTAGGTTCTGTGGTTCATCCTGGAGGTTTGGGGAGTGATGGATGGGCATGAAACTAATAAAAAAACAAATCCCCCATTCTCCTGGGTAACATTACAGAATTTTTATGTGTAGTTTGGTTAGTTGCTTTTCTTAATGACACTTTAGAGTACAGAAGCAGCACCTTGTTGACGCAAGTGTTTTCCTCTAAGATTCTGGATCATATAACCTATGAAACACGCCATGTTGTCTCTTCACCAGGGTTACCCTTGCCTTCACTGGTGTAGGCCTGCTTGTGTTTCTCACCTCTATTGTTGGGCTGCTGCCAAATGGAAGGTGAGACAGGTCACATCTTTGTTCAAATATACCAAGAAGATAATCTGATTTATTTATGTGGTCATGCTTTGTATGCTTATTCTTTCAGGATGAAAAATTTCCTAAGTGAAAAAGTACATTTGATGTGCTACAGAATATGTGTCAGAGCTTTGACTGCCATCATAACCTACCACGACAGGTAAAGCTCCTGCACTGTTTTCCTACATCCCTATCAGTTATGTGCCTGATGAAAAGACCGCTTTCTGTAGTTGACTTGCTATTTCTGTGTAGTTTCTCAGTAACTTGGCAATTTGAACAGTTTCTTGCTTATGATTTGCTTTCATAACCAATGTTGAGTTTTCAGTGAAAGTTTGAATTAATCAGAATTGCAAGGATTATTACTAATATATACTGCAAGTCTAGATAAGTCACCTTTATTTGAATAGGCTATGTAGAACAACAAGTGTTTTATGTTTTCAGTGGGGTTGGTTTGTCTGTCTGTTAGCAACATAACTCAAAAAGTAATGGATGGATTTTGATGAAATGTTAAGGAAATCTCAGATATGCAATAAAGAATAACTGATTGTATTTTCGGGGTGATCTGGATCACCGTCTGGATTCAGGAATTTTTTAAAGGGTTCTTCCTGTCGGGAGATGGAGATAATTTGCCATTAGAGCTCCCAACTCACAAATATTGCCCACAATCACTGGCAAAAAATGACTGGTCTGAGTACATGAAGTTCATTAATTCACTTACTTAATTACATGCATGCATACATTTTCTTGATCAGAAACTGGAAGCCACCATACTTTTAGTAGAGTTTGTGGAACAGAAACATTTTATCTATCAGTAGTGTTTTTTTTTTTTTGCCCCTATCTAATTTTTTTTACTATCTTTTAGTTTGTACTTGATCACATGAACCTCTACAGACAGAGACAGCATGTTACAGGGAAAGCATTAGTTTCCTTTTTCTTAGGTCTGGTGTCTGATCAGTGTAAAAATCCCTCTCTGTGCAATACCCACTGACCTAAAGGGAATTCATGCCACTGATCTCTTATAGAGTTACTTGAGGCTCTGCCTATAGATAGCTATTTAAACTCTGTCATACTATCTCCTTTTCGACCACTGAGCTTCCTTTAGAAACAGCATCTGGTGCTGCTGTTGCTATGCTCAAAGCAGTTTTATCCCAGACCGTCGTCATTTGTGGTTCAACAATGGCTGTGTCATATCATGATGGAAAATACTATCAGAGAGGCAACATCCTTCTCTACTGTGAACAACCTGTTAAACACTTTTATCTTTTGAGAACACTCGCTCTTCACACCTAAACCAACCGTCCTTTGCACTTTTTGATATCCTTACATATTGTGCTTTTAAGAAGAACTAGTAATTAATACTCATGTCAGAGTTCTTACTGAACTGGAGCTATTTGACACTTCTAAGTGCCTTTAAAAGCCCTTGTAAAATGTGTAAACGTTACTACATTTCATGAGAAAATGTAAAGTGGAGAAAATTGCATAACATCATAATACTTGCCAAGGGCATAAATGCAAGTAATGGAGCAAAATATAGTTTTTAAATTTTTATATAAGGGAATTTCTAAAGCTGGAACATTAGATTTCTTTTAATGAAAATCCAATTTAGAGGTAGCGGAACATTAAAGGGGAAGTTCGGTATTTTTCAACCTGTACCTATGTTGTAGCATGCTATACGATCATTTACTCACCCAGACAGTTGCGGCGCAACTCAAACTCCTTCAGACGATATTTATATTTACACGCGATCAGCATATATCCATATAATGGGCACGTTTGGGGGCAAGAGACGCTCGGGCGAATTCACTCCGTACTGTAAATCGGTAAAATGTAGGAGTTTTGCGGCAAAGAATGCCTTATTTAGAGGCCGTGCGGCTCTTGCCCCGAACGCGCCCATTAAATGGATATATGCTGATTGTGTGTAAATATCAATATCGTCCGAAGGAGTTCAAGTTGCACCACAACTGTCTGGGTGAGTAAATGATCGTATAGCATGCTACAACATAAGTACCCGTTGAAAAATACCGAACTTCCCCTCTAAGTCCAGAAAATCCTGTTATTCTTTTCTCGAAAATGAACCATAGTAGACCTCATGCCCTTACAGGAGGGGGGTTTCTGTCAGATTACATAACAGCAGATGAGGTATGCTCAGAGAGCAACAATGTGAGTGTTGGCAGTTGAAATCTGAGCCCCTCAAGTGTGTAGATTAAAGTCAAGGTTCCTGAGACTCAAACTGAATGTATATTTAATGCAAGTCATTTCGAGCTTAGACAAAGCACAACATAGAGTAGTGTTCTTAAACACACAATCGAGTTAACTCTTAAAGCTGCTCGATATGCTGTTTTTTGTTGTAGATTATGTACAGGTTTGTATATATAACTTTTCTAAATTTGCTTGTTTCTTAGTGAGGGGAAATTGTTTTATTTGCATAAGACAGTGTGAGAAGAGGTGTGAACCAAGGCAGTTTTTTTTTTTTATTGAGAGGACTGCTCGTGTAACAGGATGTAAAAAAGGAAGTTGAAGCCTTGTATACTTGCTCATATACTGTAGTCTACAACAGTTGGGTAAAGGAGCCGCAGCCTGTAAGGGTATATGTTTGCGATTGTCCTTTTTATTTTGGAAGGAAGTATGACCATCAGTGTGCTCATTTATGGTGCCAACTAAATTAGAAGCTTTTATTAGCTTTAGCCTTTGCAGTTTAATTTTTACGGGTTTGTGACAGTAAGTAAAGGGCACACTCTCGGTCTCAGAAATTAAAACTAATGTCTAAGCTTTTATTGAGCACTTCCTATAAGACCCGTCGGCTTTTTAGCAAGCCACACATTAAGAAAGTGTGGAGGATGTTCTTCGTCAGTATGGTGCTAAAAATAATCAAGTGACACAGGAAGTGTTGCTAACTCTATTTAAGATTGTAACTCTATCTTTGGAATGTGGACTGGGTCCTGCACGCTTAGGGTCAAAGCTTTTATCTCAGAGACCATGGGTTGCTTTGTTTCCTTCATAAAGAGTGGGAAAGGCAGCAGACCAGAATTTACACTATTTAATAAGCATGATTTCCCCCTGATTCTCTCATTAGACTGTTGGTCATTCACTGTCACGCTCTACATTGGTTCAGTTTCTCATAATGGCTCCTGCGTTGTATTATTTTATAACGCAGACTATAACAGTTTTTCTCTCTGCCACGCTAGTGAGAATAAACCCAAGAATGGAGGTATCTGTGTTGCTAACCACACCTCACCGATTGATGTCATCATCCTTGCCAGCGATGGCTGCTATGCCATGGTAATTCTACTTCTCTGCTGTTGTATGCTCCAGAAATACACATTGACAGTCATGTCTGTTCTGAGTGCAGCTGCCCGTTGAAGAGATATTTCTACTAGAAATAGATGGGTTGCTATTTGCATGTATTTGTGTTGTTAGGTGGGCCAAATTCATGGTGGCTTGATGGGAGTCATTCAGCGATCCATGGTCAAGGCTTGCCCTCACATTTGGTTTGAACGCTCAGAAGTAAAAGACAGACATCTAGTGGCCAAAAGGTAGTATAACAACCTGTTTTTTTCTGTGTCTGCTCTTGGATTAGCTGCAGTTTATTCCTCAGCTTGTTCAAAATAATATATATATGTATATTTTTATTTGACTGTCAGTTGAGTTAACTTGATTACGTAATGATGGGAATTGTAAAGTTGTGATTTAAACATTTAAAATATTTGTAGTATTGACCTACGTCTTTTTTTCGATTACAGATTAAGTGACCATGTAGAAGATAAATCTAAACTGCCCATTCTCATCTTTCCGGAAGGTGAGCTCAACTATGGAATTTCACTATTTATCTCTAAACAGCCTATGGGTCCTATTTTACCTTTATCTCAATTCCTTAGGTACCTGCATCAACAACACATCAGTAATGATGTTCAAGAAGGGGAGTTTTGAGATTGGTGCCACAGTCTACCCTGTGGCCATTAAGGTATTGTGTCTTTTTTATTTTTTATTTATTC
>JBBDHI010000012.1:18643653-18654904 GCA_037177115.1 Craterocephalus stercusmuscarum | reverse complement strand
AGATCACTTGAACATGTGGTGAAATCAAATCAAAGGAGAACTTGATTTGTAGAAGTCAGGGCCATGTTTAATGCTGAGAGTAAAAACATTTGCACATAAACAACTCAAAGATTGGGACTGAACAGCTGTGTAGCCATAAGAAAACTATTCACAAAGGCTTCATTTTGCAAGGGAGCAGAAAGAGCAATGGAAGAAGGCAATCAGTCCAGGTTTAGCCCGATCCAGAGAGCTGGGAGCATCAGGGTAAGAAGAGAGGCAGATGAAGCGATGCGGACATCATGCCTTGTGTACAAGCCTGTGGGGGCAGTGCTATGATGTGGCGTTGCTGCTGTAGCCTCAGCTACATTATGTTCCCAAAGAATGACGTCAGTGGACTACCTGAATATACTGAATGAGCAGGTTATTTATTCCAAGATGACAATGCCAGAATTAATTGGGTTCAGACTGAAAGTGTGTGGCCACCACAGAGTCCATACATGAAGCCCACTGAGAATCTTTAGGATGCACTGGAGATGGACTCTCCCATCAATACAAGTTCTTGGTGGAAAATGAATGCAACTCTGCAGGGAAATACTCTGCAGAAGCTGCTGAAACAATACCACAGTAAATTCTGCTGAAATCAAACTTTGTGACCCTTTTTTGGTGTGACTCTCTTTTTTTGGCTAGGCAGTGCAGAATGCAAAGTGCTTTATTTCACAAATTCCTCTTTAGTTTTTCTGTCCTCTGTCTTTGGTTCCTCTGAGCTTCTCAGCATCACACTCCCCTCCTCCACCAGCTCTGGCTGACATCATCCTCATTTCATTGCCAAAAGATATCAGCTGTCAGTCTTTTGTCTTGATTTACAAAAAAAAAGAAGTTAATGAATGAGGATTTTTATGATCTCCAAACTTGTTTGGAATATTACAAATTCCAGTGTATATGCAGCATGTTTTGTAAACACGTGTGTCCACCAGCACTGAACAGAGAAGGCGCTGCTTGCTTTTGATTTTCAGTAGCTCTTTTTGTTTTTGGTCTATAGCAGTAATAAGTTTTACAATTTTGAATGATCATTTTCATGATATTCATCTGGCTTTAAAAATAATTATATTAATAAATTGTGTGAAATATGTTTTCTGTTTATTGTATTTGGCTTCTTCTGAGTGTTTTGTGGTGGTGGAGTACACTCCTTGTATTTATACCCCAAAATACACAAGTTCTCAAATACTTTAAGTTTTGCTTGCTGTGTGATGTTTGTTCAGTCGGACTGTGAGCTCACCACAACAGGAAGTGGTGATGCAAATGTCTGTGTAGATTGAAACTGTGATATGAAGTAATGTCGCAGGTGTGGGGTTGCTTTTAAGGTCAGTATTATTTCAAGATTAACTTCTAGTCATACACTACATCATTGTATTATTTCACTTTTGTAAATAAAGCGTTTCCTTCAGCGATTTGTTGCACTGTTATTTATGGGTTGACGTGGACGATGAAGAATCACAACATTCTAGTTACTTTAGGCTGCAGCTGGTCTGGGAAAATGAAGTGAAAGCTGATAAGAAACCAGCCTCCCTGAAGTCCTCCCTGTGTTACTTCCTGACTGTGAAACCTTGTGGACCTGAAAGATAAGGTTATGGCATGAACTGTTTGTAGGAACAGTAATAAAGCTTTACTGAAGTGGCTTATTAAATGCAATTATTTAGAATGTGATGAATAACACGGTTGCAGACTTATGCTGTGGGTCAAATTGGAGCAATATCAGCCTGAGTCGTAGTGATTACTGGGCCTGCAGAGCAAAGTGTGTTTTTCTGTTGGCCTGTGTAATATATAGATTCAGTTGTAGTGAGGTGCACTCATTGTGTAACAGAAACCTACCCTCTAAAGCTGGAATGAGCTGACTGACAGATTTTAGTCAGATTGAAAATTTCCAGCAGCGCAGAATGTTTCTGAATGATTGATTCTGTTTTTATTACTGGTTCAATCTAGAGTAAATTTAAATTCAATTTAAATTTAAATTCACACTTTTAGAGAAATTCCTGGGTGACAGAGGAAGAAGACTTCAGCTGAGCATAAATGGTAAATTGTTTTTGATGGTATTGATTTTATATCGGAGTGGGTTGCAGGGGTCATTGTCTTCAATTAGGCCCCAACACACCAGTAAATCACACAAGATTTGACCTATAACCTTTTCCGCAGCCTTTGTGCCGATTTGCTCAACATTTAATTTCAACTGTCCCTTAACAGCAAACGTGCAGACAGACCTCACCTACTGCAGCCAAATGAGCAGTTTTACGAGTCTGGTTTTAAGCAGACAGGACCCCCAGGTCTGATGAATAACACAGTAATTTATTCTGCACATTTTCATGGTGCAACCACTTTTTTTACAGAGTAGCGGATGTCAAGTGTGAAAAACAATGCTATAGACACGTTAAACCCAACTTCAAGTGAAACATTCAGCAAATCCCAATTCATATTTACACAGTCCGTAGTGTGCATATTATTACACAAGAACAGATACGAACTCAATCTGCCTTTGAAAGAATTGTAGATTTGAAGGAGCAACAATGTGGATTAAATAAAAATTTTTCTTTATGTAGTAATCTTAGACTGAGCAAAAACTTTAATTTTTGTTTCGCCTGTTTTTATTGGAAATTAGTTTCATTTCGTTTCATTCGTTTCATTTTCAAATTCCAACAGAGCCGGGAGGGGAAATTTACTCTTCTTCTACCACATCATGCAGATTCCTGCAGACTTTGTACAATAGATGGTTTAAACATTAAGTTGGTCCTTTTGTTGCACTTCTTCTTGCCTTCTTCTTCCTCACATGCGCAACTAACTGCTTTACTTATTAAACTTGTTTTATTCAAAACTATTTATATTTATCACAGCATGCAGCAGCTCTGCCCGGTGGCCCGTGCAGGTGTTTTCACACAGGGTGCGGCCCGAGGCGCAGGACGGAGAAAGCCCTGCGGTGCTTCCTAAGCAGCAGGCGGATCTTATCGTCGTCAGAGTCGGGGTCCAGAGGCTTGTTGTACTCCTCGTCCTCCACCTCGTTCTCCGAGGCCTCCCCGCTTTGCCCCGCGTGGCTCGCCTGCGTGGAGCTCGGCTCCGACGCACTCTTTTTCCTCCACTTGGTGCGTCGGTTCTGAAACCAAACCTGACACACCCAAGCACACACAGACGGTGTTTATGTGGGGAATAAATAGACTAGGTTGCTTAACTGGTTCATTGTTGCAGGCATTACAGGAAAAGTAAAGACAAAACCGACACTGTCATGAAAAAAATGTTCGTTACCTACTTTTGATTCAGATAATTTCCCTTTTGGAATAGCATGTCTGCTCTCTACTGTTACTGTGGCACCTTTACAAATAACACTATACTGTTAATTATCAATTGAAATTAGGGGACTATTCAAGCATGAGTAAAGTACATACAACGCAACATATAGCAGCTTTCTTTTAAAGAATGACAGTGGAAACTGTCTCTTGTGAGAAACGTTGGTATTCTAACCTTAACTTGTGATTCAGTCATTCCCAGAGAATAAGCCAGTCTTGCTCTTTCTGGCCCGGCCAAGTACTTGGTCTGCTCAAAGGTTTTCTCCAGAGCAAATATCTGATGTCCACTAAATGTTGGTCTGGTGTGTTTCTTCCTGCTGGGCATTTCCCCGAGAGGACCGCTGCCTGGAGATGTCAGAGCAAAAAACAAAGCAGACATGAAAGTGTTGTTTTAAAATCTGAAACCATAACAGAAACTCTCCAACTGTAATAATTGTAATGGTTTGCTCGATTTCACGTGTCTGTAACAAGATGAGATTCTGCATCTTCCTCTGATTCTACAGTAACTCTGGATGTTTGAGCCTGACAAGGCGAAATGTCGTGAAAATCCCTGACATGTTACAAAGAATTAACGTTGCAAATATTTAACCACACTTTTAAAATGCAAACAAAACTGTTAACATCAGTCCAATGTTTGTCTTTCTTTACAGAGGAAGTACGTGCACCTGTAGTTAACAATGTTAAAAGAAAGAATTTTGCATGAATTATATAGATATACACAATAAAAACTAGGCAGAGTTTCCTGTTTGTAATCATGTATATAATCAGCTCCGTGCACCTGATGTCTCTGTGAAGCAGAACACCTATTGTTGAGAATTTGTAGAGTTGTGCGGTGCTGATGAACAGGATGCAGAGAATTAAGACTCACTGTTGCTGCATTGCTGCCTTCCTCCTCTCCAGTCGCAGCTGCTGTCTGCCCAGCAGCTCATGCTGCGACCCTTCATCGGGCACTCGGCTCCGGGCTTGGAGAAGCCACCCAGTGAGGCGTTGTAATCTCGGTTGTAGTACATGGATGTGCTGGTTACGGAGGGACCGAATCCCCCCATGGCAGAATATCCAGAAAGGAGGGTGGTGGTGCCCGTGGAGCCCACCCCAACCATGGAGCGGCTCAGGATGTCGCTGATGCCGTGGGGCGTTCCTGGCTGCAGCTGGCTGTTAAGGCCCGGGTTGAGCTTGTAGAAAGAATTGGGCACCGAGTACTGGCACACCGGGGCCTTGAGCTCCGAGGGGAATTGGTTCAGGCTGTTGTTGAACAGGAAAGACCCCTGGATGTTTGGATCCATGGGAAGTATTTTGCCTCTGTGTCCAAGTATCAGCAACACATCCAATTAGATCCAAACCGGAAAAGACCTCAGATGGTAAATAAGGGAAATTTGTCAACCGAAAACAGTGTCTGATTTTGGGATCACACCTTCCGCACGAAAATCAGTCTGAAATAAGTCCCTGAAGTCTGTCAAAGTTGCTATCACACGCACCATGCAGCAGTTATCCACAGCTTGTTGTAGGATAGCTCCATGCCTGAAGTGTCGGTGGAGCCCTCTGGACGTGGGTCTTCTCCTGCAGACACGCGCCTCCCGCAGACCGAGTCCTCAGAAATAATAAATAAGCAGAATCTGGAAATGGAGTGGCACCTTGATAAAGATGGGCCCCATTAGAATGCAGCCTGGGATTGGCCTGGGTCTCACAGCTTTAATGCCTTTCTATTGGCTCCTCCATGAGAGCCAAGCCTTTTATTGGACAGCAGCAGATTAATAGTTTTTTGAACAGGTGGAGTGGGAACAAGTAGATTTTTTGATGGCCTGCCATGTTTGACCAAGTGTGTTGCTGCTGGAGGACAGAGAGGAGGAGGACTGGGGTGTTTCCAAGCTGTATTAATAGATCTATATGACATATATCTATATGAACAATATGAATACGTGTACATTAATACTTACATATGTGTTTTCTTTTATGTTCTGCTATGAAATACATGAGGAAAAAGCTACTTAAATCAACAGTCCCCTCAGTCTTACATGTGTGTATGTGTGTATATGCATCTTGCCCCGTCATTTTAAGGGCCCTGTTAAATGAAAGGCAGAAAGACTTCATGCTGAAGCGATATAAACTTACATCAGCTTTTACTGAAATAGAATTTTTGATTTCTTAAACACCTGATCAGTTTTATGAGTTCTGTTTTACATATGAACTTCCTGTATTCCCGTTCTGACAACATGAATCCTTGTGGATTTTTAGCTATTTGGTTCAGATCTTTTTGTCAAGTTAATCCCAAACAAGTTTCATAGGGTCGGTTGTTGGTGATGAAGCAATGATACCCTAGAGCTTTTATAGTTCTGTTGACCAAAGCATTTGACACACACACACACACTCAACCATCACTTCTATTATTACATACTATAAGTGCTTTTCTTTATCACATACATTCATACCCCGGTAGACTCACTGGATGGCAACATGGGGTTCAGTGTCTTGCCCAAGGACACTTCCACATCTCAGGGGAAGCCTGGAATCGATTCACCAACTTTCCAGTTGGCAGACTGCTGCTCTTCCCCCTGTGCTCGGCACTCTTGTTTCCACGTTCTAGCTCTACCTAAACGGATCCAGCAGTCTAAAGTTCTGCACAGTGACTCATTCATTTGAGTCCGATGTGTTGGAGCGGGGAAACATCGGCGCCCTGCAGGACTCTTCCAGGCTCTCGTGGGACTGAACTGAATATCCCTGCTTTAGGTAGTCATCACAGCTGGCCTGTTTAACCCCTTCATAGTGTTCACTGCAGTGGACACCTGTATGACAGCTTATTCATAGGTGAAAATGTGTTATTTTGATGCTTCAGGGGATGTCAGTGAGTCATTCAATACACTGTCACTTACTGTAGAATACATATGTATATATGTACATTCATACATTGTAATATCCAAACTTCCTTCTGTGATAAACAGGAAAAAAATGATACAGCCATATTATCTATAGAATATTCATATTATAAGAATATGAAACCATATTTAATGAATGATTTTGAATAAAATATAAAAACACATTAGGTAGATAAATGTGAAATATGATTACGAAATAAAAAAAAGCATCAATGTTTATGTCTATGGAAGTAAATTACTGAATGCAGAAAACATGGGGCTCTGTTTCTTACTAATGCATGAAAGTCCTCTACTGCTGTTCCCATCGGTCTTCATCATGTCCTGTCAAATAAAGTTCACTACAACCAGGAAAAGTATATCAAAGGAAAAAAAACAACTTCAGATCCATGACTGATTTTCCCATGTTACATGGTTTGAACAATGCTTTATTCTATCTGACACCAATGATCACCATGACAGCTTGTACAAAAGATCATGAATTTTGACTTATTTGTCCGTAAAAGTCTGTTCTAGTCATCCTCAGTCTTGGTTGGTTCATGCTCCAACTCAGTCCCTCTATTCCTTCTGTTATCTTCTTCTCGCCATGTAAGTTTGCTCGGATCCACCGTCAGAAAGGAAACCATAAAGATTAGACATATGGAGGAACATGTCCTCTTTAGGAAAATTGACCCTAAGTCCCTGTGAGATTATTCACTTTCTGGCATTTCTTATATTTGGCAATATCTCTGCAAGTAAATCTTTTAACTGCTTCTTTGGGGGAAATCCTTCAGCTTCTTATAAAAGTCAAGCTTAATGTTTCCTCATTTTCTTAAAAAAGACTTTTGCAAAAGGACAGAACATGAAAGCAGCTGTTCTCTTACCTCCTTTTCCTTTTTAAAGCACAGTTTGAGAGTCATGTTTACAGTGTCATTTAATTCGCAATATTTACAGATCCTCCTGTTTCAACATGACAATACAAAGCAGCACTTCCTAAGCTATGAGAAAGAATGTAAAGCAAAAACAAAAACAAAACTACTCAGATAAGTTTCACTCTCCAGTCTGAGACATAAACATTGCACAATCTCTTTTATTTACTGCTCTAGGCTGCGGATATTAAGTGATCCAATCAGGTAAAACCTGAACACAGCAAATAAATCAACTGTCATTGTCCTGATTAACAGCTTTGTGCTTCCCAGACTTTATCTCTGACACACGGTGGTTTCCTGATGTGTTGCAACGTTTGCCTCGCTGTTTGAAACGCGTCTCTTTTTCTGTAAGTCATGTGATGATGACATCAGAACCTTTCTATGTTAAACATTAAGTGTAAATAAATGAATCATTATCCACAAACGTTGGCTTAACTCTTAAGCCCCCTAACGTTTTATGTGTGTGTGTTTTTTTAAAGTGGATATGTGAAAGAGAATTGTGACTAAGAGTAAAATAAAGAATGACAGCATTCTGGATCTGGTTTTCTTACTGTAAAGTCAGATGTGAATATAAGCAGGTTTAAACATGCAAAACTATCAGCTGGTGTATTTGAGCTGATTTAAAGACCATGTGGCCCACATTGTTGCAGACGGATGACAAGCGGGTAAATTTCCAAGAGCGATGATCTCACCCGGGATTTCCTGTCAGGGTTACATGATCGGGAAGAAAACCAGTGAGGTTTGAAGGAATCTAAGCACGGGTTTCCTGAGGAGGGCGACAAATCTGCAGCTTCTAAAAAATGAAGGAACTTCAGTAGAACTGAAAGTTTAATCAAGTGTTGGAAGTTTCTCTAAATTTTTCTAATAGCTAGAGAAATTACATCCAGATGCTTGACTGGATTTGCCATGAATGTGTCTCTTCGACCCGGTTTATTTACCTGATCTGAGGTCTGTGTTACTGAATGATGCCCCAGTGCACTACATGTGATAAAAAGCTTGTTGTGGTCAAGCTTGTGAGATGCAAGCAGCCATCTGAAAAGACAGAAATATCTCAGAAAGTTTTTCCAGCTACAGTGTCATGCACAAACACAAGAGACGACCTGTTCACCCTAAATTTCAAACTGATCACAAACAATGATAGTGAAACATATCTGATTGGGGAAAATTATATTTACACAATATCCCAACTTTACCTCGAGATTTTTTTGTCTGGTTTTAACTGAAATGAGATTTGATAAACAGGAATGCAGGCATCAAATTAAGAAAAAAATTGGCACACATCCAGCCTATTGTCCACTTTAGGTAAAATTCCAAGGTTTGGTTCCTCCCACATCCCCACCCCTTTTCTCAGTAGTGTTTACAAAAACGCACGTGCACCCTTTTCTAAAGTCAGACAACACTCCCACTTCCAAGAAGAAGCAGATGTGAACACAACTTCTCACAGGACGACAGAAGATTTCTGACTCTTCAAGATGGTGAAAGACAATAACCGCAGGAACTCGGGTGAGACACTTTATTTGTGCTCTTTATGGGGGTTTTAGAAGGAGATTAAAATGTTGTAAACAGCTGTGTGATGGTGTGTGGCGAACATACTGTCAGGCTGATTTCAGTCAAAAATAGCACAACAAAAAGAGCCAGCCCAATGTTTGCATTAAAGAGATAAAAGGTGTGTAGATATCTAGAGAAATCTCTGAATGAAGCTGATTATTCTATGTTTGTGTAGAATAAAGAATGATATAGTAACCCTAATAAAGAAAGGGATTACATACCTGGTTGAGGGAGACGGAAATATGGGAAGTGATACATTCCTGCACTGTAAATAATGATAAGCAGATAAAAAAAAAACTTCAAACAGAACAGGATTTACAGCTGTTGCCATAAAATGTGTGTCCTGCTAGTAATGAGTTAAAAGAATCCATAGATGATTCCTGTGTGAGTCACGCCTGGATGTTACAACAGCAGACTGTAATTCCCCTCATTGTAAACAAATGAACAAGCGGGAGATTAACTCGTCTGCAGGACGCAGATTTTTTCAAGATGTTTTCATGTATGATATTAGTTTTTCACAACTATGCTGAACAGAATCCCCATGCAAAAATGAAGGCACCCCACACTCACAAAGGTGTCAGGAGCTGTAGTTCAGGGAAGGCCAGCGGATGGACATGTGAATACTTTTAATCCACCTCAAACCTTATCCTCAGAAACAGTCTCCACTGGGTGCTGCTGGGACCTGAGGGTTTATCTCTGTGATGGCTATAAAACAAAAGAAAAATTTGTTCAAAAGATAGAAATGAGACAGTCATCTTGCTAAATAGATGTTAACATGCTAACTATGCTTTCTAGAAATCAGGTCAGCGTGTCTCTTTTTGCTTTTCACAGCTACAAAAGGCTTGGGAAAAGTTTTATTTGTTGCTACACACGTCCACATAACAGTGCTCGTTTCCTATAACTGGTTCTTTGACAAACAAATAATTGTTGAACTGGTCTGGGTGCCAAACCCTCACGAGTTGTTTAAAAATGAAACCACAAGTTCAAGTTTCATTTTGACACCTTCATGCTATGATCTGTTGTTACTCACATAAAACGTGACTACTGTGATCAGGCCTATAATAAACTTGCTTCCGCTGGAGCTTCAAGGTTGAGTTTATTGTCATAATTACCTCTATTCACTTAGTCACCACTTGTCCTTGAAGAACTAAAGTGGTAGTGTTGACAGTTTTGTGAGAATGTTATCTTTACAAATCGGACTTTTTAACATCTGCCTGCTCACCAAGAATTAAAGAATTTTGCTCCCCTGCAGCTCCTGATGTTGGCAAGCCGCACTGTTGCAACCGGCTCTGCCTCGGTCCTCTGACCTTCCACTCTCAGGCTGTGGGGACCCAAACCCGCCTGAGCCACGGCGGTCGGCTTGCTGAGAGGAGCAAGCAGACCTTCCAGAATGGCCTGGTGTTCAGCAGCCGCCCCGTGAGCATCCAGGAGAGGATCCGTGTGAGAGTGCAGAAAGACACGTCAAACTGGCAAGGAGCGTTGCGTGTGGGCTTCACCAACGTGTCGCCCTCAGACAGAGCCCTGCCTCTGCCCTGCTTAGCTATCCCTAACCTCACCAGAAGCCCCGGCCACTGGGCTGCTCCTGTGCATGAGTCCTACTGCAGTCCGGGCTCGGAGCTGGAGTTCTGGGTTTCTGCAGGCGGCAGTTTATACTTTGCAAGCAACAGCAGGCAACACAAGCTGCTATCCGGAGTGGACCTCAGCAAGCCACTATGGGCCATGATAGACATCTATGGGCAGACCTGTGCCATTTACCTCCTAAGTAAGTTTATAACACCCAAGTCTTGTTTGATTACAAGCATTTCTTGCTCACATATGTTAACACTGAGGGAAAATGTCTGACTGCTAAAAATGACTCTGCTGCAGGCTCAGAGAAAAGAGGGCGGCTCCGCGTGAGGAGATCCTGTCCTGCACCGGAGGCTCCTGCTATAGACGATAACGGACACCACGGTTTAAAATTTGACATTTCACGACTCAGTGAAAACACAGAT
Organism: Craterocephalus stercusmuscarum; assembly: GCA_037177115.1. Taxonomy (NCBI): domain Eukaryota; kingdom Metazoa; phylum Chordata; class Actinopteri; order Atheriniformes; family Atherinidae; genus Craterocephalus; species Craterocephalus stercusmuscarum. Next base: position 18,644,282 of record JBBDHI010000012.1, on the reverse strand, counting down.
GACTGCGTCTCCCTCATAAACATGGAAATCCCAGCGGGTAAGAAGAGTCCCATCCTGCCAGCCTGATCTGACTTTACTTGCACGTAAATGCTGAATAGAAGAGCAGGATGCCAGTCTGTCAGTGATGGATTTGTGATTCTTCTCTTTCATCACAGAGCAGAGCTGTGTGGTGTGCATGGTGAAGGAGGCCAGGGTCCAACTGTCGTGCGGCCACAAGTGTTTGTGTTATAAGTGCTGCCCCAGAGCCATGCAGTACTTCAGCACCTGCCCGCTGTGTCGGCAAACAATCAGCCCACAGATGCGCATGATTCTTTTGGGAACTGTTTGAGCTCCAACCCCAGAAAGAAAAGATGAAATATGAACTACTGAGTGATTGTAACAAAGAAAGACTGTGAACAGAACATACTGAATGTATTGCTGCAGGTTGCCAGCTCACTATAAATATTGTAAGAAAAAGACACTGTAATCCTGCATAAAAAAGTACTAAACTCAATTGCTTGATAAATGTGTAAAACTTGAAATTGTGCTGCAATTACTTTGAAGGAAACAGGTAAAGGCCTTGTTTTTTATTTAAAGCAAAATATAATATATGTCTCAGGATTATAATATTTAAATAATATTAACATATT
>JBBDHI010000012.1:18599911-18624377 GCA_037177115.1 Craterocephalus stercusmuscarum | reverse complement strand
CAAACATGCAATGAAAGTTTTAAGTTATCTAATATGGTCTCATGTTTATGCTTCATTTGCTTGTGTGTCCACTCACTGGTGAGACGTGGAAAGTCTTTGCAGCTTTTTCCTATAGAAACAGCTGGAGATGGGTGGGGAGGAAGTCCACAAAAATAGGAAGTGAGACTCGGAAGACTGATTAAAGATTAGCTCTATTGAGTTCTTGTCCTCAAAGTTCAATATGCATTTAAGAGTTTGGAAGTTGCTGCTAAGACTGTGATAGCATTTACATGGCAACGAAAATAAAAACTGCAAAGCAAAAGAGTGCATGAGTTAATGCCTTCGTGTCCTCACTGTGTTCCACAGTAGAGCGTCTTTGCCCTGCCAATGAAACAATGGAGCTCCCATCAAAAAAAGAAGAGAAAAAGGTATGTTTGTGTACCTTTTCTGTTTTTTTTAAAGATAATACATGTAATAGACGTTATGAATTGTTCCCATGATAAAGTGTTCCTAAAACACTGAATAGTTGGTTTTTATTTCTAGATGAAAGCAGCGAGAGCCAAGTTTAACTTCCAGGCTCAGTCGCCCAAGTGAGTAGTGTTTGCTGATCCTAAAAATACGCCGTCATATCTCATCACCTACGTTCTGAAAGAAAATGTCAAGTTTTAACAGGCTCAGTGTCAATACTGAAGTCTGAATCCTTCTATAATGGGCTTAGGAAACAATGTTTTCACTCTTTGGACTTGTGTTATTAGACTAAAGAATTTCCCTTTTGTGTGATTTGTCCTTATTCTTCTCTTCAGAGAGCTCACACTGCAGAAAGGCGATATAGTTTATATCCACAGGCAGGTCGATGCCAACTGGTTTGAAGGAGAGCACCATGGAAGAGCCGGGATTTTTCCAACATCTTATGTGGAGGTAAATTTCTATATGTTTTTGAAGCCATTTGTCTTTTATGTGTTACATCATAGGCCAGGAAGTGCTGACTAACACTGTGTCCTTCTTAGATTCTGGCTCCTACAGAGAAGCCAACACCGATTAAGTCCCCCACTCTTCAGGTGTTGGACTACGGGGAAGCTGTAGCTTTGTACAACTTCAATGCCGACCTACCAGTTGAACTTTCTTTTCGTAAAGTGAGTGGTTGACTTTCTGTCAAGTCTTACCGGATTCAGATCTGATTTTGGAAGAAGACAGATTCATGTGTTTATTCCTCATTGGCCTTTTAATTCTCTTCACTGCTCTCTTTCTAGAAATTATATGAAAAGATTGACACTGCTGTTTTGTCTGTATGGTACATGTTCAGGAGCTGGTTAGTTTTGCTTTGCATTTCCCTGGAAATATCCTGGTTTTGAGATGAAATCCAGTGATCAGCCTAGTCACGCATTGTCTGTTTAATTTGCACCAAAACAGATTAATCAAACTATGTGTTTAAACATAGATAAACAAAAACATTTTTCCCGTGGTTTTGTGGTAATTTAAACTTCACCCAAACGTCCCCATGTTTTTGTTGCAATGTTTTTTTCAGAAATGTTGATTTCTCTTGGCTTTGTTGTTTAGGGATATATTGTGTTTATATTGCATTTATTCATATTTTTGTGCTGCTTTAGTGGTTTTTCTGAGATTTTATCTGCATTTTTGGTTTTACTGTTTTGCAATTTAACCTTTCTAAATGCCATTCTCTCCTCCAGGGGGAGGTGATCGGCATAACCAGGCAAGTCGATGATAAATGGTTGGAGGGCAGGATTTCTGGAACAAACCGGAGTGGCATCTTTCCAGCCAATTACGTCCAGGTTAACAAGATGCCCCGGACCAAATACTCTACGGACGAGTTCTTAGCGGGCCCCATGTCCCCTATCTCACCTGGACCGCAGAGTCCAGGACGCCCGGTCCACTCACCCAGCTCGTGGTCACCACTCCATCCTTTCACTCCCACTTCCATGAGTCCCAAACCTGAGCACTCCCTTGTGAAACCGTCTTCACCTGTTCCATATGGCAGTCCAGTTTCACATTCACAATCCCCCAAGCAGACACCTTCACCCCATCGTATGCCCCACGGCACCTCCACGTCGGCTTCACCCTCCAACCAGAACAGCCACTGGGTTACAACACACTCGGCCAATCAGAGCTCAGCAGTTAAAGCCGTTTCTCCTTCCCCTCAGTCATCAGCGTTTGTGCACAGTGCAGGAGCTCCTTCTTCGAACACTCCCAGATACACTGATCCCTCACAGGTCTGCTCTCACTTGCCGCTTTTAGAAATTCACAGCATGTCCACACCCGTGCTGCCGCTGTTTGTGTTCGGAATATGATTCGTCATTTGTTATGTCATGATGCCTGATGTGAGATTTTTCTTTTTCCCAGGGTGCAATACCAAACCAAGCCGCTCCTTCTCATGCGCATGTCAACTCACAGGTGGCAAACAACTCTGGCTCAACAGTGGTACCACGCCAACCGTATGTCTGATCACGTTGTTGCAGAACAGACTAGTTGTTGCAGTTGCGGTGAGCTCGGTTTATACAGTTTGTTTGTTTTTTAGATTCAAAGCTGTTTATAACTACAAACCACAGAATTCGGATGAGTTAGAGCTCAGAGAAGGAGACATCGTACAAGTGATGGAGAAATGTGATGATGGCTGGTTTGTAGGTAAGGATTTTCTTTGCAAGCTCATTTAAATGAATGGTGACTGACTATAGATTAGATAAAATGTCAGTTTTGGACCACATATGTTCATGTACTCTCACATTCAAAGAAAATGTGAGAGCACATGAAGCATTTTTGTGTAACACTCCCCTCTAGTGCCCACCATGAAGTATGGCAGGTGCATCAGAACTATACTGTATCCACAAGCTAAAATGTTTGTGTTGTGTGACTACAGAATGTGCCCTTCTCTCTGTAGGTACGTCAGAAAGGACTCTTGCTTTTGGGACTTTTCCTGGGAATTATGTGACACCAGTTTGACTTCCTCACTCATTGTTTGTTCACATCTGAAGACACTCATAGGCCCAGCTTTGATGATCTTTGTTCCGCTACCCGACACACTCCCAGACCTGGTTTAGTGAGTCCTGCATGCTCACTCAGTTTCCCAGGAGAGAAGAGGGGGGGGGGGGGACACACCAAGTAGTTTCTCTTCTCACCGACCTGCATGTGTGTGCACATACAGAATATGTGTGTTTGCGTGAGGTTCACCAAGACTTGAGAGTGTTTCTACACACCCGTTGTAAGGAAAGAATGTAAGCTGATGTGACTGTGTCAGTTACAAATAATGGACTTTTTTTCTTCTTTTTTTTTTTTTTTGCTCCACAACTATTTGCAGCTGCAGGAAATTTGCATTCCTTCCCACTGAACAGTAACATTCGCTCTAAGGTCTCGATTCAGTGCATTCAGCTTTTTGTCTTCACCATGGCATCACAAACCACCGCTGAGTGTTATGAATGAGAAACTTTGTACTTTTCTTGTTGGGTTATTAATGATTCCTTCAAATATTTTCTCCAGATTATCTTTCAGATCTCTGAAAATACCTGCAGCACTTGAGGAAACAACATCCACATCTGTACATAGTGCTCAAAATAAAACACAATAAGGGCTCAGATAGCTGTATATCAAGATCTGTTCCACAAGAGTGTCCAGGAGTATGAAAAACCTCATCCATGTGGGTTAGATATTTATTACAGATTAGGGCGTATGGAGGCCATGAACAAATGTAATTATCAGCTAAAGGCGATAATTTTGGGGCCTTTAATAAAGTTTATATGCTTTGAAATTAAACTTCAAACCTGTGTTAAGTTAAACAACATAATCTGTGTTGTATTAAAAATTGAATCTGCAAATATCTGTAGCAAAGGTTGATTATTCTTATTATTATGTAAGGTGACTGAGTTATTGCAGTTTGTGCCAAAACTGATGAGCTGTCCACAGAACATACCCAGTCACTTTATCCCTTTTGCTCTGTTTGCTGCTGCTACTATCTGCGATGTCTTCTTTGTGTATCACTTTTAAAAACAGTATTCAGAAAATCCTCTGTATTTGTGCCAGGCTACTTTTCTGTAAAGTTTCTAAGACCAAGTGAAGACCTTTATCATTAAGTTCTTTTGTAACAATTTCCCGATTTTGCTGTAAAAAAAGAGATCTAATTTAGACAGATGAGACAATTGTATAGATACCAGTTTATAAAACGTAAAGTATAATATATATTTGCTTAAAAACAATGTATTATGGTACGCAATTTATATAGAAAATCTATTAAACATTACAGAGTGATACTTGTTGTGTTCAGTGGTCATTTCTAAATGTTTCAAAGTTGTCGACAAATCTGAAGCTAGCAGAATGATGAATAACGGAATATACAAAGATATATTTTAATGACTTTGCATGACCAAGAATTTGCCATTTGGACGATTTATAAGTGACGGCTTTAATGACAATTAAAAGATTTTATTTATTTTATTTTTTATAAAAAGTGGCATCTTCTTAAACTTGACTTGTTTTCATCGTTTGTAAAGCGGTTGCCTAATTAGGGGCCTTCATACACCTGCGAGGCCAGGTGAACGACGCTGAGTCCAATTATCTGCAGCTGCTGTTGTATGAGTGGCGCGCGCCGCTCCGCTCCGCTCTGTCAGCAGGTGGCGCGTGGACACACAACTCAGCCTGTTCTAAATTGATAGCTCAATTATCTCCGCTACAGCCTCGTCCCCTCCCTCCTCCGCGATGCGACACGCCTCTGGCTGTTGCCACTGTCAACCTTTTTATTTTGGTAACGGCACATGGCTCCGCGACATAGTCCCAGTGGAAGCAGTGCTGCGCAGTCACAGGTAGGGTTCGCGCGTGCCATCTTTACGTTTGACATTGTACAGTAAATGAGAAAAAGTTCGAGAACGAACGAGGGAGTAGCCACGCTTTGCTGTTGCATTTGACGGTGGGAAGTTGTTAAAGCTGCTTGGCGCTTTGTTTTATTCACGTTTTGGAGGCAGTAGTTGGCAGGCTGATGTAAGCTGGGACCTGCTGTGTATTCAAGGGATTTTCTGTTGTGTTTTTTCGTCGTTGGACGCCGCATACTGTAACAGGTGAAGGAAAGCAGCTTAAATCACACCGCATTCACATTGGTAAGTGGATTCAGTTAATAGAAGTGTCTCAATGTCCACCTGAGCTCATTAAGAAAAAAGTTAATTTGATTTTATGGACGCAGCATAATAAATCACTGGGGCATCTTGTCTGCTAGACACGTTTAACTTCTGGCAGTTAGTATTGAATACTGCAAATTTATTTATTAAAATTGATACTTTTTATTATTACTGATACTTTTTATTATTACTGATACTTTTTATGATTATAAATGGGAACTTTCAAAAATGTACTGAAGGCTTGTTCATGCTTATTATCTGTTCAGTCAGAGTGTACAGTGTTCTGACTGATGATGCATGATAGAAATGGAAATTGAAAGTCAGTGTTGCATCTTGGCTCCAAACTGAGAGTAAACCTCCAGCACCCACTGCAGACTTTCCATTCGTCTTGTGTTCAGGAGAGTAGCAAAGATTTTACTTTTTTGCACATTTAGAAATCAGTGTGACTTGTTGAGAGGCTGGACCAGGCACAACTCCTCTGAAACATTCACAGATATGACAGTATTTTTTGTTTATTTATTTATTTATTTTACTCTTTTCCTCAGTTCCCCTTTAAGTTGCCTGTTAATGGCGTTTTACTCTGAATGTTCTACTTCAGTGACTAAATGTGTGGACTAAATGTCTAGACATGGCTGCACTCCCACACTTTCAGTTCACTAAACATGTTTATGATAGGAAAACCACTCTGTAAATAACAATAACATTATCCCTAACTTATTGTGAATAGTGTAAGTACATATGTGAATAGTGTGAGCTCAGTATTTGGATCCATTTTTGCTCTGCTCTGGTGGCCTTTCATGTGCATACTCTACCTACCCTCCTCTGATTGTGTTGTGATGGCATTGCTGCTTTTTATTTTTGTCCTCAGTGAGCACTCAGTAACCAAAAGCAGACCGCTGTAATTTTGGATGGAGAAAATCAGTAGCTTTTCAAGAAAACAGAGAGAGGGCCTTTATCTTCTCACTCATGGAATGATGTGTTTTTGTTTTGCAGTTGTGGTAAAGTTTCAACTGAAGCGTGCAAATATTTTTAGCCTTCTGTCTAAATTTTACTTTTTCTTCAACTTCTTTAACTGGCAGCTTTACTCTGTCATGCACATGTACTCAGGAAGCTGGTGTTAGTCTGAAAGATGAAAGATTTTCTTTTTGGATCACATAAGTGTGGCTTTCATTTTTGGCAGAGGCAGAGCCAGGGTAGGAGACTGTTTTGACTCTTATTCCTTTCAGTTAAAGTTTTGTTGAAGTTTGTGAGGCTAAGATTGTTTCTTACATGATCAGAGAGTGTTAAGCGATTGTATTTTGGCCCTGCCAGGTTTGCAGTTGCACCACCACGATGTACACGCTACAGTATATAAGAAGTCGTTTTTGCCGCCTTTCTCAGAAAAGCAGCATCATGTAAAGAGGAAGTGGTTTGGCCTCGTTCTGTAGAAGTATAGAGAGATGCCTTCAGTGTAAATCTGTAGCAAAGTGATGAGTAAAGTCAACACTTCTGTCTCTTTATCTCCATGAATCAAGGTTTGAAAGTTGACTAGTTTTCATCCACTGTAGCAGTGCAGCAATGAAGTGATAAGACTACAAGAAAGGGGTGATGTATAATGTTATAGTGTGTGTACTGGAGTGTCCACATTTTTTAAATAAATCTTTATTTCACAAGATGAAACCCGTCAGGAAGATACACCCTTAAGTTTCTTCTTGTCAAGAGAGTAATCCACAAAAATTGCAGGTATGTTTCAATACATCATTCATTGATGACACATGACCAATTAAAAACAATAGCCATAATAAACAGCAAATGGCTGATGATCTCACACCCTTCATCATCAAGCATTTGTTATTGTGATGTTTTGTCATCTCCTTAGGAACTGCAGATATATTTGATAATATGTTTGGGTGTGATAGAAATTAAATAACTTTCTGTAGAGTCTATTAGGTCCAGAAGCATGCTATTGCATTCCTTTGCCTTTCATCAAGAGGGTGTGTGTCCAGGGAGGTGTTGACCTGACAGTATTCTGCATGACACACAGGTTAGAGTCAACAGCAGCAGACTGGCTTGTGGAAAGTTTATACTTAGCAACGAGTGAGAACTTTGACAAGTGTGTGATTCATACCAGGAGTATTCCCCTGAAGCTATAGTGGTTTGTCTAGGAGTGTTCTTGGATATCAAAAGTTTGCCATTGCTCTTAGTTGAATGTGTTAATCCATTTTCATTGGTCATTGTTCTCGTATTACAGTAGCATGTTGGAGAACCAGTCCTTGTTAATTTTGGCTGGATGTGTTTAGACTCAGAGTTCAAGGTGAGGAAAGAGTCTCACCAGGAAAGATTCTGACTAGATGTAGGTGATCAGTTTAATATGAGAGCTATCTGCTTAGACCCAGATTCAACCTGCGGCTCTGGAGCCACAAGTGGCTGTTTGGACCTTCCACAATGGCTCTTGATAGCATTGGCAAAAAAATAAAAAATAAATAAAGCACCAACATTCTAAGATATATTCTGACAAATGCAGATTTTAGCAGCTTTTAATTAAACAGTTGCACTGAATTTACACAACATAATGACACTAAATGTACCAGTAATATTCTTTTTAATCTATTTTTTGTGTCATTAGTATGGAAACTATGGCCTTTTAAAAAGAAAAAACTCCAAAAAATATCCCAGTGGTGAAAACAGGTCTACATCCCATTCAGGAAAATATTTATGCAAAGTTTTTGTTTTTCTTTATTTCAAAACCTAAATTGAAAAAAAAATAATTTGGGTTCTTCAAAAATGACAAATTTCACATTGCAGCTGTTTATCAAAAATTGTAAGTTGTCTTTTTCAATCTAACATTTGTGGCTCTAAATAAGTTTTATTCAGTGGAACCCAAGGCAAAATTGGCTCTTTGGATTGTAAAGGTTGCAGACTGTGGGCTTAGGGGAATTAATGCCGTCCACCTTGTAATAGAATTTTATTTCCAGTACAGTACATATGGGAACAACTTGTTTTTCCACATTTCCTTGTTATAAATGAGGTGCTAATCCTCTGGGTTGGTGTTGTTAAATGCAATGACGTTAATGGTTTCCGCATTGTTTACTGTACATTTACTGGTTGCTTATGTCATGGCTTGTTCTTTTAACATTATTTTTTGAAAATGTTCTTTATTTAAAAAGTCCTTTTTTACATTATGAAAGACTCATTTAACAGTAAACATGCTCACTGAATGGTGTTAGTGTAGCATAATATTGATCAAAGTTAATAACTCATTAAAGCAGAGTTCCAGACATGTGTGCAGACGTAACTAATTTTTTCCCAAACAGTTCATAACTGCATGGATAAACCTGCAAAATCAAAGATGTCAGATAGATGTTGTCTGTTCAGTGGATTGGGTCGGGTCTCCATGAAAATAATGTTTGCCTTTACTTTGAGAATATAAACAGCCTCATGTGACAGATTCATTTGTACACCTTCAATTTAAGACAATTTTAGAAAAGTCAGTGCAGTTATTATTTTGGTATCATGATGTGTAAATTTAACTCTGAAAGTTGTCTGCATGCAGCAGTGTGTTTTCAGTCTAAAACTACTAGAGGCCTGTTCTTCTCCTTCATACCTTCTGTTTCTGTTTTTGCCTGTAGGGACAATCTTTCAGACATGACAAGTGCTAAAAGGCCTTTAACATATAGAGTACATACATGGCAGGCTTGAACTTCCCTCAGAGAGCAGGAATGTCCCTGTGGAAATAGTGAAGTAAAGCTGCATTTGAGGGCAACTCGGAATCTCTGATCCCAGACTTGGGAGACATCAAGTAAAAGGCCACAAAGAGTCTGATTTCATCGCAGTGAGGTTGGTAATTTTTCTCAAATCCTGCCTTCTGTACTTTGTCATTTCCCAAACAATGGGTCTTATGCTGTTGTTTCAGTTCTTTGTTTTTGCAGCACATGCTAAACAAATATTTTGGCTTGTGTTTGATCCAATCAAACAAACGTGACAGCAATCATGAATAGCAAAGTGACACTGGAGTTAGCTATGTGTACCATCCTCTCCGGTATCTCAAGTTACTTTTCAAGTCTTCAATTGTTCATATGAAAACAATGTCCAAAAAATGCACGGTGGTGTACGAAGAAATCTGCAAACTACAGGAATCTGAAGCGTCAAGTGATGTTTCTAAGTTATTTGCAGATAAAGTAGTTTGCAAAATTATTCATACCCATATCAAGATAACATTGTTTTTGAATTGTGGTTCAAAAGAAATATAAAAAAAAGGGTGAAAAATATGCAAATGAAAACATGTTATGTCACACATAAGCTAACATTTTATTGAACAATCCTTTGAGCTAATTAATACAATCAAATGTTATCTGTAGTTCTCATCATATTTCTGCCGCTGTTGAGAGGTATTCTGCTCCACTGCTCATCAGCAATGTGCTGTCACTGGTGTAGGACCGTACTGTTTGTTGCTGTTTTTTTCAACTCAGTAAAATAAAATAAAAAATGTTGTATTTGAGGCTACATTAGTTTAGCTGAATTTATGTAGCAGACTCCCACAGCTGAATCTTACCATGTACCTGCATACCATGAGCCAAATACGTAACGTGTTTGAGAAATTATGCTGCCACTTGTCATCTGCCAAACATGACACCTCACTGTTTGTTGGTATGCAGGTACATGGTAAGTCATCGACCTATTTATTGGAAATCTGAATCACAATTCCAGTTGTCCTCATACTGGCCTCCTGCTGTGCAGCAGAGGATGGATGGTTAGCCATAGAAATTACTTCATGAATAGAATTCTTGTCATTGTGTGGTAAATTGTGCTGCCCATTGGTTTGGCAGCAAAAGCAACTGGATGTCACCAGAACAGAATTTACCTTTTATGTGTATTGGCAGCTGCCCAGCTGCACCTTTGTGGGATAGGGTGGTTTCATCAGTCTGTGTTCAGCACTTTGCTTTATGTGAGCTGCTGTGCAGTCTCTCATAAGCTCATCGGTCAGCCACCAATTAAATGGAGCATGAGTGGACCACTCATTCTTGCCAGTACAGTGTTGTTTTTCCCATCTGTTGCCTGTTTAGCTGTGCTGCATGCTCCTTTCATCACAATGTTCACTATCCCTTTTATGATGTAAACAGTGAAGGTTTACTCAGAATTAGCAGGGTGCTTGGCTGGTAATGGTCACTGTATAGGAAAAGCTGCTGAAACGCATGAAACTAATTGACTCCCCTAGAGGCTGGGAAAGTTTGGGGAGGCTGCTCTCTGTCATTATCTCAGATGCACTTATTTCTGCAGGCCACAGCAATTAAGAGACCCTAATGATGGTGAGCCCTGTAGCCCTGTTAATTGGCCTAGACACTTAATGAGTAAGTAGGTATGCGCTGTTTGTCCCAAACATTTGTGGAATGTGCAGACAATGAAGTTGGCCAGTGTTTGAAGGGATGTAAGAGAGCAGCGTGGCTGTAGTTCCAGATCCACTGAACCTGTTATTTGTCTTATTCGCTTCTCTTTTTGAGGAAGTCTAATAGCTGTATCATGCGCTTATGTAATCACCGACAGGACTTTATTGCTTTTTTTACAGAGACATTGATTACAATCATCATTAACATTCCTCTTGGTCACTGACTACTACATGCGTGTACGTTGCTGGGCATATGGGGCATGTTTTAATGTAGTTTGACCCTGCCTTTAGTTGTAAACCATGATATGATTGCATCATCTAACAGAAGAACAAAGGTCCATTTATCACCTCTAGGCAAATGCTGATCTGCTTCCATTGTGTTGCTATAGTGGTAAGTAGTGCCGACTGCTGAGGTGTGGACATTTCTTAAATCCCAAGATGGAGTCTATATTTAACATGGCTAATGGCATCTACTGAGTGCAGCTATGTATTACTTACGTCTTCCTAAAATACACCAGTTAGAAAAATGGTCACAGGTAAAATGTTTGTGTGGGTGTGTTTTCATTGTTTCAGCCCGCAATTATCTTGGAAGGCATTGTAAATGTGATGATTGTGAATCCCAGAGTTTGGCTGATTGCTGTAACCGAAGATGTGGAAAATGATCCTAGAGACACCGCTTGGCCCTTTTACTTAGACGGACTTGAGTATTATGCTTTGTAACACATCAGATTATCCCTTTGTACCTCAGTGATAGGAACTTCATTTATCATCTTGTCGTTCTGGTCGTATTGGAGTACACAGTGATAAATAAAGGACAGGCTGTGTAATGGGAAAAAGATAATTCAGGTCAAGCAAAATGAAGTTGGAAATGGAAAGGTTACTTGGTTGGAAAACCAAGTAACCTTGTTTTTATTCAACTGTATTTTCTCTGTCTACAAAAACCCCAATGGCTTCGTGAGAAAATGTGCATACCACACACTGTGTGAACTACATTTTCACCAAACAGAACTCTGCCATGTGTAATGATTTGGACGTTCCATTCTGAACAGTGATTAGAGCCCTCCATGTGGTGCATCTGTTTATCATTCATCTTTTTATGCAACTTTCCACATTTCTGATGGATAAAATTAATCAACAAAGGCATGACATGATCTCAATACAATTTTGCTCAAATAAAACGTACTTCAATTTCAGTAATTTGTTCCATATCAATAAATAAGAACTGAAGTTACAGTAAGCTGTGAGGACTTGACTTGTAAATCCGGTTAAAGACTGTGTCTATAATAAAGCAAGCAATCAAAGGTCTCTACAGGGTTTGTTCATATACCTGAATCTACAGTGATTGGGATTTAGACACCATATTTATAGTGATGGATTCAGAAATACACAAAAGAATTTGTGGAGAGCAGAATATGTAAATAATCTTGCAGATTTTGGCCATATGAATTGCTAAACAAATCAACTGAACAAGTTTGTTTCTCTAACCTGCTTTGTATGCATGTCTGAAAGAGCTGCCATGTGTGATGCGAGCCACATCAAAGTAAGCCATTGTTCAATCGATCCATGTACATTATGTATCGGTCTGTTTATGTGTAGATGGGCACAGTTAACTACAATAAAATGCTCAGATCGTGTGCCCTGTTTTTTCATTCCTTTTTGTTTATTTGTTTTCTTGTATTCTAAGAGCATTTGGAATCAATCAAATTCTTTGGCTCTGCAAGCACTTAAGCAATGTTGGTCATGTGTCTTTGGTTTCAGATTCTTCCCATTCCTATTTGATGTGGTTACACAATTCATGTCAAAGGGACTTAGACCAGTCAAAGTGAAGTGGTGCTGGAGATGAAAGGAGACTCATGCAAATGTTCATTGTCTTCACCATGTGGTCAAATGCTAAGCTTGGCTGGCAGAAATATGTGACTGATGAAAACATTCAGCAATAGTTATGTTCAGGCCTGAGCTATCTCTCATAATAAATGTCATACTTTGTCTTATTTATTTTATTTTTCAGGTTTTTGACTAGAAAGAGTTGATCGGATCGCTCAATGGCTCTAACGGTGAACCTGATTGGCCCCTCACCATGGGGCTTCAGAATATTTGGAGGAAGGGATTTCAAGAGGGCCATAACTGTATCCAAGGTATGTGTAAACAGAAGCATTTTTCCTTAACTTTCCTACACTTTTCTCAAACAATATGCTTTGTTTTTCTCAGAATACAACTTACAATAGTTTGTCATGCAAAGCAAACTTCCTCACCACATATCTGTCCTGGTCTGTGTTATGTCCATTTATGTGTTGTGCCTGTTTCCTTGTCTACTGAACCTGCTAGAATAGAGTGGAAGTAGACGGCATTAGAAGGAAACCACTGATTACAGTTACAGTGGGAGGTGAAGGGGTTCCTGATCTCAGAGCATGTTTGCTCATTGGTTTCTGTGCTACTGCTCATTTATTGCCATGTGTGTCAAAGCAGCTTTTCTTCAGCATATACTTGTAGTTTTAACCGATCATATTTGTTTGTTCCCGATTTTTAAAAGAATAAGTTGGAATGGAAGAGGTGGAAAAATGATTGCTGTAGGTAAACACATCCAGGAAACCTTGCTCAGACAAACTTTGCATGCCAGAGACACCCTGACCTGCCCACAGCACATCCTGGTATTACAACACAATCTCAGCCTGGATTTGTTTTGTTTTTTTCCCCTTTTTTGTTACAAGACTCCTCCAGTGTAGTTTCTCAGACCGTTAAGGATAAATTATGACAAAGCTGTGGAAATGTACCAGTGCTACAAACAGTTGAGCTTCAAACTCTCTCAGTTTTAAACCATTAATTGTTTTTCAACAGCATATGCTGCTCTTTCTAGAAAACATCTGTGTTTGCTCGTTTAGATCAGGAACTCCTGCAAGTCTCTTGTGAAAGACAAACCTCATCACAGACATTTTTTTAATAATCCTGCTGGAGAGGGACCTTCTTTAACCCCACTTTTAGTTATGAAGCTAAAGAACATCTGAAACATTCACATAGAAATGACATGGATGGCCTTCTTTATTGTTGCTCTTAAAGATGACTTACCCCAGTTTTATTTTGACGCAGACTCTTGAAAATAACCAATTGTTCTTAATTTAAATGAAATCGTATACTGATGAGACAAGGCATGCGCTGTTGTGCGTCACCCCAGCAACGCCTCTCAAGTGGGCTCTAGACATGCCACCCCTGCCCTCATACTTGGCACAGCTGACCGACAACAAACCTGCTGACTGGCATTCTCTCTGCATCATTTTCCATTTAAAGGCGATTAAATCTTCTCTGATGGCCTCTATTTTTTATGCTTTGCACTTTTTACTTTTTTTTTTGCCTATTTGTCTTTTTATTTGTAAGGTGAGCAGTATGACACATACTATCCTAATCTCTTAAAGTTAAAGCACATTAACCTCCAGCTTTAGTTTCAGATTGTGTGACTGTAACTCTGAAACATTAGAACGCAGCTCACAGTGGTGGTGTGGACGTTCGGCCCATTAGTGAGGAATTCTCTCTGATGTGGTGGTGTAGCAGTGTTGAAGCTGGTTGCAAAGGTCGGGCCCAATGAAACCATGAAATTTTGTCTCATTTTAAAATTTCTCCATGAGGGAATTATGATATAATGAGATTGTTTATGAAGCGGGTCAGAACTGTGTGTTTAGTTGGGAGAAATCCTGTTACATGTGATGGTATTTATTCACTATAAACTGCCTGACACATTTGGGTTAAGAATTTGAAATGGCTCTTGACATTTTTTCTCATTTACAATGTCAGTCACGATTAGCTTGTTCATACACATGTTTATGCTTGGCAGATGGACTGCATCCCTTAAGGGTTCAGAAAGTGTTCAGTAAGACATAACTGGAAGTCATTCCTCTGTTTAACAGGTCAACGGGGGCAGCAAGGCAGAGCAAGCAAAGCTACTACCTGGAGACATAATATTGGAGATCAATGGTGAATACACAGCGGACATGCTGAACGTGGAGGCCCAGAACAAAATTAAGAACTCAAAGACGCATCTGCAGCTGGTGGTGGAAAGGTACACAGACAAGGCAATCTATTAGATAAATAATTGTACTACAAGTGCTTAAAGTTTTACTTTTTTTTTCTTTTTTTTGTTTATAATTTTGTATTTGTTGCACTACAGCATAAAAAGGTGTAGTAGTGTTGAGCAACACAACCCTCTACAGCAGTGTCTAATATAAATGTCTTCTATGTTCCTTATTGTCTGTTTGTTCCAAGGCCACAATCTCTTTTACGCTGCTTTTAACTCGATCAAGCAAGCACTGAACAAACAAAACAAGTGATTGTAATCAGGGGAAATGCCAGCATGTATGAGAGCCACACTGTTCCCTTCCCTGGTCCCTCCTAATAAACTTTGTTTTGAGATTTTCCAAGACCTTGTTTGGATGGCAGGTCTCTGGCTACCAAAAAACCTTTCCTTTAAGCAAGTAGCTTACTGCTGTTGGCTGGCATTTTGATTAAAGACCTAAATCCTCATTTGGTCACTGTTGCTCCCCCATTACTTTTGTTTTTGTTCAATAAAGTCTACCTTTCTTATTTCATCGGCACACACACACACTCACACACACCCTTGCACACGTTTCCACATATTTCCTTCTCGGATGTCCTACGTCCATGTGAGTGAATTTTTCCCTTCTGACCTCATGTCTCCCACCAAGCTAGAAACACCATTTATTTCTTGTCTGTCCAGTACAATGCCACTGTGTAGATCTGCTGTGTTTTTAATCCCACTGTTTAGTTTTTGGTGGTTTTCAGCACCCTAGACTCTGTTGCACCTCACAGACATCTGTCCTTTTGCAACTCCTCAAGCATATTAACTGTTTAGCTTATGTTCAGGCAAGTTGTCAAGAAGATGGTAATTGAATGCCAGAAATATATAATGCCTACTTTGTTCTTTTCCAGCTAAGCATCTGTTTAGACTCCATCTTAAACCAACATTGGTGTGGGTACTGGTTGTGATCAAAGATGTTTCTCATTGGAAGAAGCTGACATGAAGCCACTTTTTTAAAATCTTGTGATATGCTGAGGTTAGTTGTTGGCAAATCCACCAACACATTTATTAACTATGTACTCGGTTCACAAAGCAACTACTGTACACTATCACTGTCTTACCCCTAAAGTATTTTAATCTGTCACTGTTTGCAACTACTTGTTTGTATTTTGTTGTTCATTGATGCCTTGTTGATGATGTCATGTTGACTGAAGCATTTCCGATCTGGTTTGTCTCTGTAATGGAAGGAACTGTTAGAAATTCCTGGGTGGAGCAAAGCTAAGCTAGTACAGCACAGGAGTAAGCTTGCAGAAGCTTGCAGGCTTGTTCTAATTATCTAGTCTGGTCCAATTTATTCATTTATCAGAAATAATTTTTATTGAGGAAGAGGTCTTAGAGAACCAGTTAACGGTATGGTCACCCTTTCCCATTAAAACAAATCTTGCTGCCTTCATGTGTTATGGGAAAGATGACCCTTTCCACCTGTAAAGTGGAAATTACCAGTGCATTGTGTTCAAGTGTTTTTCATGTTGTTGTGAAGATAAACATGGTGGACAAAAAGCGAATAATAATTAAATTATTTTTTTAAAATGACATAATTTTAAATGGAGGAACTATATAAACAATGTATGCAACAACATTGAGTAGGCTACAAACAGCAGCAGAGAACATTTAGCAAAACGGAATGTTTACCAAACACAATCGTCTCGCTGCTCGCTGCCATGTTGAAAGTTGATATCATCTCGGCAGCTCGGGTATCATAAGATTTTTCCAGTTTTCCGGTGGAAATTATGACATGAGTGGGTGTTCATGTGCAATTTTGTCGTCGTTTTTTGGTATTTACCATAAATACGATAGCACATGAAGGCAGCATCTGTCCAAACTTTTTACTTGCATTTTTTCATTTCATTCATTTGTGAGTATTATAGAAACTTGCGTGCCTGGTGGTAACATCATCAAATGTTGTGTTATTCTTTTTAACAGTTAGCACCCTAATAAATCAAAGATTAGCTTTGTTCCAGAATCAGGTTTCTATAACTGCAAACAGTGAGATGGTAACATCTAAAATTCTAGGGGACGATGGATTGATTGAGATGACATTGTTATGATTTGACGGTATACAAATAAAGTTGAATTGAATTGAATGAAGACTAGCAATTGAGTTAGCATACTGAGGATGCAACCAACGAATACTTTCAGCTGAGCTGTCTAGTGTTTTATAGCTCCTAATGCACAAGAGATAATTTTAGTCAAATCGATGTGGCTATTTCCTCTGAATTATCCCTTGGAATCATGATATTTTTGATAGTGGTGGTATTGGGATGAAATCAAAGATATTTCCCCATTGCTAAAAGTGATTTACAATATAATTTGAAGGCATAAGTGGGTAAGCCATTTCCCACTGTGGTGGGATGAGGGTAATCTAACTGTACTATGTGGCATCCAAACAGAAAAAGACTACAATCTCAGACTATCTGAGATTGATAGAATGTTTTTTTTTCCTCTTCAGTCTTCTTCCATAGATCAACTATTGGATTTTTTGTGACCACAGCAATGTAGGGGAAATCTCAACTCCATAGATTTAAGTTGTTTATTGTGAATTGAATCCTCTTGAGGTCTTTATTTGAGGTTTGCCACTTCTAGGAGTGAAATGAGAATTTTACATTGCGCTTTGTTTTTGGAGGTAGGTTACTTCAGGTAGCAAATATGTCAATTGTGAACTGCTGATTTAGGTCAGACTGACATATTTTTGGTTTGAAGTCAGCAAATTCTTTTCAAAGGAAATCTACCTGAGGTCCTGGTTAAAGTCTAGACATCTGACGTGCTCTTTTGCCAAGAATATTTCTTCCTTTTTAAACATCCTGTCATCCTGTGCTCTTCTGAGATGTGTGGTATAGAGTAGAAGTTCTACACCAACAGTGGCTATTGTCAGTTTTATGGTTTCAGCTTTTATCACTGAGATTTTTATACCTACAGCAGATCATGAAGTAAACGTGTCACACAGATGCTGTATTAATTTTTGTCGTCTTGCCCTGTCCTCTGCATGCTCTATGTGGAGGCCAGACCACATGAGGTGTGCCTTCTGGGTGATTTACCACAGGCATTTCAGCTTTCCTGTGTGCTTTTTTTCCTCAGCCTTAACCATGGAGACTGTCAGTCTCTGATACTACAGCTAGGGGGCCACCCCATGTTTTCATTGGCCCTCATACTGCTCATATTTTCCCCCTCCAAATTCAGTAATTGTATTGCCTAGAATCTGCTTTCTATTTGGTAAAAAAAAGTGCCAGAGAGGTGGGAGCGGGAGATTCTTTCAAAGGGGGAACAGTCTGCAATACTCATCTCCAGCAGCAATCTCCAAGAATTAATGTAAACATTTGCCAGAGCTTTAAACAAAATGGATGTCAAAAAGGTTTGTTTTTACAAGCTCTTGCTTAGAATAAGCTTCACTTACACTCCTGACCTTTTTTACAAAGGGGATTACTTTTCCATTGTTCAGCATTTTTCCCTGCAAGTTCTTCTACATGATATTTTTACATACTTAGCTTATTAATCTCACATGAACTTCCTTACTGACTCACTTATTTTTTTCTTTTCAATATGGTAGTGCCATGAGACATTAACCTAGGTACATGGCTGCAGAAGTAAAATTAAGTGTCATGTCTTTAAAACTAAATGCTATGTTTTTCTGCCTTTTTCAAGACCTGAACCTTCTAGTCCTGGACAGACCAATGGCATCAGTACCCCTGAGCAACTCACTGGGCGCTTCCAGGTCAGTTCTGAACCCGACACCATGCGCTGGCACAATATCAAATAAAAAAAAAAAAAAGAAATTACTGGTACTGTGTTTTCTTTCTAAATTTCCTGGGATTGCTCTCAACTGGTTGAGTTTTTTCTTCATTGTGTACAGTACATAGTTTGGACTATGCAGGGTAATTAAGTACTTGAACAATTACTCTTTTATTGAGGTAATGAGAACCACATCTTCAACAGCACATTTAGCCCGAGTCATTTACGTTTCAGTTCAAAAACATGCAAGTTGGGTCAACTGGTCACTCTAAATTGAGACAATATAAACGTAGCAGGGCTCTGAGATCCAAGGACTCAGGTCAGGTGGTCCAGACTAAACACGGAAAAACGACATTTGGCTGTTATGCTGCAAACAAGTGGAACAACCTGCCAGTGGAGAATAAACTTTCACCAAATGTGGAATTAAAAAAAAAAATCCAGGTTAAGATTTGTTTAATTTCTCATATGCATATGCATGAAATCTGCACTGTATCTTTTAGTCAAATCACATTATGTTTATGAAGCACTTGTCATATGACAAGTAACACAACGTACTTTCCACACCCAAAATTTTTTTTTGAAAGTCAAAAACACAAGCCATCACACACACAAGGAAACACATGCAAACAATCATACTATCGGTCTCATACACACTTTTACAGACTGCTGCTTGCTTTAAATTATTAAAATTGAATTATTTTATGTTTTTATTAGCATTTTTCCTCACCCTCTTAGTTAAGTCTTTTCCATGATTTTCACAGCTTGTGTTTCTCTTTGTGTTTGATTATTCAAAGCATATTATGATGTATATTCATACCTGTACATAATATGTGTTATGTATAATACACATTTTGTAATATTATGTATTAGGCATTACGTAAACTTACGTTTATGTATAAAATGTGCTATACAAATTATATTAGCCAGCATTGCCTACCAACCACCAATGATATCTGCACTACTGGAGATTGCTTTAAAGCCTCAGCTCAACATCAGAAGAGCTCCAGAAAGTAAATCAAGCTGTAGTGTCTCACTAACCATGTAACTGCTAATTGCTCTTGTGACTCATAAGAGAAACTAAGTGGTTAAACGGTTTCCTTTTTTTGCAGGAGGCAGTCATAGTTAGTCGAGATGAGAACCAAAACTACAGAGAGTACACAATCTCAAGCCCTGCTTCATTGTCTCCAGGACCTTATTCTCCAGATTCTCCTTCCAGCTCTGACAGAAAAGATACACAGATACCAACTATGAACAAGAGGTATCCACCCTTAATTGATATGTTTATTAATAATGTAATGCATTAACCTTGTTAAGGAGTTCTGATGAAACTAGATTGCAGTTCAAAGGTTTGTAAGCCAGATATGATCAATTCTCTGCAGTCCTGGTGTAGTAAAACATGTTGAGGGTAACAGGATGGTTTCCATGGCAGACACCAACCTATTTAAACAGGTTTCTACATTTGTAGTCCATTTTTCAGTGCGACAAAGACAAAGGATTACGCTATGTGAAGTTTCACAGCCTGTCCAATTACTTGAAGTTACAGATTGGTCATTCACCATTAAGGTTTCAGAGAAATTTTTTCAGCATGAACATGGGCTAAAAGACATTTAGACGTCTCACATTTCAGATGGACAGAAACGTGTTATTCAAAAACACATCCATTCACTGCATAAATAGGCCTCCATCTGTAGAAAAGGGCTGCAGCAAGTGCTCTTTTGACTCCACAACAGGCAAGTCAGTAGGTATGAGAGTGACCCACAGAAAGTGGAGCCATGGGCTTGTACTGTTGCAACAAAGGATATGCACAGGATATCACATTCCTCCCTTTGCATTCACTTTAACAAAAGGCAGAATGTGGAATTTTCACCATGCTTTCTCTGTACATGGACATTTGTTCACTCTCTTGGGCAACTTTTAATGAACCACTGCTTGTCTTGCTTGTCTTGACTGTTGATTTTTGTCCATAGTGTTAATTATTTTCCTTTTTGCATTTTCATTTTGACACTTAAACTTTATTTCCACAGTTTAAAACTTCAGCAGTAATTTTAGTAATTTAAGTTTCATCTGCTGTAGTTCACCAACAGGTTAACAGTGACTTACATGATACAACATGAAAATTCCCTGTTTTTTATTACTCATGATCTGTTAGAATATTTATCAATGGATTGATTATCAGACAGGTGACTTTTTTGAGGATAAATTTATATAATTGGACTAGTGATTTGAAAGTGTCCAAAGCACATTTCAATGATAAACACTGAGTTTATAAAAATGTTTCATGTAAATCTGAAGGACAAGTTGGAGAAATGTCTTTATATGCTAATTGTAGGTTGCCTAGACGTCTTCTATGTATCACTGATTTTGTCCATATGTTACAGTGTCCAGATACGCTCATGGTCACCGGAGGACAAGAGTAACCGGCTCTCAAGACCACTGTCTCAGGTTTGACTAGATCTTCATCTGGTTATTTTGTAACTGTTAACACTGTAGCAGTTTTTCTCTCACTGAGAACTTTGCTTATGAGTCGTCCTTTTTCCGCCCTTCAAAAATGTAGCTAAACTCCAGCTACAGTACATGTTTCTGATTAGATGGGGAAAACGGGTTCTTACCTAGTGTGAAATTGCTGCAGTCTGAATTATGTTGTGCGGATTTTTGATGCATCCTATTTAAGATTAGGATATGAGTATTATCAACTGGGTGCATGGAGCATATTACTGAATCTGTCATTCATCTGTTGCTGGAGCTTTGGGCTGCATTTCACTCAGTACAGTTTAGGGTTAGTCATTTCTGCTTGACTGTTTGTTTTCCGACTGCACTGGTCCAGTTTTAGATAATAATAATTATTATAGAATTGAATACTTTGACTCTTTGATTTGTTGGTCTCTATTAGTCCACAGAAGTCCCCAAAAGGCGTTTGTGGCTGGTATATTGTAAGTTATTGTGAGGGCAGGTTACAGACAGGGTTTGACATTTTTACAACAGGAAGTGCATATGCTACAAAGGTCAGTCTTTGAAAATATCTGACATTTTGCCTGACAGCAGTTTTAGAAGTATTTTATCAACAAAACCATTTTAGCAACAAAACCAGGAGGAGGGGGTGACTGGGTTGTCTGGAAAGACATCAGTGAGTTAAAGAGAGAAAATGTTGTGGGAAAGTTCATCATGAGCTATTTCAGCTATGCTTACTTACTTGGTCTCATGCATGGGTCCCACTAAAGACTGAACATGTGAAATGACAAAACAGGAAAAAATATACAGGACCTTTTGTCATGGCACAAAGAATTCCAGCCATTTTTGCAGCTTTGGACATTACGTAAAGTTAGATAAATATGCAGAGGTTTGAACTTCAAAACATTCAAGTATTTATCCCAAGAGACAGCTGTCTGAAAGGTCCAACGCTAAGAGTTTGCCATGAGTTTCAAGTCTTTATTTGCATGTTGGATGCACAAAACCGCCATGTCTCAGAGCTTGTTGGCTCATTTTAAGATAGTTTGAGTGTCCACACTGGTAATATAATGGAGCGGTCTGGCTGTACTGTAACTTAAGACCAAATGGGTCTTTTTGGGGATGTTGAGGATTTTTTTTTAAAACATTCTAGACCAGTTGTTACTTTTTTTAAGACCAGTTGTTCCTGAAATAAAATGCTTGTCATGCATGACTACATGAAATCAGGTCAGGTAGAGCATTTAGTCTTATGTAATGAAAGACAAACTCTCTAGCCAAATGTTATTCATCTCTTTCCGAGTTGTTTTATGGCACAGTGTCTGTGTAGGATGTATCCATGTCAAGAAAGAATATGGATGGGGATTTTTTTCAGAGCTAATGTTCCTAATAACTAAGACACATGGCTGATCCATTTGGATGGATAAATAATCAGTACTCCTTGATACCTAAAAGAAATGGGGCACTTTGTGTGCAGAAAAGAGGGGTGGATTGGACTTGAAACTTCAAATTTGTAGAGGTGAGGTGGCTGCCAGGCAGCTGGAAGAGGTCAGATACAATAGTTGGTTTTTGATGTCAGCTGTACTCTTGGATCACTTCTCTAACAACACAACTCTGTTCTGAATGGCTGAAGACTTCCCTGACATGCATGATATGTTTTATTCTCCGATGTCATGAGCCATCTGGTCCATTTATCTTGCTTGTGAAGTTTTGTAAGTTATTACATGTCCCCTTCAGGCATCCCAGTTTACGTGTTGACTTGAGATGCTATGGTTCTCACTTCCTGTGGGAACCTTTGTTACTTCCTGTTCACCCTACTGGCACCGTGACATGAAAGTGATATGGTTTCAAAGTTAATCTTATTTGTCATTATGAATGCTTTTCGGCCTGTAATAACAGCTGTATGCTGCTTTTGTAAGTATTCAGTTTACTCGATACAAGTTCTTGCCAGATAGGGCTGCAATGACAAAAGATGCCACTGTTGTGGATGTGATGCATTCTGGGAATTTGTGTTTTGTCCTGACTTAGTCAGGACAGCTTGGCCTTTGTATTCACTGAGGCGGGCTGCTAGAAGAGTCTTTGTTTACATCTAGTTTGTAACATCTTGTTCCTCAGTTTGCTGATGCACATCACAGCTGATTGATGTTGCATCAAGCTTCAGTGTGTTATCACTGAAGCTCTTGGAAGACACTGTTAATTACAGCTATGTTTTCAGCATCTGCAACCACATTCAAAAAATCTGCCTCATTTCTGTCTTGATGTGGCTGTCTGTAAACCACAGCAAACTTAGCCAAGAAAAAACATTACCAAGTGTGTTTTGGCTGAGAACTTTGTTATCAGGCCAAGAATCCACTCCTGTCTGGACAGTGTTGAAATGTTTGATATCTATGAAGTGGGCTGTTCTCCCACTATCTCTGCCCTTGTTGTCTTCTTTCTCAATATTTTTTACATGCAGAAATCTTCTATTATCTGGCATTTTTAAGTACTTTTAATTGTTCACTCAGTAGGTTTATCTCTGGTTTAAGTCTGGTTAGCAGATGAGAGTTTTTGTTTTTGCCTCAAACCTTCGTCCGGAGCTCTACATGTTTTTAAGGTGATGAGCCTCCCTCTGCAGCACTGTTTTTAGTGGTTGGAGTTCTTCCATAGTGCTTGGTGGGGAAATGGCTCGGGTGGGAAAGAGGCCTGCCATGGACTCATTGTGTATTATGCTGCTCTGGCTGGCATTAAAACAGTAGCCCACTGAGCGCCGAGATGTGGAGTGTCAATGACAAGGGCCTCTGTCCTCCCTCAGAGGTGTAGAGTGCTGCTGTATCAGGTGATCAACCTCACTGAAAAGCCCTAAAAGGTTTTTCCACCCTTATTTTGGCTTTTAGTTGAGAGAGAGCGATGTGCAGCAGAGTCCCCCCTTTTCCATGGTGTTGGATGTCCTGAGAAAAGGCCCCGTGTACAATAGTGGCTGTGATGGCAGATGCTGTGAAAGGCTGGTGCTGCTTTTTCCCTCTTGTCACAAACGTTGTTGTTGTGATGTGAGCCGGAACCGAGGGGGCTGGGCTGGAGCAGAGTGGACACCAGGGAGCCCTTTTACATTCCCTACCTGTTGGTAGGCCATCACATCAATCTAGAGAGTGCAGGAACATTTTTATCACAGCAAAGTAATTTCAGCCTCATTGTGATTTCAAACTATTGCAACATCATAAGAAAAACCTGAAGGTCGCGTTTTTTTTTTTGTGTGTGTTGTTGAGCATGTGAATTAGGGGTGTGACGATACACTCATCTCACGAGACGAGACAATACACAATATTGGATCCACGAGAACGAGACGAGACGAGATTTTCACAATACTTTTTATGAAAAAAAAAAGACAAAATATGACTTGAAAAAAACCTTACTTCTCTTTTCAAGTCAAAAACAATGCAGGTCCATCTAGAAATGTTTTATAACTAGAAGTTGCATCCTCAGCATGTGTTTCACAGATTAACTCTTTCCACAAATAAAATCTAAATATATATATTTTTTTGAGGCAAATGTGCACAACTGCAAAGCTGCACATCCATAGAGTGCATTAAAATGTCACGAGTAGACAATGGAGGAATGTATGGTGCTGTGTGTGTCCACCTGGTGTTAGCTGGTGTACTGGAAGGTGCACTGAAGCAGGTCAGCAGGTGTCAGTCCGGGCTGGGTTGAGACGGTAACAGCTGGAAGCTGCTCATCAAGAACATTTTTGAGTTATCTGGTGAACCCAGACATGGTGCAGAGATG
>JBBDHI010000012.1:18536930-18551882 GCA_037177115.1 Craterocephalus stercusmuscarum | reverse complement strand
TTGAATTATTGTATCTGGCCTGATGCACTTGGTGGCTCAGATCATGCAAATGTAAATCTGTGGGCAGAAAACATATATAGCAACAAACTCAGCATGCATATATTGGTTTGCTTGTGTGTTTACTGTAGGTACTGACTGATTAATTTCAGTGTTGTACTGTATGTTACCCGTCCATTTTGATATTTTTAATAAGGCAGAATTTTCTTTTGAACACCGACCAGAGCCGCTGCTGCCTTCTCTCGGTCTAAGCTACCAAGGTGAAGCATGAAACAGTCCTTTCGTCTAACGAATTAACACTTTTCTTTTTAATTTAAAATTAGTCCTTCAGCTAAAAAATAACGAAGTAAACAGAATAATGTTAAATAGACATCTTGGGGCATAAGAGATCTTTGCTTTTTTCAGCAAAACATTGTCAATTCTTGATACCTAACAACAAAATGTAGGATATTAAATGCATTACTGGAGTTGAAACATTTAACAGAAAAGTACAGTATATAATACATAAAGCCTATAAGTGACTCTATGATGAATTTATATTCATCTAAAGAATTTTAAGAATTGTCTCAATTGCGATGCCTTGCAGACTTGCTGGATATCACATTTTCCGCCCATTTATATTATGCAACACATAATATAAAATACAAAATCTGCAGAATATCTTTATGAAAAAAGAAACAATTCATTTTTACCATTGAAATAAATAAAATACACCCAGACTGAAAACAAAATCTTTAACCTATGGCTTCTCCCTGCTTGTTACATCAGTATCAACCTAAATGTAAATGCATTTGTGAAAGTGTATAAACACGAAGTTCAAAGTTACACACTAAATGCATGCTTGTGTGTATCTATGAAAGGGCCAGACAGGGAGGGAGACGGGCCTTAGAGAGAGGAAATAGTGGGCAGTGCCTCGTCTTTCAGCTCTGCACTAATGAGCCCCGCGACACATAGACTGGAAACAGCAGTATTGTTCTCCCTCTGCCCTGGTCAACAAATCCTATACAGCTACAAACACGCAGAAACACATGCATACGCAGAGTCGGACACAGGCCCACGATTACCACATACAATACAACAGACCTACGAGGCCACACACATACTCTGGAGTATTGTTATTGGTGATCAATCATGCTGCGTTTTGTTTTATCTTGTTTTTTTCAAGCTTCTTTGTATGAAGTTGATAAATCTACCTTTTCAAAAAGCTGTGAAATTGTTGCAAAATGCTTTGTGTGATAAGGTGGCATTTCTCAGAGAGCAATACAGAGCTCTCCAAAACAATGCTTTTAGAGAAACACAACAGACCTCAGCATTTGGATTTGAGTTTGCAAAGTCTTTCGCTCCATCATTATAATCTGTCCTCAGTCTGTAAATCCGAATATGAGTGATGGCTTAGAAAGAACTAATACCAACACATTAACCCCAGATCTTTTCTGCCGTATATGCTGTAATCTATGCTGGAGGACATTTTCTAAAACAATTTCCCTGCCTTGGTTTGACCAAAAAAAAAAAAAAAAACTCATGTGTTGGACAGTGGACAAAACAATGGTTAAGAGATGCTTGGGGACGTGCATGGCGTAAGGTGGTGTGGTCAAGGGAAGTCCCCGTGGGGTTCCACACCATGGAGGCATCGTGGTTAAAGGAGAAATAGATGAAAACACAGCCACTGCAAAGATGCCTGTAAACTCCTGCAGGGAAATGGACTCTGTCACAGGTCTGACAGGAACAGGAAGTCTTCATGCTGTGGGAACATAAATCATTTGTCCTTCTGATAGCCATTTTTGTTTAACCTGATTTAACCCATTATTCACATTTAGCTAATAAAAAAAAAGAAACAAACCAAAAACAAAATCTAGGACCTAAAATAAAGAGCAGGTTTGAAGATGCAGACAGGGCATCTGGCTGAGTAGTTTAACACATGGGTGTGGGTGAGGAATGAGAGAAGGGTGGACATAAGTGCCGAGCTCAAAATGAGATTTTCAAAGGCAGTTAAAGAATGAATATTTATGGTTTTCCGAGCTCACGTTTATTGCGGGAAGAATCTTTTTGAAAAAAGAAAAATTACAGAAGCATCTTGGCAGCAGTTGGAGATAAAACTAATATTTTTATTTTCTTAAGAATTTTCATCTTGCTCGACCTAAATCCAGGTGTCTAAGGGGATAATATTTATATATTAGAGAAAACGTATCCTGCTGCGTTCTGCAGGAGGAGCCAGGTTTTAGGAATAAGACCACGCTCCCTTCCGTGTTTTTGTCAGACTCATAATTCCTGGGTCTGTGCTGCTGCAAAATCTCATCACAAACACATTGCTGTGGAGATCGATTGTGTTGCCTATGGCCAGATTTTGACAAATTGGCAAATCCAATGAATTCATACAAAGCATGCCAATCTGAATAATTTACTTTCAATGTATAAGCAAAAAAGCGAATCCAAAAATGTGGAGCAATCCTTTTGTCCAATTCCTTTATATTCCCTCTCTCTCTTTCCAGGGACCTTAAGCACAACTTAATCAGCACCATCATGCCCGGAGCCTTCCAAGGCCTGTCTGAGCTTCGGAAACTGTAAGTAGATATTAGCATGATTCACATTCCTGTTGGGTTCAGAGCAACAAATACGCAAACAAAGGTAATAAACATAGTCTTAGAGGTTTTGACTTCTAAGCTTTAGTATGAAACGGTAGATCCTAGTTTGTTTAGGATTTCTCACCACTTGAATGGTAGCTATGTCAAAATCAAACTCAAAGTTTAGCATCTCATGACATTTAACATGTGTTAAATGTGAACATAAAGTCCTCCTTTACTAAATGATCCGGTGGAAGGCCTGGGATGAGGGAACCTCAGGGACACGGAGACGCTCCTCGCCAATCGTTCAGTGTGACAAAGCGGCTGTTTGCAGCTGCTTATGTCTCACCCCTTGTGTTTCTGGACATCAAGTTTCGGCTGTAGTGTGGGTCGAAAGTGTTTGCCTGCGTTGCACCGCGTGACTCCCCATCCCTCCTCACCCGTACTTGTATTTTCCCTGCAAGGTCTGGGGCTTCTCAAAACAAACAGGGGGGAGATAAACACATGCTCTGGACAGCTCTCTGCTGGATAGTGTCAGAGGTGCAACAGAGCAGATCCCTCTCTGGATGCAGCTATATATCACACTCAGGGGTGGACTGCAGAACGGGGGCCCTGCTTTTACCCCACTATCGATAAACCTTTTTCTCAGGTCTCACGGGGCTCTGATAAAGAAAAGTATCTGAGACTATTTTTGAATTGTTTATCACTTGAAAAAGGAAGTTTACATTCAGCACTAAAAGTCCTGGAAAGGATATAAAACTGTATGCATGTGTAACATTCAATCTGACACTGAATGAGTCAAACCATAATAATCTGTTGTTGAGGAGTTGAGGCATGTTTCTTAATTTGAAAATGACTAACACATTCCTTCATTTTTTTCACACTTTAGCGACCTCTCCAACAACCGCATTGGCTGTCTGACTGCAGACATGTTCCAGGGGCTGACCATTCTCAGTAGACTGTAAGAGACTGATTGATTGGTCCCATAAAACTATTGTACTCTCTGACTTGTGGTAAAGCTATCGAGAGAACATGCTCACGCCTAATTTGTGATCTGTTAGAAACCTCTCTGGCAACATCATGTCGACCCTCAACCCAGGAGTGTTGAAGGAGCTGCCGTCGCTCAAGCTGGTGTGAGTTTTTATGTATAGCAATGCAGGTCCTTTAAAAAGCAACTGAAAACATAAATCTGTGGCATGCAATAAATAAATAAATAAATAAATAAATAAAGTCAAAAGTACTCAGGCGTTCTTCATGTACAGGTATGGTTCAGTATCTTGCAGTTAAACTTGAATCCTCTGTGTTGATTGATCATTGTTTCTCTCTCCAGGAATTTCAACTCAGACTACTTGTCATGTGATTGTGGGCTGCGATGGGTTCCAGGCTTCCTTCGTAACAGTTCAACGCAGTTGGGGTTTGAAACCCTGTGCGCCTACCCCAGGAGCCTGAGGGGGAGGCCCCTGAGTGGACTGAAGGAACACGAGCTGAGCTGTGGTGAGAGCTTGGCTTCAGTGAGACACATGAATGAGGTGGTTTGCCACTTTATTTCAGTGAGCGCTGCCCTGTGAATGAAAACGACAGCACACACATAATGAAGCTCAAGATCATTGCAGCTATTTTAAGACTTCTATCCCAGCAGCTCAGCACGGACATATTTCTAAAAGTATCAGTGAGCTGCGTTGACAGCTAACCCTGTGGGTAGCATTTACGAAATGTTGCAGTCTGCATCCAATCTGCTCCAGAAAAGCAGACTCATAATAGCTTCTGTGGAAATATTTAACAGAGGTTTGAGTTGTCAGACAGCAAAAGAAATAATTAAGAGTAACATGTAACGGCTCCGTCTTCATCTTCTCCCACCGTGCTGCTCAGACGGTCCGCTGGAGCTGCACACCTTGTCCCTCCTCCCTTCCCAGCGCCAGGTGGTCTTCAAAGGTGACCGGCTCCCCTTTCACTGCACCGCTGCCTTCGTGGATAAGAACACCACCTTACACTGGCATCACAATGGACAGGTCGTGACCTCAGACCCGGAAACGGGTGTCCAGCTGGAGAACAGTGTGCTCCATGACTGCACCTTCATCACCAGGTGCAGTAACTGGAGTCATACAGCCCCTCTTTTTAGAATATTCCCTGATGCCACTGTCTTGCTAACGTGTTTGATGTTTTAGCTGGAGACGATTGAATGAGGAAAAGTTCAGCATGTGCTGGTTGAAGTGTTGTAATGACCTGCTGATATCTTCTTCATTCATTCAGTGAACTTATTCTATTCAACGTGCATGTGGAGGCCAGTGGAGATTGGGGGTGTGTGGTTACTACTGGGCGGGGCAACGTCTCTCGAACTGTTGAAATTGTAGTGCTGGAAAACAGCGCCTCCTTCTGTCCGGAAGATAAAGTCATCAACAACCGTGGAGAGTTCAGGTTAGTTATAGTGACAAATTATCATCTATCTTGCTATAGACTTTTTTTTGTAAACTCAACTTTCAGGATCTCAGTCAATCTCTGTTTTTATTCCACAGGTGGCCAAGGACTCTGGCAGGCATCACCTCCCACCAGTACTGCCTGCAGCTGCGCTATCCCTCCCTGTCCATGGAGGGAGGCATGGAGCAGAAAAAAGCCTCTCGGTTCTGTGACCGCTCAGGAAAGTGGCAAGACGCTGACTACACAGACTGTCACTACACTAACGGCATCACTCGTGTCCTGCATACCTTCATCCTGGTCAGTGCAGCTGTTGGTTCCACAGCACAAAGTTCCTGTTCAGAATCATGACATGACTGCTTAAGACCCCACCGTATAAATATTGTGTATATCTTTTTTTCAGAGGCCCATTAATGCATCCAACGCTGTCACTGTGGCACATCAGGTGCAAACCTACACTCTGGAGGCTGCAAGTTTCACCGACTCTGTGGATGTGCTGTATGTGGCGCAGATTATGGAGAAGTTTATGGAATATGTCAAACAGCTGAGAGAGGTGGGAAAGGTTCAGTTTTATTTTTAAAAAAAATTCACATTCATTTCTTTTCCATGTTTTCTTTTGATTCTTCCTTCCTCACAGTATGAATGTCTGTGTCCTCGCTCTAGTTGTCCGAGGTGATGGTGAAGATGGGCAGTAACCTGATGCAGGTGGATGACCAGATCCTTGCACTTGCCCAGAAAGAAAAGAGAGCCTGTAGCTCTATTGTCTATTCTCTGGAGACCTTGGCTTGGCCTCAGCTACACAGACATGCTCAAGATTTTTCTATGGTGAAGTATTTATTGACTATTTTTCATGTCATTATACAATGATGACAATGATTTTGCCAGCATCATAAAATAAAAATGACAGATTTCTTGGTTAAACTGCGATGTGTGGATATTTCCTGACCTTATATAAATATTCTGACTTGTACAGGGGACTAGGAACATTGTGGTAAAAGCGCATCTAATTCGTCCAGCCCACTTCACTGGTTTAACCTGCACAGCGTATCAGCGTCGCGAGGTGTCAGCAAGCCACCCAGGAGTGGAGATGTCAGAGTCTGACCATGAACAAGAACTTCATTTCCGCTGTAGCACTGGCTCCCATAACACCTCCCTCAACAACTTTCCCCTCAAGGTGACTGCTTGTCTCTAAATTGCCTGCTTTAAGGGTTTCATTTTGAATTCCAGCATTAAAAATATGAACTGCATGTCTCTTTCTTTTTTAATCTCCAGAACTTTGTGGCCCTGGCCTCTGTGACTCTTCCAGCTACTCTTTTTCCTCCTAATGCTGCTGAAGATTGTAAGCTGCAGTTTGTGGCCTTTCGAACAGGCAGCTTTTTTCCTCTGTCTGGAAACTCAAGTAGTGCTATTGAATACTCTCGCAGACGAAGCATCAACACTCCTGTCATCTTCGCAGGCCTTGGTAAGAAGAAAAACTCACAATCTGCTGCAATCTATTCGTGCTTTCTAAAATTTTAGACCTCAAAATGCAACAAAACAGCTTTGAGCAACACATAGAACACATTTTCATGCAAATGTCTGAATTTTCTTAATGTGGACTTTAAACAATAGAAACCAAACAATCATAGTTCCAAGATGAGAATTGTTGCACTTTATAAATTTGCTAGTGGTTCTCTGCAAGTTCCTATCACCTAAAATATCCTCATAAGGATAAATCATTGCGCATAATTTGCTTTGCTTAACACTAAACAAAAGAAGGAAGAAACATGCGTCATCAGGCCAAGAGGAAATATTAT
The DNA here is from genome assembly GCA_037177115.1 of Craterocephalus stercusmuscarum. NCBI lineage: Eukaryota > Metazoa > Chordata > Actinopteri > Atheriniformes > Atherinidae > Craterocephalus > Craterocephalus stercusmuscarum. The sequence goes on along the minus strand of JBBDHI010000012.1, from coordinate 18,545,116 downwards.
GTTTAATTTTTTTAGTGGAATTCACATCTACAACTGCAGTATTGTAGTAGTGTTAAGTTGATAAATGCCTCTTGTTCTATGCCAGACGGCTGCACCATGTACAACTACTCTGAGCCTATCTGGGTCTCTCTGCGCCACTTGTCGCCTGGCACCGATGCAGTGGCGGCCCACTGGAACCTCGAGGTACCGGGAGAGCACGGAGGCTGGAGTCAAGAGGGCTGCCAGCTCGTCCGCAGTGACAGCAGTACCTCCACTATGCGCTGCTCTCTGCTCGGGAACTACGCTGTGCTGCAGGTAAAAAAGACTTTTCCATTATTTATTCAGCAGCAACATGGCTGATCGACACTTTCATCTGTCTTGCGTGTTCTTTCTAGGAAGTGCCTGAGTTCCTCGACCCCAGTCCAAACTCTGTAAAGGTGCTCCACCCTGTGGTCTACGCCTGCACTGCACTGCTGCTCCTTTGCCTCTTCACCATCATTATTACACACATACTACATCACAGGTACTGCAGCATAAGTGCAACACCTTTAGCTGCTGCTGGCTATTTCCTGAATCTAATATGTTTTTTCTCTATGATCTGGCAGCTCGATTCACATTTCAAGAAAAAGTTGGCACACGTTGCTGAATACCTGTTTCCACATCGCCATGACAACAGCGATCTATGCAGGAGGCATAAGCTTGACCAGCTATCCTGTGGTTTGTCAGGCAGTAAGTTTTGAATTTAAAGTCAGTTTTGAAACAACTTTCAGCTTCACACACAAGCTCGACGTCTGACAGCGCCTTAAACCCGACAGGTGGGCATTTCTCTGCATTACTCCTCCCTGTCCACGCTGCTGTGGATTGGTGTCAGCGCCAGGGTCATTTACAAAGAGGCTGTGTGGAGAATGCCGCGAGAGACGGAGGAAGATTCTCCTGCGCCGCCGACTCAGCGGCCCATGCTAAGGTCAGCGAGCGAGCCACATTACACCGTCACCCACTTGGCTCACTGTTTGCTGGCAATATGGTTTGTGTTTTAGACACATGCAGGAGTTCTTGTGTCGGACCACCCAAACTGTGAAGCATCAATGGCAGTCATTGTGTCCAGTGACCAAAGTCATTCTGTTTTTCAGAACCTTGGTGGGGCATTTTAGGGGCAAATAAGCCATAAAGCCAAATGAATTTCGAGCTGGGATAAGAAAAAAGTATGACACCATCAGGAAAGGAGTCATAGGAGTTGTCATAAATCTGAGCATGAGGATTCAAAGGAGAGCTCTGTCTTCTCCAATATTGCCTTCTACTTCTCAACCCGCTTTCCTGCCCCTGTGATATTGAAGATGCAGTCATACACTATACCGCTTTGTTGCCCACTCAGCCACAAGGGGTCAGGCTGTGATAAATCACTCGCTATTGGAGTCTATACTGGTTCTTGCAAAAGTCACCCTATTAGTGACAGATCATACAGCCTTGTTCAGATAATAAACAGAGGGAGAAAAGCACCCCAAAAAATAACAGTTCAAAAACAAAATAGAAGGTTGTACAATATCCAATAGCACAGACAAGAACTACACTTTATATCAGAAACTGTAAAAATGGTGTTTGAAGCATTTTCTCTATTTTTCAAGGTTCTATTTAATCGCTGATGGAGTTCCTCTTATTATTTGTGGGATCACTGCAGCTGTCAATGTCAACAACTATGGAGACAACAGCCCTTAGTGAGTTCTTCTCGTCCTTTCCTTCAGCCATTTGGCCCTTGACTTTGTGTTGTTTTGTTTGTTGCTTAAAGTGAAAAATTCCAAGTTGAACACACAAAGGCGTCATTGTGTTTGCATTGATTCTTCTTCCATCTTCTCTGCCTCTTGCAGCTGCTGGTTGGTTTGGCGCTCCACCCTGGGGTCTTTCTTTATCCCTGCGGGCCTGGTGGTGTTGGTGACCTGGATCTATTTCCTGTGCACTGTGTTCCGCCTGAGGCACCGTGTGACAAAAGAATGCACAGGAACCACCCTGACCTCTCCTGGGACTGAGAGCCATCCTGGACTGGCAGGAAGCACCAGCCTGCTCTCCACCGACTCAGTGGTGGGACCTATAACCCCGGCTGCTCCGCCAGAGGACCAGTACTCCCTGAAGACACAGTTCTCTGTGTTGGTAGCCACCCACTTCCTGTTTGTGGCTCTGTGGTGTTGTGGGGCCATGGCAGTGTGGCTAGAAGGCCACATTAGCTTGCTATTCAGCTGTCTCTATGGGACAGTTGCCACAGCTTTGGGGGTGTTTCTGGTGGCCCATCACTGCTTTCGACGTCTGGATGTACAGGCGTCATGGCTGTCTTGCTGCCCGGGCTATCACCGCTCGCATCCTATGTCTACTTACACGCACACCTGCACAACTGGGAGCGGAGTGCAGACGTCTGAGCAGGGATCCCAGCTTTTCATCAACTGCCATCCACCGGCTGACTCTCATAACTCTTCATCAGCCAGGTCATCTTCCACACCGAGCGGGATCAGCAGTGTTGGACCTGGGCCTTGCAAGCTCACCAACTTGTTGCAGGTGGCGCAAGACAGTCCAAACAACACTTCACGTGCCCCTACAGGCAACAACACGAGCACCAGTACTGATAACATCACCAAAACAACGAACAATGTTCTACCTTCTGTTAACTATGCAGTCCCTGTACATCCCCAGAGAAGGAAAATAAGTGGCAGAACTAAACAAGGGAGTAGTCAGTATTATCATCGGGGGGAGGGCAGAGGCCACTATCGTCTCAAAGCTCTAAGGACTGCTGGTGGTGGGGGCAGTCTTGGAGCCCTTGGACCCCCAGGTTTAGAGCACCTTGGTTCATCACATGGTGTATATAAACAAGCCACGAGTGAGAATGGCAGCATCCACCACAGTCTCTCAGAGAACCAGGCCAGCCTGCTGACAAATGGGAAGCGGGTAGGAGAGTCAGTGGCCACCAGCCCATCGGAGGGAAGTGATGGGGGCAGCAGTGGAAGATGCAAACCCTTCCCTCTGCCACCCACTGTGGCCAGCAGAGTGGCCATGCATGGTGCTCAGAGACGGTGCTCAAGCAGAGACAATTTAAAGGTAGCAGCATCTGCCGAACGGGAAACAAAGCGCTGCTCCTACCCTTTGAACAGTGTCACCACCACCGTGCCAGGGGCTGCTGCCCCAAACGGCACCCTGAAAACCTCAGTGTTTGAGCTCGAGCAGGACATGAGTGGCACAGACCAGTCCCAAAGCTCTGTTGGAATGAAGAGTGGTTTGTGGAAAAGCGAAACCACCGTGTAAACGTCCGCCTACAGCTGATCGTCCATCCATGTCTCCTAATGATTACATAATTTAAGATATAATATGCAGGCATCCAGGACCCTAAACTGGTACTTTTGCCTCTGTAGCAATGTAAGAGTTTGCTGTGAAATATTAAAGCAGGTTTTTCTCTTTGTCATTTTCAAGCATAAAATACGCATTTATTTTATCCACTAGAAAATATGTACAAGATTTTTCTGAAGTTGACATATGATGTTAATTTTGGATGTTTAATGAAAGCTTTATGGTTTTAGTTGTAATTTTTCTATGCATATCAACTATAGCATGAAATGGGATTTGAGATGGTCCATTTCCAAAGTACAGCTATATGCATTTAATCTAAGGGCAACCTTTTACCCTTATGTTTGCTTCAAGTGATTGTATGTGCTCATGTATGCACTTGTTTTTTGAGTGTTTATGTATATGTATGTGTCTGTGTGTGTGGATGTTTGTGTATGTGTGAACAATGAGGGATGACTGGTATGAATGCGGCTGTACAGAATCACAGAGAGAATTAAAAATGTTATGTGCGACTTTTGAATATAGAATATGTTTCCTTTTTTTATGTTCGCTCATCAGCAGTGATATAATTGATTCAGAAATAATAAAAATCAGTTTCTGATTTGTAAAAGACTGGGTAGATAAAAATCTGAGGGCAAAGAGTGTCCAAAAAAAGACCCTTTCTAATGTAAAATGGGAATAAATCCCCCCTCATGAACAGTTGATACACTTTTCAGTCACTTCCAAAAAATGCTTTGAGCATGCAAAATAAAGATGCTAAATCATAATGATACTAATAATTATTTGTATAGCCCTTTCAAACAACCTGCAGGTGACCAAAGTGCTCTGTAATTTTACTGTAGTAGTGGAGATGTTTAAAAAGTTTGGTCTCTAAATATTTGCTACTGTGTATATCAGGTGTTTGCCAAAAACATTATGAAACAGTATGAAAAGAATTACAAAAGCCTGAGTCGTACTTCTGTTTTTAATCTGCCGTACAATTGCCATTGAGGAAATTACGTAAACAGGATAAAGCACTTATTCCATGTAACTCATTGTCAAAGGGTTTTTCCAGTATACTTCATAACAGATTGTTAGTCTGACGTGTCTCAGTGTGACATACACAGTGTTATCTATTCTGTGGGTAGTATGAGAATTTTCATCAGTCATAAAAACCGAATAAGACATTGATTAATTTTTTTACTTATGAAACACATAAAATAGACATGTTTTGGTCATAATTCAATATGATTTTTTCCATGGGTGCAAAGTTCTATCTTTATCTCCTTATCAACAACATTAATAAGGTTAACGATATACATAGAGACAAGAATTGAGAAAAATAAAAAAGTAAAAATTTCTTAATTTTTTACAAATCAAAAGAATAACCCAACTCGGTCCAGCAGTCATTCCTATTTATTTTTATTTTTAACGGTATGTAGATTCTTGTACAGTCCTCAATAACACAAATGGCTGCGAGTTTTTAACGCCCTCTTCTTCTATTGTCCAATCACTGACGGAGTTTGAGAAAATGACGTAAATTTAATCCAATCAGTAAGCTCATTGTAGAATATGGGTGGGAACTCATGCCATCGGGGAAGTGAACTGTGAAACTTGGTATAGTGGAGGAGTCGTGTTTATGAAAGCCTCTTAAAAGAAATAGTCGCACTGCGGTGATGTCCTGGTTGGGTCACGTAGGCTAGTATTAGCACTGGCTTGGTTAGCCTAGTGTTAAGTCAACTCAGTGTTATTAGAGGCTTAGGGATATCTTTCGGAGAGGAGGGTAAAGCATTACGACATCAAACTGAGCTTCCTGAACTGAAGTCCAGCGCAAGGTAACCGAGAACTACGAGAGAACAGGACACCGAAGGTGAAAAAAAGGTCCAGGAAGAGGTTTAGCAAAACTCGTACTGCTAAATAATCCTACCTGGGCTGTTCAGTAACTTTTAATTGAAGTTAAAGGACTTTCGCAATGTCACTGCTTGATCAGAGCCAGCAGTGGTTTCCTACGAGTGTCCAGGTAACGGTGCATCAAGCTCGTAACCTGCGTGTGAAAGGCAAGAATGGCACCAACGACGCCTATGCCATCATCCAGGTGGCCAAAGACAAGTTTTCTACATCTGTGATAGAGAAGTGTGTCGCTCCAGTCTGGAAGGAAGAGGCTTCGTTTGACCTGCCACTCTTCCACCCTGGAAACGCTGAACGCTGCACATTGTACATCATAGTCATGCACCGTGCTCAGGTGGGGCTCGACAAGTTCTTGGGCCAAGCTGTGATAAACTTACTGGATCTTCATGACAACAAGTCTCGCAAAAAGACAGAGTAAGTAACAGTTTCACAGACGGTAACATTAATGGCCTGTTAATTACTTTGAAAATAAATATTTTAGGTACTCGCGATTATTGGATGTGGTTAAAGGAAACATATGTCCATTTAAAGCTATTAAAACCTTAACTTCTGTAGGTTTAATTCAGCACTGCCATGGAAAGACACTGCACACATACATAAAGAAAGTACTCCAAAGCTAAATATACTAGACTTCACACAGAAATCTAAAGGCTTAGATTAGTTGTAAGAATAGCAAAAAATATCTAGTAAAATAAAACGAAAAAAGTTCACGACTTAAGCATCACTTTCTTTTTTCATTTGCATTTATTTTCCTACACTATTAAGCCAAAACCTGCTTTCTATTATGAATGACAACTTATTTCCATTCACCAATGAGTGGTTAAGCTTCATTTAAAGAAACAAGTCTCCCTAAAAGAAGTTGCAGCTAAACTGGGTCCAGGTGTGATTTTACTGTAACTGACTTATTCATTATATGAGGATACAGCAGGGTAGCAGCATTTCATGTTTATACTATACAGCCCATCAGAGAATAGGGAATTATTTAGCCAGTTTCTATTGTTTTGGCCATAGCCTTGTAGAACTAACCAAGATATGTTTGTGAGCAACGACAAACAAATGAATAATCCAACCTTATTGTTACACATTTTGGATGTAGCATTAACTGTGTGCAAGTTAGATGTTCAGTGTGGAATGTAGGGGCATCTAGTGAGTCAAATAGAAAACCACAACCAACTAAATACTCCCTTCCAAAAATGTCTGCATTGCAGTATGACATCTAGTACGACCCCCAGGGGTTTGGGGATCTAAATGGCTTGTTTAAATTGTTCTGATTTCTCACAAGCCTGTGCTAATGAAATCATGTCACATACTGTAACAAATAGAAAATCTCTCCTGTTACTAGTTTCAGGCATGAAAAATAGACACATTTGACTTGTCTGTACTTGTTGGGCCAACCATAATAAACATTTATATGAATTTCACTTCTTGGTGTTGCTCACAGTCGCACACATTCCTCAGGCCTATTCACTTGCTTCTAATACATCTGCTCACACCCAGATATGTATTACATTAACCAGGGTGACATGTGGTTTGACGTAGCAAGGGCGCAGCTGACATGTAAAAAGGCTTTAGTACTGAGCTGAGTGATACACACCCTCCAAAAATAAAGACTGGTCGATGATGTAGGCAATGTGTTTACGCCGCCCTCGTTAGAGCTTCCTTAATTTTGAAGTTTTGGAAAAAGTGAGTGAGCCAAAGTGTGTGAGCTCTCTGTTATCACTCGTCCAAGGACTGCCTTGATATCAGGCTGGAATGACCTCACTTAGTTTGTAATTGTACCTTCATATCTTGTGTTTGCAGTGTGTTTTTACAACTTCATGGCACTGTTAATTTCTAGCTGTTTCCTCATTATGTCTGAGCTGTTTCGTTCCTCAGCTTCATTGTGCCTCCTCTCTGTCCTTTCAGGCCTAGCATACACTCTGGGTATTGGATGCTGCTGTTTTTTGTCTTGAAGTGTGTGGTGTTAGATTACTATACTGCTTCCCTGTTGTGCTGACAGGGTGTGACATTCAAGACTTTGTATTCCCGCTGAAGGGGATATCTATAGTTCTCTAATACAAAAGAGTATACAAGATGAGTTTCTTACCTGAAGCTTTAAGAGATGACTGGAAGTCATTTTTTACTTTAGTGTACAAACATAAAGGTTGATGATAAGGTAATAATCTGTATTATCTCCTATAAACATTAGTGTGATTGATGTAGTGTTTTCAAATTTTAATGATGAATTGTGAACAGGCTCATCGCGGATAATTATGTTATTTGCCCCCCTGTGTTGTTCCAGCTTGTAATCATTCAAATGAATCATGGGGAAATGTTCAGATGTGTGGCAAATGAAAGAAAAATCAACTTGATGTTGTGAGGTGTTGCATGTTACCACTAGCACAGTTTCAGTCTTCATTCTGCTCGTGGTATGGAACGCCATTTTCCATACAGAAACTTTGCCATTTATTCATTGTGATGAAGTAGAATGCATTTAAAGTCACACATGAGTAGTCAAAAGAGTCGAAATGTGGTGTGTGTGAGGATTTTAATCGTTTTCACATGCATTATTTTCCCATGCATTGTGGAAAGGGAGGTTGTTTTGTGGAGGGAATAAGTTTTGTCAGGATGAACGTGGTTTGGTGTGATCTAAAAGTTCTCACAATTGCCACCAAATGTGGCATTACTGCTACAGAATTATATGGACAATAAACACCTTCCATGTTGTAATTAGAGATGTCCTGATTATTTAATTTTGCAGTTAATCGTGGTTTTAATTAATCATAAAGATTCCTCAATTTTGTCACTGTGCAGAAAAGATCACGTCTGAACCGCAACAACAGATCAGCAACAAAAAAAGTTATTTCATAAATGAAATGAGTCATGCTGCAGCCTTCCTCTTATTATAAAGCTTGAAAACAGTCAGAATCTTCATAAATAAGGAGAATAAAGTAGCTTTTGTTCTTTCCAAGATGATGCCAAATTTGACCTTTTAACATAGCATTAGTAATAATTTTGTT
>JBBDHI010000012.1:18490339-18505352 GCA_037177115.1 Craterocephalus stercusmuscarum | reverse complement strand
AAATACTGTACCTTGTACAATAACATGTCCTGATGGACTGTTAACTACAATTATATTTAATTGTCAGAACATAACATTTTCACAGCCATTTTTCATAGCCGTAGTATAATTTAAAATAGATAAAAGAATTGATTGTGCGAACATGAAGCCAAGGCTCAAAACAGAAACATTAAGGCTTCAACAGCAGACATAAAGTGGAGTATTTCAATGCACAGCTTGATAGTTTGGATGACATTATATTGAAGGATTTGTGTAATGGAAATGTTTCTACAGTGAAGACAGTTTACAGAACTTATAGCTAACATTTGTAATTCACTACAGATTCAGTGTATCATAAATAGATAATTTACTGAATAATGTACTGTACATAATTAGTTTATGCTGATGGTTTTGAAACCACAGGCCAGACATTGTACGCTGTGTCCAAAGGTTTGCTGGAATGCGTTCAGAACTTTCATTTGTCTTATTCAAGAGCAGAAAGTCTTTTGTAAACAATATGTAGATGACACTGGGAAGTTCATGTAGTGTCATCAAATGTCTGCAATGCACCGAGCCACAGCAGTTTAAGAGGGGGTGAAAAAATATAGTCAAAGCATTCCTGTCCGGGCCAAAGCAGCTGACTCCAGTCAGTCCAGTCGTCTGTTCAGGTTGAGCCTTTTTCTGGTGCGGCTGTACTTTTCTTTAGCTTGTCTTCATTGCTGTTTGGTCTCAGACGTTGCAGGAATCACAGTAACAGTTTTCTTCAGTAGCTTGACATTTTACAGTTCACCCATCCTTTTCCTGCAGCGTAAAACTGAAAAAGAAATAAGCACTTTAGTGACCCGACAGCAGTAAGATGACATGAAATGTTTTGGCATTTTATCTCAATCATAAAAGCAAAGATAACCAACAGATCCAACGTTAACCTCTGCAAACGTTGTGGATTTTCTTGGCTTTCTCATATATTTTTCTTTCAAACACAAAGTACATTATTTGTCAGTGTCTTGACAGAAGAATAACAGAAGGCAGTTTGATTACAGTGTAAAGCTCTTCTTCGCTGAATAAAATCTGCACGCTTTGATTTTAGTCCAAATCAGTTTATTCCAAAAAAAGGTCACAAACAACGCGGTACTGATAAACCGTGGGATGAGATGTAGCTTGCATGATGAATTCAAGTGGGGGTGTTTTTTTGTAACACTTGTTACGTAATGGTCAAAGAAATAATATACTAAATAAGCATAGTTTACAACTGCTGGGAATGTCATAGCGTCGCAAAACACTTCGGAGCCACATAGTTACCAGATATATATCAGTGCATTTGCATTCTACTGAATAAAGCGTTGTACATTGAATGATAAAAGAAAACCCTGTGTGGCGAGAAAAAGAAGTGACATTTTTTTGGAGGGTAAAGAGAACAGGGAGTCATTAGTTCCCCATCTAACCACCATCACACACGCAGAGGTAATGTGACTGCTGCGATTCCATCTCAAAACGGTCTTTAGTTTTAGTATTACTACAGTATGTCTTGTTGGCTTGTGCTGGACCCACCCTGTACTGCAAGTTTCCATCAGATAAAAACATAGCAGCTGCTGTTTGTTGTCCTGCAGGTTCCTCATGATTATCTTTGTGCTTTCTGCTGGAAAACAACATCACCATCATCACTGCACCTCTTTGCCTAAATTCATTTTTCTTGTTAATGACACAAAGTCCCTCCCCCATCCCTCCTACCTCGAAAGACACATTCTGATGCTATCACTGTCACTGTGCATGCCTGCACAGGAAGATATACACTATTTTGAACTGTGACCTTCATAGAAGCGTGAATGTGTCAGGAAAATGAATGTGTAGGGAATAGTTTACAGGGTGGCTTCATTCAGAGGAATTCAATCTTTATTTCATTGGAAGGTCAGTTTCCTCTGTCTACAAGATTCATTTACATTGAATTTATTATTTATCATATTTTTGGTGATTTTTACTTAGCCTTTGGTAATTTAAGTTAAAGAAGCTAATTTATTTCACACATCTCAAAAGTCAAAGTGTGTACAATCCTTGGAAACTATTAAAGTTTTACAAGCATGTTGTTACAATCATCCCCTTACAATTAATTAAAACAAATTAAAAAGTTTAGCCATCAAACAAGTTGTAAAATCTAGTAAAATATGTTCGGAGATATAAAAGCACGATATTTCAAAGATCTTTTATCTAATAGAATATTTGAACTAAACATACTTGTTAAACTTAAAACATATATTTCTATGTTGTGCACACATTCAATTTCAACTTGACAGCCCATTCAAAATAGGCCTGAACAACATCCGAATAAGCTTCTTTAGCAAAGAATATAGTAACATTAATGTTTTTTTTTCTTTTTATTCTCACAGTATTTCCTCCTGGGGCCTGCTGGGTACCAAGCCTGCTCTGATTACGGGGCTGTTGCCTTGGTTACAATCTGGACCCCTGTCTGCTCTGATCTGAGCAGACTCTGTGGCAATGACCTCTTTAGTCCTGGGTGGGGCAGGGTCATGTGGACGGATCCCTCATTGTTTCCTCACCTGGTTCATCAGTGCCAAGAAATATACCTGTCAATGTTGCTGTTTTTATAGACATTAGAGACAGTCCACTTTGAATGTGGGTGGGCTATTGTGTGTGTGTTTGTGTGTGTGAGAGAGAAAGAGAGAGAGAGAGTGAGAGAGAGAGAATATGATTGTGTGTGTATCCTAAAATGTTCTGTAATAAGCTTGAGAGTGTGTTGATTTTTTTTTTCAACTCGCAAAAATAGTTTTGGTATGGAAAACACTTTGTGTTTCTTGTTGTCTGAAAACTTCTTAAGGAATAAGATTTGATTTGATCAGAAAATCAACTTACAGTTTAAGGCTTTTTTAAAATGATCTGAACCTCTGAAACTTAAAGCCATACGAATGTTGGGTGGCTGCTGAACTCCCCAGTGTCTCCATCTGAAAACCTGCTGCGGTGAGGCTGTTTCAAGCAGGCATGGAAAGAGTATCTGAGGGTTTCCTCAGGTCAACACCTCTATGTTTTCCTTCATCCTGCTCCTTGTTTAATGGTCTCTTAGCCCTGATCTCACTCTAAGCTAACTAAATGCAGAGCGCACAAGCCGGCACGCCGAGCCAAATAGGAAACACGATTATGCTGAGGAAAGAAGCGTAGAATGACAGGGTTCACAGCACAGGGAAATGTAAAATGCCCCCCCCCATTACACATTAAAAAATCCAAGTTACTTAATTGCATGTCTAATTATGTATGCTCACTGCGCAGCACTTCTTAACTCTATTGAGATCACACAGTGTCGCAAGTTGTCACACAACAGCAGCAGCTCATTAAAAAGTTTGTCAATCATGTTTTCTTCAGTAACCTCATAATATGTCACATTTACGATGCTGTGCAACATCAGATTTCACCTAAACAGGGCAAAACAGCAAATTAAGTCTACACCATCCTTCATTTGTCTGCCATATTTTCTGCATGCTGTATTTTCACATTAACAAAGTGTCCATAAATAAAATGTTGAGGATAAATCGGACTGGTTCAGAGGTCCAGCACATCTGCACAGACTCTCGGTGACTTCTTTCCTCCAGAATGTTTCTGATATATGAATTTATATCAGACAAAGAATTCAGCCTTCAGTTTATTCCACCACCTAGGTAGCTAGTGCTCTCTGAAATGAAATGCCCATTTCTCTATCAGGTGGATTTCTCTCAGTGTTCTCAGTCATGGGTAAATTAATCAACACATTCTCCCCAGTTCAAATACCTCCAATTTACACTGAACCGGACCAATGTAAAGAGAGACATGACAGACAAAAACAAAGCAAGCTGCAGCTAAACCTTGACTAACTCTGACAAAAGAGTCATGTGGATGTCATAGAGAATTGTTATGAAGGGAAGAATTGTGCTTGTCATGTAACACGGTGTGTGCGTGACACGAGCAGGCGATTGCTCTGGATGTTGATGAGGGCGGTGCTGATGTGCCAGCATGTAATTCTATGAAAACAAAGTTACTATTGATGTTTGTACTTTACAGAAGGCCATACCTCCCATCTAACTTTGCATCTCAATTGTTGTATTTTATTTCATTTTTCCAACAGTCCTGTAATACATGATCTCATGACATAATGGCATAGCTATTGCATGTTGTCCCGGGGTTTTAAGGAAATATGCCGCCCGGTTAGGCTTTTGTGCTTGCAGCTAACTAGATGTTGACAGGGAGTTCTTCAAACTGATGCTTAGGGTAGAAAAACACACTTTAAAGCAACATCTTCCGCAATCCCCTTTCTTTTTCAAACTGCTTGTCTTTTTCTTCGTCAAACCTGTCTTACACTCGTCTGAGTCTACTTGAAGGCCTGCTCTCACTTACATTTGTAATCCGGCTCAATAAGCAGCTAGAGTCCACTGAGCCTTTCCCTTGGGCTGATTTTCTGCAGAACAGACCAGGCTCCTTTTATGGAAGACTTTTATATGCTCCTAAATATTTCCTCTATTAAATGCCCATTGATGTCTATAAACTACCACAGATAGGGTGTCACGAAAGGAGAAAAATTATGTATAACCTGAAGAGTAAATATTTAAAAGAGCACTTCCCCGCCCATAAAACTGGATTGCTTATGGGAGTTCACATGGCAATTTAAGGAACTTTTGGATAAACATTTGCCTACTGCTGCAGATTATGAGCTGCAAATTTTAAATTTATGTTGTGCAATTGATTAATATATTTTTTTATGTTCAAAAAAATAAATATTTTCAAATAGATGTTAAGGTTAAAAAAAAATTTAAGCTTACTGAAATGGGCAAAGTCACATATGCATGCCAGAGTTTCAGATTGAAAGTCTGGACAAACTATGATGATTATCAAGAAAGTTCATGAAAATCAGATGGCTGAAGAAACTTCCTCCTCACGTGAAGTCAAGCATTTTCTGGAACATTTTATTTCATTTTATAATAGCGATTACTTTCATTAAACATAAAAACAAGTCTGATTAATTTTAGATTTAGGACAAAATTAATAATAAGGTACTCAGTAAATATTGCAAATAGGTCATATAAAAGGTCCAATTTAACGACGCCTCTTCTCTAGACTCTACCAGTACCATCTTAACATATAGCAACCGGTACAGTTAGTTCAGCAGGCACCCTGCGAGCTTGTACTGGAACAGTGATGAATCCAAAACGGAGCTGCCCAACCCCAGTTAACCTCTGCAAATGCCTCGTTCTCATTGGCTGTCAATCTTGTAAACAGAATGTCCATTTAAAGAGGGAAGTCTTGTGCATAAGTGATAAAGATTTATCTGCTGCAGGGGGTGTTGGGCAGGGCCCAGTGGGGCCCACTGACAGGCACACAGCCACAACAATATCTAGAAATTTGAGTGTGCCATGTGGTCTGCTGTTTCAGCCTCATCACTCACTGGGCTCATGCAGCGACTTCATTTTAATCTTCTGTCAACCCTTTAAAGTGCTAAATTAATAAAGTACTAAAACAAATTAAGTTACTTAGGTTAATTAGTTTATTTCAATGATTTTAATGTAAATTTATAATTTGCATCTGTGCTTTTTGCATATGCAAGTACAAAGTTCTTTATAAAGTTAAGTATTATTTGAATTGTGCATGAAGTTCCAAATATCAAGTTTAATTTTTGTGCTGTAATACTACTAAGGTCTAATAGTAACCAACAAATCAGCAATCAGTTATTTGTCTGTTCCACTCAGTATATTGTTCTCCTGGGCTTCAGTGCCCTGATGTGCGAGAGCATGTCCAGATATGGCTATCTACTTTCATGAAGAGAAGCAAAACGGCTTTAAATGTTCTAAAAAAAAAAACTTTAATTAGCAGCCTGTGGACTATTTTCAAATCATAATCAAGATAAAACCCTATAAAAATACAGCTGTCTTGACCAAATGATCTAAATGGTCTTATAATTGCATTAAACTCAGAAATCTCTCTGTCAACCAGCATGCATATTTAGTTGTTATATTCAAACTATTAAATATCACAAGGAATTGTGATTTTAAAAGATACATGATAAATACAACTTTTACATGTTTTTTATTTGTTTCATTGTCACTGTATCTGAAACAAGATGTGCACGATACCATGAGCAGTTTATGACTGGAAAATGATCAGTCTGCATCAAGATGTACAAAAGCATTGAGTCATTCAAAGTAATTCCCTGTGACATTGATTCCACACTGCAAGTTTTCCCACAGCTGCTTCACAATATCGGGGATCCACTCACTTATCATTTGATGGAAGAATGATGTAACATACAGATGAAAATATAACTATACAGTAGATGACAAAACCACCATCTTCTGTACTATATATAGATTTTTTTAAAGAGTTACCTGAATTTTGAAAGAAGTCAGAGATAAGAGTGAAAGAATGCTGAAAGTGTTGTTTTTTTAATTGACAGAGAGAAAATAATTGTAAAAAACTTACTATATGGTGTCTGGTTCTGGACAGCCGTTGAACTGTGTGCTGCCGTTGGACTGTGGAGGAACAGGTGAAGTCTCTTCACTTCTGCTGGACTGGCTGTCATTGCCCTCAGTCCTACCAGCTGAAGACTTTTGGAAAGAGCTGGATGTGCTTGTCTCTGCTTGCCACAGAAAGCAGGAGCAACGGGTCCGCAGTTCTTTATAGAAATGATTTAGGCACAGGATGGAAAACCATGGGCAACCCAAAAGGTTCTTGAATGCTGTGCGGAACTCTGGACTCCTGCAGTAGATGATGGGATTGAGGCCAGAGTTGATGTAGCCAAGCCAGTTGAACAGCCGGAAAAGTGTTTGGTTTACTGTTATATCTTTCATGGCGTTGATGATGATGTTGGCAACAAAAAATGGCAGCCAGCACACAGTAAAGGTCCCCATGATGATGCCCAAAGTCTTAAGGGCCTTGTGCTCCTTGACAACCATCAGCCTTGATGGCCTCCTCTTGGCACTCTTTCTCCGAGCTGCACTGTTGCCACTGCTGGAGCCTACACATGTTGATGGCTGGATATTGCTGAGACTGGAGCTATTTTGTGTCTGTGCTAATGGACATTCATTTTGGAAACGCATCCGCCTCTTATCTATGAGCTTGACCTGCCGTGATGCTATCAGAAAGACTTTTGCGTAGACAAATATCATTATGAACAGTGGAATGTAAAAGGACACTACAGAGGATATAATTGCATAAGGAACATTTGTGATAAAATCACAGCTTGTGGTGTTGTTAAAGTATGAATCTTCTTTTTCAACCTTTCTTTGCCAATTATTGCTCATAATTGGTAGAAAGGAAGTTGAGGCAGACACTAACCACACTAAACAAACTATCACTCTTGCACGACACTTGCTGAGCAGAACTTTGTACCGCAGGGGCTTAGTAATGGCAATATACCGATCTACTGCAATGACACAAAGTGTATTAATGCTCGCCGTCACACACAGAACGTCAACAGAAGTCCAGAAGTTGCACATAATCTGACCATGTACCCAGTTACCTGTGAGCAAATAACTGGCCCCAAAAGGCATAACAAGGACCCCCATGATGAGGTCTGCACATGCCAGGGACATGATGAAGATGTTTGTTGAAGTTTGAAGCTGAGGAGTGCGCGTCACAGCGAGGATGACCAGCAGGTTTCCCACTACTGTGATCAGTAAGATGAGGGGCAGCACAGCGATGAACCAAGGTCTCACATGTTCAGGGAGGGGACTAATAACTGACGTGTTATTGGAATTCATCTTTCACTGGGTCAACTCAGTCACGACAACTTGAAGGCTGTTTGGTTTGAACATTAAAATCGACGCAGGTAAAAATGTCCTCTCAAACATCCACACATAAATCTGCTCATGAGCTGATAAACTTTTCCATAGCAACTTTTTTTTTCTTCTCTAAAGTTCAAGCTCACATTTCGCACCTTAAGAGTCTTGCTGTGTGGCTCTCAGAAAGGAGTAGAGGGTCTCCATCCTCAGTGTTCAGGACGCGCTCGTATTCAGCAGCTTGCTTTGCAGATAGATCAACCCAAACTGCTCACAGCGCTGGAGCAATTTTAGCTGCAGGACTTTCCTGAATCCCCCAAAAAAGTCTGAACATCAAGTGAAAAAAAGAAGTTTTGCCGTAAAAAACTCACTTATGTCCTTTTAAATATGTCCACAGGGATTATTTCTTCTCACTGGATCCTGTTTAAGCCACGATGCCTCAGTTGGACTGCTTGGAGATCAAGGAAAGAGTGACACTGTTACAAGAACCACCAGAGTGCACCAAAGTGGCTGCCCACTCTTTCCTTTGCTCTCTCTCTCTCTCTCTCTCTCGCTCGCTCTCTCTCTCTGTGCACGCTGCCCAAGATCGCACTGGCTGTAATCACACGCTGGCTAAAGGCAGAAGGGAGGGGCTTAACAGTGTTTGTGTGTGTTGAAGCCACACAGAATGATAACCCAAACCGAAGCTTCACTCAAGCCTAAGAAGTACCTGTGTAAAGATACGCTTAGCAAAAGGAGTATTCACATGTCTGTTTTCAATATTTGTGGGTTTCTTCTTTTTATTGGTTGTCTTGTTTTTTCAGTAAGGGCAAGACAACTTGTTTGAAGGTGAAACCAGCTGAATAATGCCTGACTGAGGGAAACAGTTAATATGTAGAGCAAATGTTAACAGCTTACCTGAAATGTGACCCCGACCACACACTGCCTTTTGTGAAATGTCAGGGTCCAACAGGTTTTAAAATGGCTTGTTTTAATTATACTGATGTGCTGTATATAAAAGGAGGGTGAATGAAAACCTTATAAGTAATTAGTGTCTTTCCTACAGTAGACAACATCACAGCACTTAGGCTGGAAATTGAGGGAGGAAATTTGACTTTTCCCCATGGTGGGGCCCCAAAAGAAAACTTTTTACTACTTTTCACAACTTTTAAACCTCTCAAGATTTATGGTAATTTGAGCAAACGCAAAAGGTTGTGCATTTTGTGCAGTATAAAGTTTAAACCTCAAACCTCAGACAAAAGTATGCAAAGTAAACGACTTGTCTCATCTTTAAAACTGTTTGGGAATAGACTTTTTTTTTAAAACAATGTGATGTGAGGGGAAATCAGCAGATTTTAATACCATCCCTGATTTTGTTGCCATCTCTATATCACTCAAAAGTGCATTGTTGTCTCTCCCACATGATGAACACATCCTCTGATGGTAAGAAGACCATATATTATTTGTTTTAAGACCAGCTCCGTTGTAAAAGGAACATTACAAAACTTTGCTTATTACTATGGATTAGCCTTACAGTTTTGCAGACCAGACCATAAAACACGAAGCATCCCCATCAGCAGAGAGCAGGAAATAAGTGCCCTCTTTTTGACTCACAGCAGTAAAAAAAATAATAGATTTCTATCTTGCTGTTGCTCAACATAATGCACTGAAGAAGAACAAGCAGGCAAATTCCTCTCATGCAATTCTCTTCAGATATCCGGCCCTGCTCTGTTCTTCTGAGCTTTCTCATCACGGAGCGGCTCCTAATTTGGTCTCTGGGTGGAATTTAATTTCCACCTTTAGATTTACTGGTAGAAAACAGGGAACTGCTTACATGCAGATTAGCTTTTGTGATCAAAGTTGTATAGATTAATTCATATATATTTTTGAAGGCCTAAACATTTCCCCAGAAAGCAGACATACTTAGCAGTTAGCTAAGATGCCTAGTGCTTCCCAGCCAAAGCCAAAATATATTAGACTAATGTTTACAAAGTGGCCACAAATCCAACCTAAATGAGCACTTATGGAGGTAAACATGTCAGCTGTTTGCAAGCAAGTTTGCTGGATGAAGTTTAAATGATAAATCTTGCTACATAGTTTCATGTAAATACTGTATGTGAAACTGCCATTACACTATTCATAAAATTATCTTCAGATATAAATTTTTGCTTTCTTTTTTATTTAAATCTATAAAGGAATGCTCACTCATGGCATTTAAAAAAGGGAAGAATTAGCAACGTAAAATTTTGCATTTCGACTGATTTAGTTGAATATTTGTTTTTCTTACTCGGCTTGATCTTTAATTTGTTACTTGGATGGGATTTGGTATTACAAACTCTTGTATAAGGTTAAGGTAAAATTGTGACTTCCGTTAAAATTAACAACACTAAAAAGCTGTTTTCTTTTTCTGTCTGTTTTCTTATCCAAAATGTAGTTTGCATTTTGTGTATGGGGAGGTATTCCTTTCATAGTACCCATAAATCTTTCTTGCCAGTCCCAGTTTAGAGAAGTGACACTGTTAATGGACAAATCCAAAGCCAAGTAAAACTTTGTATTATTCCATATTAGTAAACTACAAAATATGGATTTCACACCATGAGGTAGATGTTGTAGGTCTATTCTGAAGGAAACCGCAATACTTTTCTAATACTTACCAAACAATTTAGGTCTCGTAGCCTAAAATAAAATGAATAACGTTACCACCTTCTGTCTGTTATACAGACTTAATCACCTTTTACAACAGATTTATCCAGGTTTTCATGTCTTTTATGATAAAAAGAAAGAAAAGTGGAAAAAGTCATGTACAAGTAATTAATCACATTGAATAGGGTCAGTTCTTTGACAGTTTCACAATGCTGTGAAACCACTGCTTCAACAGCAAGGAAAAGGGGTGAAAATATTCTAAGTATAGGATGATGAAATGGGGAAGCTAAGCTGGCATTGGTACCTCTGGTTTTCTTTTTTTTTTTTTTTTTTTGCATGTGAGTGAGTTTTGCTCTTTTGTTTTTGTACTGATTAAACAAACAAGATATAACATGAAAAATTGCAAACTTCATAGAGGTTAACTGTTTCCCCTGTTCTCAGTGTTGCCCAGCCGAGCTAACAGCTGCAGGATCCAGCTTCCTGTTTACCTTAGTGATATTACAATGCTGACACTTTTTTTGTCCAAAAAAGTAAGCACAAACACCAGACTTGTTTTTCAGACTGATTTACTTTTATGATGCAAGCAGGTTTAACAGATGGACTTGGAAATTACTCTAGATTAACTTCTTACTTGTGTGTATTTTTATTCATCTATTTGGTCTCCTCATACATCTCTTTCTTCCTCTATTTAGGCTTAAATGGCTTGTTTTTCTTTGTCTTTGTCTTGGTCACTTTGTCACTCATCAGTCAGGAAGTTGTGCGGTTGTGAGTGCATTCACAAAAGGGAAACGCAGGCAAAAGCAAAACACTGATGCCAAATTTGATGACCAAGAGGCCCCATCTGACAGCATTTCTGTAGATGAAGGTCACTGCCGGGGAGCTGACAGCTTGACAGCTGCTCATTTCTCTTTGCGTGAGAAGAGACCATTGATGAATCTGGACCTGGTCCTAGTCCAGTCAAGCAGAGCAGCTGGCACATGCAGAGTTGTTGATAGTTGATTCAGCCATGACGAGTTTTTTTACCCTAGCCACTAACAGGGCTGTATGGTATGAATGACTTTTCACTTTTGCTGAGTGAATGCGTTTTATTTCCATTCCACATGTTGCCATTTACCCATTAAGGCCATGTGCATGTGGTTTTCACATCGTACACCTGCTGTTATAGGTTATGTCCCAAAACTGTTTGCAACAGAGGTTCCTGCATTTTGTGAAACAGGTTGTTACTCTAAAAATACGTCGAATATGTCAGCAGTTGCATACTTCCTCAAAAGAAAACCCCATTTATGATGAGTCCTGAATTTGCTCACTGCATGAAGGCAGGCTGTAAATCATCAGAGTAGTCATAAGGCTCCATAAAGCCTCTCCGGTACACAATCACTCCCCATTTATTCCCCACGATGGGAATGTTTCCATCCTCTCCATGGAAATGTCAAAAGTGATGTGTTCCAAAACGCCTGGGTTAAAAAAAAAACTTGTTATTTCGCTGTTAATAGAAACAGCATATAGCAGAGGTCTGATCCATAGCAGCCATCTGGACTTTGCCAACCTACATTTCATTTCATAGTGCAGAACATCTGGTCTTTGCCAACACTCCCATGTCTTGAAAAGACTAAACAGGACCCCACTCTCTCATGCTCAACGGCAAGAGCCTGCTGCCATCAAGTTCAGCATTGGAGATTGTAAAGCAGTTTGTTTCACTCTAAATCTGACTCCGTAGGTTGTTTTTAGATCTTGTGTAGCACCACCCATTGCCTTTCCAGAGGGAAACAACAGGAGGCATTTTATGTCTTCATCTTGTCCAATAACAGTTAATCAGAAATAAACATTAACTATGAAAACATACTATTTGAAATCAGTGAAATTATTCCATTTGCCTACAGGTTTAATTGGTAATATGTTCATTATAAAAGTTCAATCAAAATTGTTGCACCTTCACTGTCTGCGATTATCTTTATCGTGGTTTCTCTATACCTCAGATATTACACATATTTAGGAATGCGTCCTTAGAGTTTGTTTGTAAGCTTCTCTTTCTTTTTTTTCCCTTTTTGCTCTAATGGAGAGGAAACTCTCCATTAGCCGGAAAAGTTAATGAAATCTGGAAGGAGTGGCTGCAATGACAAAAAAAAAAAAAATCCCTTTCGACTCCAGGGCACTAATGATGGCTCTATTTATCCTGTAAAGTAAGTACAATGAAGCCATGTGCATAGCACATTTTGTAACAAGCAATTTTAAAAAAAGAAATGAAGAAGTGAACATTACATTTGGCCGTTGAACATTTCTCCCATTTGTTCTGTGGCCTACGGGGGTTAAAGCCCAAAGGCAGTTCATCTGCAAGCAGATGCATAGCAGGAAACCATGTGTTGAGGTGAGAGTATGGTGGGTTACAGACTGAGCTGTTCAGCACCCCAAACCCACCCACCCCCACCCCCCCAACTATGTCGTGGGTAAATCACACTTATTATGTGCAGATTGGATCCACATGCTGAGGTTTTCTGGGGATCTATACAGGGAATACCAAGGGTTACAGGGACTGATGGCCTCTGTCCTCTCATATACAGCACTCTCAGGAGGGATGTCCCAGATCAGTGTCTATTTTGGGGGCCATCCTAAGTATTTCATTCTGACAACCCCCTGTGAATGAATGCAGATGCTTCAAATCTCAAGCACATGTTCTTAATAAAAACAAGAGGGGAAAAAATTATATCTTAGTAAAAAGGAGATGTCTCAGTTTTTAACTTAGAATTTAATTTGCCAATGAAAATAAATGAAAGGCTTTCACTTTGATTACTTTAACAAAATCCTTTGGTATTCTTAACAATAAATGTTAATTGTTATTGATTATTTTAAGTCGTTTATAAAATAAAACAAATACTACTTGCAGTGTGTAATAACAGGGTGTTTTCTATTTGCTTGCTAGCTCAGATTGTAAGATTACTCACTAAACTGGCTCATTATTGAAATGAATAAAGTGAATGATTGTTCACATGCACTGCTTGACTTCACTTGCATAAAATGCTCTGTTTCTGCTTCAGCCTCTCCTCCCAAAAAGTTTGCACTGATTGGTGCAGAATAGCAGCAATTATGAGGCTACAATTTTTTGTCTGAGGTGCAACAAATTAGTCCATGACCATGCTTTCACTGAGCTGGCACAGAAAATGGCCCATTATTGTTTTACCACAGCTGCAGGATATTCAGGATAGTATTTTTTTTCTTTTTCATTCACTGTACTTCATGTAGGCATGTCCATCTACACAGCATCAGCATGCAGGTCTTGTTCTCGAGGGTTGCAACCCTGAAGGTTGTTTTTGTAAGTTCTGCCCAAACATCTTGTTCCTTTAGCCTCTAATAGTGTTAATCTAAGTTGTGTTATTGGGTGGTTTATTGAATGAATTATTTCCTTTATCAGTTCTTTTAATCCATAAATGAATTTTTGTTTTTATTTGATTTAATTCTTGCTAGGTTAATGCACTGCAAGCTTCCTTTAGGGTTGTAGAAAAATACAGGAAACGTGTTTGTTTTTCAGTTTCTTTTATTCATTCTGTGTTTTGATTTCACACTCCATTAAGCTATTTGTGCTCCGATCATTTGGTATGAAATGACCAAACTCATGACAAATACTTTTATTGATTCATTGATAGTAAAAAAATATTCATGTTAATAGATGAAGCTTAACATTTGTCAGTAGACTTTGGATGAAGCAGTATTCTAAGACTGACAAAATTTAGCTTAAGTGTCTTCTGATTGGTCAAATGAATGGAAATTTGCCAGGGAGAGGACGGCGATGAATGCTCACTCTCATGACTGAGAGGGAAAGCAAATAATAATCAATGTCATTTCTAAATTCCAAGTTTTTCTTTGCTCAATTCCAAATATGGCAGGACAAAGGAGGGTCTACGCAGGGATTCATCCCACCACCTCCCAGGTGAAAGTCATGAGCACTGACCAGTTAGCCAAAGGGATTTCTCCGTGGCTAAGTAGTGAGGGCACACGATCAATCAGAGGCATAGTGACAGGGCCCAGTCACACAGAGACAGCTTGCTTGTTATAAGCAGAGTAACAACTCGTTTTTACAAGACACACACACTTACACACAGGAGCAGAACATCATGCTCAGTCAAACTGAGAGTGTCTGCATGTGATAACTTGCCAAACATGCAAGCACATCAATTTTGTACTTCACAGGTTGAAAGATTTCAGATCTGCTGTGCCACCTTTTGTTTCAGATTCCAAGTATGTCACTTCATTTCTGAATCGGTTGTGCTCATTCTTGCACCTTCATGCAATGATGAAAAACAATAAATCAGGACCTCTATGCACATTCTGCAGTGTTTATTTGGATTTTATACCCACTTGACAAAGAAAAATTACTTTGATAAGCTACGTTTGGACAAATGTCTTACTCCCAGCAAAGATTATTGTTTTAGCTACATCTTTGCATTCAAAGATTCATTTATTTAAATATTTTTCTGTATTAACATACTAAGAACATTTGAAGAGCTGTGATAGATGCCATTAGAAACTTTGCTTTGACAAAATGATTACCTTGAATCATTTAAATCAATAAATCAATCATTTAAAGGAAAACGATGAATACTCATTAAAAAATGTGGAATTTTCCATGAAAAACAATTTCAAAATAATTTATATTAATTTATGCAAACATT
>JBBDHI010000012.1:18414731-18440053 GCA_037177115.1 Craterocephalus stercusmuscarum | reverse complement strand
GCTTGTCGACTCCGCGCCGCTCTGTGCGCGTCTGATATGGAAAGACAGAGGTGCGGCAGCGCTGCGAAAGTCGGCGCGCTGCGCTTCGGCGCGCTTCCGCGTGCGGTGTGTCCCCGGCGTAATATGACTTAAATTGGCTCACAGGTGAGACATTTATTCTTTCATTATCCATGTCCCTTCATAAAATTTTAAAGAGAGTGTGGACTTTTTAACTTGGCATCTTTTATGCACTCATGAAATCTCGTATCAAGATGAGCACTGGGAACGTTAATTATTTGGTCTGAGGCGATGCCAAAGCTAAGGGACGTTTTGTAATCGTGCTGTTTGCCATGTGCTATTCGGCTCTCAGGGTCAGTATAAAGTGAGCAGATTTTTCTCAGCACACCACCACCGCCATGAGGGAGGTGCAGTGTTGATGTCATTCAGTTATTTCAAGTTGGAAATGATAAGCTTGATGTTAGAATCTGTTTTATCCAGCCAATCCCTTCTGATTACATTCCTTAATATTAAATAAATAATGTTAGATTTGTGTCAGTCATGATGAGGGATTTCAAAAAGACAAAAAACGTACATAAAACCAACCTTTCTTTTTTATCTAGTCAGCACTGATAAATGTAGATTTTTTTTATGTGCAATATTTAACAGTATATAATTTCTCATGGTATGACTAAAGATAACTACTGTTGACAGTAATTTACAGTGAATGTATAAACGGAGTACCGTAATGGAATACAGTATGTACAAAGTTTAAAAGGACCTATAGCTGATCATGTGTATAAAGCTGTATTTAAAAGTGTAAATGGTGACCTCCTCTGCCCAACGTCTCACTGTCTTTTCCTCTCCATACAAATCAATCATTCAGCCAGAGCTTTTGTTTTCAGCGTCTTTTATTACCTAAACCCAGCGTTCTCGTGAGTTTTCTATTTGTAGCACTCAGTTGCAGCTCTTTTACACCGTGTGGTTAAATGTTAATATCTTTGGCTGGAGTAGATTTTCTCAAACAGTGAGAGCTCTTGAAATAATTCATTTACTGACAATATCAAAATCACACCAAGTATTTCATTGCATTTTGGCTTTAATTGTACCAGGGAGGGTGCTGCTCATAGTCATGTCTATTTTTGTATATATTGGACTGAAAGTGACACATTTCCTTCTTGACATGCCATGACTGCTGCTGGAAACATTTAACGCTTTAATTGTTGGTACAGGAATTATGTCCCCCCCCCCCCCCCCACTGTATGATATAATGTAAAATTAGCCTATTGGTACAGTAAGAAATGGCTTGGGTAGATTGTACATATTTGCATTTCATTTACAATGAAGTTCCGTCAATTCATTTGCATTTATCTATGCAATCCCATCACAATCTCACAGACTTATCAGACACTGCAGTGCTGTACGCGATAAGAGTTGTAGCCTTTGCAATAGTTTTACTTTGTGCTGCTTTGTGGAATTGAAGTGCTTACTGTGCTGGTTTGGTTTAAATGCAGGCAGGTGAAATAATTGTAAAAATAATGTCCAGATGTTGGATTTGGCAGCAGATGTTTATATCAGGATCCTTTACATGTGTACTTTTATTTTTTATCAATTAGGAGTTTGACAAAGAGGCATTCGGTGGCAGGACAATAAAACTCACGGATGTGAACGTAAACAAATTGTCTTTGGCTCATATTTAACTTTGACTGACTCGTGGGCTGTTTGCATTTTAATTCCTTGTAGATGACATGCGAAGACTAAACCACTCTGGTATTTCCTTCTAAAGCTTTCCTTTTTGAATTATTTCTTAGTACATATTCATTACAACATCTTTCAGATTTTATCAGACATTTTATCACCTTTTTCCCTAAAATTCAAACTTTCAAATTCAACTATTTTTTGTCAGTCCTTATTATTGTCAGGCTCTTTTTATTGTATGCGTCCTGCATGTGAGAAGGCATCAGTGTTAAAACTGGTGATAATTGATGTTTTAATCTTTTCATTGCTGTTATCCCAGTTATTGTAATTACACGAGCAGTCGTGCTGTGTTGTGTTTTCAGTCATCAATCTTTGAACAGTTTTCAATTTGTTTAACTGGCTGTAATTACACAGAGGTGTGCTATATGGGAATTGCGCTGTGGGCAATATGAAAGAGACAAAAGATTTGGGGTACTTCGCTGAGAAGCAGAACAAAACAAAATGAAAACACCATGAAAAACATGGTGTTTTACTTTCAATGGCTTCAACTAACATCCCCGCAAGAGCTGCCAGCTAACAGCTGCTGTCAACACCGCTGAGGTAAGACCGATCTGTCTGCTTATCTGTGCAAACCTGTCCCAAACTATTTCCACCTGTCACAGTGAAGAGTTCTCCCCTTGTTTCCACAGAACCACTGACTCCCACTAAGCTCCTTCAACCTTTAACTCATTTCTCCCAAAATGCTAAACTGCTGTCACAGCTTCCCCAAACATCAGGTTGACTTGAGAGCTCTGCAGCTTCAGCTAAGTTGTGGAAACAAGGCTGTTTGGTGTTGTGTTAGTAGAACCGATAGTCCTGTCTGTCCTGTGTGAGAGATTGGTCTTTTTTCAAGTTCATGTTCGTGTTGTTGCAGTCTTGTGCTGGTCACTGGCATAGATCTGCGGTTCAAAGGTTTTATAGATGATCTATTGGCCGTGCGTGTGTTATGTGGTACTGACAGCTGATGGTTTGGTAGATAAACGGGCAAATGGACCCACAGATGATTGAGACTTCTGGCTGGTCAAATTTGTCGCATCAAGAGGTTTTGTTTATATTTGTCTTTGTTCTCTTGTACAGATCTGCAAGGGGAGAGCAATGGCTACTGTGTGCTAGAGGAGGGACAGCAAACTGAAGCCCTCGAAGAAAGGGCTCTGAAAGATGAGGGCTGTGAGCACTCCAGCGATGAAGATGAGAACAAAGGAGTCTGTAAGGATGAGCAGCAGGAGGTGGGGGCAGATGAGAGCAACGTCGCGGCTCATGACTGCAGCGGCTCCAGGCCTCTGCTGCTCGAGTCTGAAGATGAAGAAGAGCACGGATCGCAGTTAGATCTCCACCCAAACACCGTGACGATTCAACCGTCTGCCACCTTCCAGCAGCCTGTACCGAGCACCTTCGCTCAGAATAACTCCTCGCATCCACCTGAACCGGCAAAAGGAGAAGACTCCGCCCTGGATGTTTTCTCTAAAGCCCCCTTTCGGATTGCGCAGGAGGACTCGGCCGACGTGTTCGCTAACGCTCCGTTTCCACGTGCCCCTCTTGCAGCACAGCCGCACTTCGACGTGTTCTCGCAGGCTCCGTTCGGAAAAAAGAAGGAGCCCACAGCAACTCATCCAAAGACCTCGTACAGCCCAGCAGCAGGAGCTCAGGCTCTAACCTCTGATCCAGGAGTTCTGGGACAAGTCGCCCAACAACCGTTCCGCCCTCAAGCTTTGGCCAAATACTCCCGACACTTTGAGGGACCAGTGCCCCAGCAGCCAATAGCAGCTCACAGAGCTCCGTCTAGTGTGAGCCGGCAAGCTGGTGGAGCATCAGTCCCTGTTGGAGCGCTTCACTCATGGACCTCAGACATGAATGCTGTAGACCCGTTTGTCTCTGCACCCTTTCACTTAAAGGCCCCACAGGAAAAGCCCTGAACAGCCACTCAGAAGACGGCGTTGTGGGAATCAACACTACTTAATTATGCAAACAGGCTTACTGCATGCTGTCACCAGCGCTGCAGCTGGACTGCAGACCTGCATGGATCTCATTAGACCTGATTGTCCTCTGTCATAGTTCCTACTCTCTTCACTTATTTGACCTTAGTTTCTAACCATTTAGTACTTCCAGTATACATGTACACCAGAACAATGTGGTGGTCAAGCAGTTGCTTGTTTTCCTGCCTACCTCAGTTTCTCTTTGTGAGGGAGTTCATATGTAGGTTGGCAGAAGCATCGGCAGAATGATTTCCTCTTCATATAAGCTTAACTGTGAAACTGTAACCTGGTGACGCCTCATTCCTCCACCGTGATAGTTCTCAGAAAGGACAAAAGTCGGTCTCATAAGTTCAGTGAAGCTTGAATCATGGAAAGACCGAACAGCAGAGTTGGGGACAGAAAGGGTCAGCTTATTTGGATTTTGCCAAAAAAAAAAAAAAAGTTTGAAGCACATCATTCAATAGTTTTTGGGTCGTGGTTGACAGATTATTATGAAGCAGATGCTGGATAATATTTCTTGACATTTCAAGGATGAAAATTAAGACATTAAATGTAAATTTTGTTTCCATCTGAAATGTTTGTTTCATGTGAATCATGTCTGTGTTCACTGTCCTGATGAAAATGGAATGTCAGTGGTTATGTAATGTAATGTACAAATCTTGTATACATGATAAGCACAGAGAATTCATCGTAGTAGTTGTTAATTTATTTAAATGTAGAAGATTCAGTTTTCTAAGCCTTACACGCATCTAGTATTTCCCTCTTACATATGAAAGAATTACCTTTTGTGCCCTCCTGACAGAACTGCTGCATTTACGTCATTTGATTGCACTTGCATTCAGCACTAGATACGTTTGCTGTCCGCAGTGCACACTCATCCCCATCCTCCATCGCTGTTGCAAACAACTATGTGAATTCCAACTTTGCACCAACTGTGATAATAGCTGAAGTGGAGATATATCGATTTGTACGTCTACAGTACTTGCAATTCACAGTTTTATTTAGTGATTGTTACAATGCTGTCATAAGTGACCATGTATATTGTCTAATGGATGACATCTTTTGAATTTATTTCCATTTGCCATTTTATTCTTTGTACTTTATTAAATCATGGAACACTGATCTGTTCTCACCATGGCACTTTTAGCAAGGTGGATGCGGTCTGTTTCAATCCAAAGTTTAAACTTTGTATTTCTCTGCTGCATTGGTAAAACTCGTTTTCCTTTACTGAAGTGCACAATCTTTTAAAATGTATATTTCCTTTTCTCACCCAGTCTGCAAACATGAAAATTGCACATACACTGACAGTCAGGGTTCACCTAAGAATGTTTTGTCAGCTGCAAAATGTATTTTGAGCGCTGTTGTAAAGGAAGCATTCAGAGGAAGTACAGCAGAGGACACTGTTGGACAACAAAGCACTCAAAACTTGTTATCCTGCACAGCCTGCCTTTAAAAATTATGTAATTTTAAAAATGAAAAATAAAACTATTAAATGAATGTATATTGAGCTCTGCAAAGTTTTTTTGTTTTGTTTTTTTTGTTCCTCAAATCTTCAATTATCCACATGGTTATTTGGCATTTTGTAGTTTGAGTATTTTCATGTAATGCTTCATTCATGTACACTACATTTCAGTGGAAATCCTTGGATGTCCTTAAATTGTGGAGTAGTTACTATCAAAGCTAAGCGCTTGCCTGGATCAACTACAACAGTGGAATACTGTGTAAATGTTAATGCAATCAATAATGGTGACACACTGCCATATACATTTTTGTCTGCATAGTAAACTTTTATATATTTACACTTAATGTTGCTCCTCCAAATTTCCATGTGTATTTTCAAAATCCTGGCATTTGAGAAAATTGTAACTTTGGCATTAAAAATGTTAACGCATACAGAGAAAAAAAATCATTGAGAACATAAGCATGTGTTACTCAAACGTATGGAGAAATAAAATAATTGATGGAGGAAGTATTTGGACTAAAAGTTCACTATAAGTTAAATGATTTGAAGCAAAGTTTGAGAGGCACCCAACTACTCGTGGCCAGGGTTCATCGCTAGAGGGCGGTAGGGCAACCGTAACAGATGTGAACTGCGTTTAAAATTCAAGAAGAAGAGTCTCAAACTCCTTCCCGGCTGTGCTTGCTTAACACCAAAGAAGAAGAGAAGGATTTTGTTTAAGTTATCTTTACCATATTTTTTTCTCAAAATATGTATAACAAGTAACAAGTATCGTATAACATACATTAAAAGCTGTGACTGTACATTTTTAATAAGGTGTAAAGTTTATTGTCCGTTTTTGTTCCGACAGCACGCGCCTGTTATGCTAGCTGTTAGCTCGCATCTAAATATTTTTCATATGAATATCGTCAGCTAAGACGTCCTCTGTGTCTAAATTAAGTTGAACAGGTAACGCGAGGTGTTTGTCTTTCTGAGCATCATGGCTGCTCAGAGAGCCCTGCCTCAGAGCAAAGAGACTCTGCTGCAGAACTATAACAAGAGGCTAAAAGACGACATCAAGTCCATCATGGACAACTTCACAGAAATAATTAAAACGGCAAAGGTAATGCAACTAAGTTGACTTCACTAAGATACAGTAACACTTTTTTTTGTTACACTATCACAAACAGAGCTGCCGTGGAGTATCTGTAGTATTTTTACTCTTTTCTTTGTCCAGATAGAGGATGAGACTCAGGTGTCCCGAGCAGCCCAAGCAGAGCAGGACCATTATGAGATGCACGTAAGAGCTGCCAATATTGTAAGTGTGACACAAAACTCCCAACACGACACAATAACTGTTAATTTTCCTCTTATAGGCCTTAGTCAAGTTATATAGACTATTACTAATTCGTTTGGTGTAATGCATAATTTTGAAATTGGCATTATTTTAGAAAACGAAACCAGAATGTGCTTTTTTGAATTCTGCTCTTTATTGTTGACACTCTGGAAGTCTTTTTATTTCAGAAAATAAAGAAAATAAGGTTCTGTCCTTCATTATTAAACCAGATCCCCCTCTTTGTTGTTCTAGGTTCGTGCTGGCGAGTCCCTCATGAAACTGGTTTCAGATTTGAAGCAGTTCCTGATTCTCAATGACTTCCCATCTGTGAATGATGCCATTAGTCTCCAGAACCAGCAGCTCCGGGCGCTCCAAGAGGAGTGTGACAAAAAGCTCACGTCGCTCCGGGATGAGATCGCCGTCGACTTGTATGAGCTTGAGGAAGAATATTACTCCTCCAGGTACAAGTAGGATCATACCTCCCCATCCCACCACTCTTCTGTTTCCCCATGCCCAGCACTCCTGTACTGTATCACCATTTTTTTCACCGCTATAATCAGGAAGGGTTTAGCTGCTACATCTAAACCTGAAAACTTTTGTTTTTTAGTATTTCATGGTGTCGTCCAAACAGTGTTTACATTGTTAGTTTCACAAGTGCCTTGACTTTTTTGTGCATTCTTACTTCACAGCTGGTCAAAACTAAGACATTAAAAGGGCCATACCACTAAATATCAGCTGTGTCTGTGCACGCAGCTCTTGAATAACAAGTCAAAGTGCAATTTGGGTAATTAAATACAGTTTAATGTTGCAGTATTCAAAGTTTTTCTGTTGTCCAGCATTCATTCTCAAAATTATCAACCAAAGGAATTTGTGTGTATTTACTGCAAGTTTTCAATCTAAACAAGGGTCAGAGTGTTAGTGTTCTGCTCTGCAGCAAACAATGAACATTAGATTTCTTTAACTAATACTATAGAAAATCATGTTTAATAAAATGTCAGAAAGGTGGCCTTGTCTGTTTACAACAAAAAGTTTTATATATGTATATAAAAATCATTTTAATTACTTAATTGGCTGTTTTAACTACGGCCGAGTTGTTTAGAAAGGTTTCAAAGAATTTCAACAGATTTAAATGAAAAAATAGAAACATTCATTTTATCAAGAGTATATGTATTATTTAAACCCATAATATAACAACCTTTATAAAAGATTTTAGGAAAAGAAAAATCCAACTTTTTGCTGTTATTTATTTGATGTAACCAATCTAAAGCTACTAAGAGTTTTGAAAGTGGTTGTTTTCTGTAAATTAGGTGACTTAATTTTGTTCTTTCCGTCCAATAAGCCACAATCTGTAACCATGAACGTGGAGTCCGTCACACATGGTGCAGTTGTACGTTTGTGTCAGCTGTTTCGTTAGACCCAGAATGATTGAGAAATAAAGCAGAGACAAAACGGTGCCGTAGTTTGTCTTGTTTTCTTTAAGAAAGCACAAAGGAATGTCTCGGGGTCGTGCTTGGAGCTTACTGGCTGTGGACCTGCCTTCCTCGCTGCACTCATTCTTCTTTCTCCATCAGCAACTAATTCCATCCTTTTGCTGATCTTGAGCAGTTTGTTGATCATTCCTCTACAAAGAAGCAAAATTTTTTATGTATCATTTCCAGTGCTTCTGCATAACCCCCATGCTTCTATTAAATCTGTGCTTTCATGTGCTCTTCTATGTGTATGGGCGTGTTTATTCTGACCTGCCGCTGTTGTCTGCTCCTCTCTTTCTACGCTGCACTGATTCTTTGCCTCCTACTGGTTTCTGCTCCGCAAAGCTACAGTCAGTGGGACAGCACTGACCTGCCTCTGTGTGAGGCCTACCAACGACGAGACAGTTGGGCTTCTCCTGACAGCAGCTGCAGTTCTAACCAAGACGACAGAGAAGACACCGATGGACCGCCCTCGCAGGAGACAATCGCCCAACACCACCCCAATGGACACGGGACTGGCACCCTAGAAAAACCATGAGGGAGGGGAGGGGGGCATGGACGACACTGACCAAGTGCTCTGTGTGACATCTGTGGTTTGGAGACTTTTTCTTTCATTACACTTTTTGATGTGTTTGATCAGATTTAATTTTGATTTCACTTGAAACAGGACTTAAAGTAGTAATTGATTAATCTTGTTTTAACAGTCATGTGGGAAGAGTTGATTAAACTCAAGGCAGCAAAAACCTCATTATTCAGAATAGTAACCTGACACCTTATGCTTAGTGACATTCCCTTGTTTTACTTTTAGATTACACACGAATACATTACCATTACTGTGGACATTTCATTCACATTGAGTTAATGTTTAAGGCATTGATATATAAACATTTATACGTTTTTTATACTTTACATAAGTGTTAAAAATAAAAGCATATGTATTTAGTTATATTGTGATGCTTTGCTTTTGTAAATTCCATACATGCTTTTGTATCACCAAGGTCAAATTAAACAAAATGTCATTGTCAAGTTTTATGTTTTTAATTTAGTCCATTTCTGAAAACCTGAATAAAACAAATCTACAGCCAAATGCCCAGAGTTGGCGGAGTAATAAAATCAATCCACAGTTGGTGTTACATTGGATCAGTCTGAGGAGGGATGATCTCTTGTGAATGTTTTTTTTTAGCTACTATTGTAGATAACTACAAAATCTAGCCTGAAATGGAGGAAGTGGACCTTTTTGGAGGGCTTTAGCTTGAAATGTGAATATTTAATATTCTCAGAAGTGTTAACTGAGGAACACATATGATGACAACCAATGACAACCAATCGCAGAAAAACATCTCAATGGCCAAGACAGGCTAACACCAACATCTTGAAAATGTACTGCCTACAGTTTTTCCACATGTGTGCCCTTTGTTTGAAACTATATTAAATCGTTGGTCCGATTACCAAACATAACACATTACGTGGCAAATGCTCCATGTATAACTACTGGAAGCTTTACACAACAATTACAAGTTATATGGTCAAGAGAGGTTAAATTGGATTTTAGGAAAGCAGTCCACGAAAAAAATCTTTGCAAAGATGACATGTTGAGTTAGAAAAACTAAAAAAAGATTAGAGAAAAAAAATTAATATCTTCGATTCATTTTTTTGAACTTCTCATAATGGTAGTCGTCCGTGGCCTTTTCGTTGTTTGGACGTTTTCGGTAGTTGGGAGGTGAAGGAGCTGTGGATAAAAAAAATTAAATAGAGCAACTCAGATTATTTAGGGTAATACCCATATCTAGTAATATTCTAAAAAGTAATACATTAATACAATGCAATAAAAAATATTTTATGCTTGAAAAAAGGATACAAACAGTCTGATAGCTTGACTTCTTACGTCTGATGAAACAACTATTACTTTACATGTGTGTGGTGAAGCAGACTCGTACCTTCTGGTCCTGGTTTCTCTGTGTCGCCCACACGTAGTGGTCTTGCTTTGGGCTCTTCTTTGTGTCTGTGATGCCTCTGAGGTGCATTTACATCCTCGTGATAGACTAAAAGAGAAAAAGAAAAAAAGGTAATGCCCCAATCAGCAAAACAACCATTTCTAATGAATTTCTTACACGTTTACACCCCAATACGAACTCACAGCGGTTGTGTTGGACATAATTCACAGCAATGTTTGTGGGAACAAACGATGTTCCTTGGTCTTTTTTCTTGTTTCTTTGTTCTGCCAGAAGCTTGGCTTTTGCTTCCTCTGTTTGGATAATATTTTTTATCTTTGCACTGGAATGAAACCCCATCAATAAGATAATCAGTATTACAACCACATTTCAATGCAAAATGTCATTCTTGCATAAAAATACACATTTATTAAAAGATAAATAAGATCATTTAGATTATTTTCTGGACCTACTCGATTCCTAGATCAACTTCAGGAATCCCACTTAGCATCTGATTGGACAACATCTCCTCTGTCTTCTTGGCTGAGTTGACCCGGATGCTCTCAGGCAGTTCGTACAGGTGGTCCTCCGCATCCTTGACTTTAATTTTCTGTTCCTCAGCCTCAACCATGCCTTTTTTCTTTTTTAACTCAGTTTCAATATATTTCATCCTGTCAGGAGAAAAAAGGGAATTATTACTGAGGCAATTCATTTAGTGACACAACAAAATGCTGCTGAGTACATTCCTCAGTTTGGTCATTAAAATGTCCTATAGCAAATGAAAAACATTTAGAACTGAAATGGCCAATGCAAACAGTACGATGGCCTATCACACTGATCAAACAGGTGTTGTATATGTCAATTTCCATACATTATTGCGCAAGAAACTAAAAGAGAAGTCAGCTAAGTTCTTGAAATGAATGTTTACCATACATTCAGCTGATAACTAAAACTTTTAACTATGGAAGCCATTATGTCAGAGAAGAAATGTCAAGGAAAGAGAGCTAGTTCCACATCCAACCTTGTTTGTGTGCTCCCTTGCTCCAATAATTCTAACATAACTTCATGACCTTCCATCCATCATCATGTCAGGTAATTGCTCCATCTCATGATGAATAAAAACCCGCTGCTCCCATCAACTATTTTTTGTTGAATCAGTCGACCAATAAGAATAGAAAGTAAAGAGGAGCTACTGCTGGTATGTGTAATGTGATTACAATTTTTTAAACACTAAAGCATGTAATCCTATTTAATCAAAGTAAGATTATGAATCTGTACACACAGAATCTAAATCTGATTCATCAGTGTATTGATTAAGGCAAATAATGCAAGTGCCTCTATTGTGTGAATACATCATATAACTCAAAGGAAAAACAAAATATAAAACCCATACATACATGTCTGCATCCTCGTCCCTTCTGTTGGTCTCAGCTGAGAATGATGTGCCAAGGTTAAGGTCTGTGTCATCTTCTGTCCTGTTTGGGGATCAATTTTTCACGTGAGGTGTTTTATTCATTCTTGTATTAACACAGTCTGATTATTATATTGCATAAGAATCAGTGGCAGACTCACATGTCTCTATTCCTATCTTTCACCTTCTTCATGTCAACAACACCTCCAGTCTTCAGTTTGAAGGGATCATTCTGTCAGTAGATTACATTTTAATAAAACAAAGTTTAAAAACGTGCCTCGAACACACGCATTGTGGTTTAAAACTATGACTTACATCAATTTCCACTTCTGGAGGCAGCTTTTCTCCAACCAATAAGGCGGTCACACTGAGGGAGGAGAGTGAGATAACTATGAATACTTGAGGGCATCTCATCTGTTTCACCACACTGTGCTTCAGCAAACAAGAGCACATTCACATTACCTCACACCGCTCTGTCGTTTCCTCAAACTTTGAAGCTCTTTCGCCTCCTCTACTTTTGATCTAAACAACAAAAAGCCCCAAAAAAATCATCCTCATTAAATCACAGTCGTTATGTTGCTTATTATATCGACGTGAAAACGTCTTTAATTTTGATGCACGGCGTCAGCTTCCTAGCTAACACGTTTAACATTTTTTGTCCATGTCGTTAAATTACCTGACTTCCTCTGTTGTTTCATCCTCTTCTTCTTCGTCTGACGAGTCTCTCCTTCGCCTGAAATTCTTACCACACGGCATCCTTGAGATCGTTTAATCAATATTTATCAGCTCTCGCGTAATTGTGGCGCTTTACGCTAGCTGCTACTTTGTCGCATCGGGGGGAACTTTTAACAAACGTACAATAATAGTGCGTCACTTCCGCATGTACAAAATTGTTTCCGTTCTCTTAGGTAACCAAAACAATCATGGCGACTTACGCACGGGTTGGCAGGTTGTTGGGTATTTCAGCAAGACTTTCACGTCCGTAAGTTAAATTCTTTGCAAGATGTGAGCACGCACTGCCCCCTCGTTTAACCTTTGTAATGTGTTCTATGAATGCATTGACCTTTGAAGAACCAGAGCTCGGATATGGCTAACTGGCACGTTAGCGTGCTTACTAAACCGTAGAGTGACGCAGACTCTCTTTTAGAACAGAGATTATGAGGGAAGAGGGACTTTATTTCTTCTAAGATGCTATTTTATCTTTGAAACTTATTCAAAAATAACTATTAGATGTCATACCAAGCAAACCCGTGTAAGTTAAATATGCAGATTAATACTTTGATCCAGTTGTTGACTTTATGTGAAGTCAGCTACTGGACATGGTGTTGTAATATACTTAATTTTCGGTAAAACTACAAAATTTGTTGTTGGACTGGAGCCGAAAAAGAAGCCCTCGTCAAACTTCCAGATAAGACTGACCTTTAATTCTGACTGAATGGGATAATGGGATTGTATAACCTCAACCATCTTGTGAGCTACAATCTTGCTTTCTCATGGTTTCCTCTGATATGGACCTATGTGTCTGGAAAAAGATTAAATAAATAAAATATTATTACCTTGGAATATTTCTGCCCTAATGTGTTGTTCTATAAGTTACTAAGTTATTTTTTACTTATAGTCTGTATGTTCTCAACTAAAAGTAGTTTCCAGTAACGTACAGGTTTGAGAAGCATGAGCAGCTGAGGGCATAGATGAAAGTTTTGTATTCATCATTCGTGTTATGGTGGTGGTGTGCTTTTGCCTCATTTTTTACACCCTTTACATTTTGCATATACATTTGCAGTCTTTTAATTATCTCAATATGTTACCATACCTGTATACCTCTAAATTTTATTAGATAAAAACTGTTTTTTTAAGTGTATTATCTTCAAATGGATTGCTGTGTCAGATTTTGTCAGTACCTAGTATTACGTAGTACCAATTTATATCAGCTCTGTTACAAAGGAAAAACCTGTTAAGCTAATAGCATGCACTAAATATTTGTAATTGATGAATCTCAGACATTCTACAATTTGACCTCATTGCTGCCACATCCTTTGTTTGGGAAAGTAAATTAACAAGAATGATGTGGTTGCATCTTGATGTATTTATTTTTTATTTAATAAATTTGTTTGTAGTATCCCTTTTTAACTCTTATATTTACTCTTTCAGTCTTGCTAGCAGTGGGGGTCAGAGCACTGGACTCCACTTGCTTTCACATCCTACAGCCGTCTCCAACGGATGGCCACAAAACCCCCTCTGGGTTGTTCCTGGTTTGTATCCTATTACTACCCTATCCTGTTCATGTACAATGTGTGGAATTCATTTTCCCCCTGAATAGATGCAGACCAGTGTTTAAGTCAATTAAAGACTTGGACTTGATGTGAACAATAGAATGAGATTCCATTTTAATGTGTATGGAAATAGTGCAAATAATTAAAAAAAAAAGATACCATGTCAAATGGTCTGCAGAAAAAAAAAGAAATAGGTTATAAAATATAGCAAAGTATTTACATTGAAAAGTACATGCATAGAAGCATAAGCACTTAGAAGCGGGCTTGGTAACAGAAATGAGACAAAAGGGCACAACTGGTACGTTCACAGTATCATTGCACAATGTGTTGATTATTGGACAAGAAAAGAGCTCGATGTTGTGAGAAAATCTTTTATCTGTACATGTAATAACAAAACATGTCCTTGATGTTCTAGATCTTTGTGTTTTGTCTGTGTTCAGGACGGAGCATGTTTGTGCAGACACAGGACACACCGAATCCAAACAGTCTGAAGTTTCTGCCTGGTCGGACAGTTCTTGAAGAGGGAACGATGAATTTTGCGGGCCCACGTGATGCACACTGCTCACCCTTAGCCAGGTTTGTGACTTATTAATTACAGTTTAGCAATCTGTATATTATACCACATGAGGGATTTTTAAAAGCACAGCTTAGTTGTCGTGGTTTATTTTCTCTGACTTTGTTCCCCTATTTCCCCTCTGTAGACTTGAAACCTCACTCTAACAATTAAACTTATGTTTGTCCATTTGAGAACGGTTCTTTGTTTTTTTGCACTTACAAATGTAAGCAAAATGTTCATAGTCTTCTAGCTTTTATGTTCACACAAAGGTGCCCATATTTCTGAATTAGTGTTCTGAAAGCCAAGTTCCTGATTCTGCTGCTTAATTTGCTCCTTTAATTTCTATTTGAGGTGGAAACTCAGATTTTGTATCTGAATCTGGAAAATAGATCAACTATTCTTATGAAACTATAAACAATGGTGCAGCTATGCTGTAAAAATTCAGAGGTGCAACTTTTTTTTTTTGTCTTAGGGAAAATACCCAATTAATACCCATTTGTGGTGGCTGTAGCTCAGGTGGAAGTGCAGTTGCCTGCCAACCAAAAAGTCGGCGGCTTGATTCCCCTGACTTCAAGTCGAAGTGTCTTTGGGCAAGATACTGAACCCCATCTTGCCTCCTGATGTGCCTATCAGGAGTATTAATGTGTATAGAGCACTATGTATTATTACGTATTAATATAAGTGCTGTGTGAATGTGACATGTAGTTTCAAAGTGCTTTGTGGGGTCACATGACCGGGAAAGCACATTGCAAGACCTGTCCATTTACCATTTATCATTTAAAAGCATTGTAATATATTTTTGAAAAAACTAATTTTAAAATAAGATTAATTTAAGATTAACTTTGCGATTAGATGTCTTAAACCCGTCTTAATGTTGTGTCATCTGTAGACAGCTGTTTAGGATTGATGGCGTCAAGAGTGTCTTCCTGGGCCCCGATTTTATAACCATCACTAAGGTAAATCCAGATCCAGCATATTCAATTCTCATACCTTTGCACTAAATTACATTGTTTAGAATAACTTTCTGTACTTGTTTCCTAAATTAGGCGGATGCTACTATGGAATGGAAAGTGATCAAACCTGATGTATTTGCTGCTATCATGGACTTCTTTACCTCTGGACTTCCCATTGTAAATGAGGACAGCAAGCCAAGTGCAGACACAGGTTGAGACTTCTCCTCGATGAGCAGCACAGAAAACTGTTACTAATGCTGTTATAGACCAAAGATCTCTAATGTTCACTTCTCTCTTCAGCCCCATCAGATGATGATGATGAAGTAGTAGCTATGATCAAAGAGCTGCTGGATACCCGAATAAGGTGACAGCAAATGAAGATGCATGCTAACATCAGAGGCTGTGACAAATAATTGAGGCTCTCTGTCCTCCTGCCTGCCACACATGACAGTATTCTTGTTTGCCAGGCCAACAGTGCAGGAGGACGGAGGAGATGTTCTGTATCGGGGATTTGAAGATGGCGTCGTAAAACTGAAACTGCAGGGCTCCTGCACCAGTTGCCCCAGTTCAATTGTTACCTTGAAGAGTGGAATCCAAAACATGCTGCAGTTTTATGTACCGGAGGTTGAATCAGTGGAGCAGGTTTGTTCACTTTTCCTGTTGGCCGATTATATTTGTGTCACTTTATATAACTACTCTTTCATTGAAATT
Organism: Craterocephalus stercusmuscarum; assembly: GCA_037177115.1. Taxonomy (NCBI): domain Eukaryota; kingdom Metazoa; phylum Chordata; class Actinopteri; order Atheriniformes; family Atherinidae; genus Craterocephalus; species Craterocephalus stercusmuscarum. The sequence goes on along the minus strand of JBBDHI010000012.1, from coordinate 18,424,289 downwards.
CTGTATTTAGCTATGGATTGATTACGTTAATTTAATATTAATTAATATTAATATTAATAATATTAATTGAATAAACTTTTAAATAAAAGACTCATGTCTGTTTAATGTGAGCGTTCTACTTATTTCTTAAAGTAAATAAAAAGTCAATACGAAGCATTTTCATGTAAAAATTTTGAGGGAAAAAAACTATATAATGTAAACGTATAGTGCTTGATTAATCTACATGCATCATCATTATGTACTGTACAGTTAATGGGAGCACAGGTAAATAGCTGTGAATTAAATTCTTTGCATGGTCATTTTTTTACAGGTGAAAGATGATGAGGAAGAGGAGGCAGCTCAAGTCTGAGCTACTGAAACCGGCAGATGCACATTTACACATTCCTCTCTCCCCCACCCACCTGCTTTATTTCAATCATATATGCAATAATACAACCAGTAGTACATTGCAGCTCATGAAAGAACTCATTATTATTACTTATCCAGATGTTATCAGTGATTTTGGGATGCGTTTCCTTTAATAACAGTATTTCACAAAATGTACAACAACAATGTTCAGTTCTAGAAACAGATTGAACAGTGGCAATAAAATTGTATTTATTCTTTCATACAGTTTTCACACTTTTCTGAATCAGTCAGCAAAATGGCCTTAAGGTTCAAAATACTATATACTGTATAAATAAATATTGTTAAAATTTATTCTTGATATGTGTATCTTTGCTGTGCCCAAGCATTTGTATGGTCTCACCTAATTTCACTTTCCACCATTATATGAATATTTATGAGAAATATTGTACAGTTCACTCCTAAGTAACTCTATAAAATTCCCCATTCACTGGTGGCTTGCGTAGAGTACAGGCCCGTCATTGTGTGGCTGTTATTTCGTGACGTACTGAATGGCAGCAGCAGGATCTACGGGCTGCCCTGCCGGTAGAACGCATCCTGATGCCACGTCAGAAGTGTTGCGTCTGCGGGTGTTACCCATGGATGTTCATACATCCATGGTGCTACCTGACTGACAGACCGCTGGACCAATCAGATGGTGCCTTTGAAGAACGCGGTTGGCTCACTGAACTGGAGGGGAGAGCGAGGCTTGCTGTCAGACGTCCCCGGCTACGCAAGATCTCAGTAGCTGTATCTGGCAACCAAACTACAGACATGTGTGGTGAGTGATTTATTTGTTCTGCGTTGATATTGTTAATGAGAGATCTAGATTGGCTTATTTCACTTTAAATAAAAAGGTAAATTGAAATGTAGTTTTACTGGTATACTGTAGTTTTAGGCTGAAGGCTAGCTAGGGTGGCTAACCTGAGTCTGGTTAGCGAACATGAGCTTGTGTTGCTGATGCTGCTAGCCAGCTAAATTTAAAATAGTGTTTTCTATTACTTGATCTGTTTTACGAACTGTGAGCTACTTTATGTGTTTCAGACAGTTAGATAATAGATGAAGGAGAGAGGGAAATTATCCATTTTTTATGCTAACAGGAAGATAATGAAACCTGCGGCACAGAACGCTCATTACTGAACTTTCCACGATTCATGTCTATCTTGTACTGATTTGTTAGTCTGTATGATGAAGAGCAGCCATAACTCCAGCAGTATTAAAAAAAGAAGAATACTAGTAGAAGGCATTTCGGGCTGTAACACTCATGAAATGGTTTCTCAGTGACTAAGGTTTTGCTTCGATTCCGTCAATAATTAATTTTTCTTCCATGGAAATACTTGCAATGCTGCGTTAGTGTATGTCACTGCCCTCAGCTACACTTGTGACTGATTACTGTTCATAGATTGTCTAATTATACCAGTCTGACCAGATAAACCTGTTTGTAATCTTTTCTATTTATATCTACAGCTACTTTGCTCATATCAGTATTGACTCTTATTAAACTTTATTATGAATTAAAGGTTGCTGTGATGATATTTACCCCCCTTGTTCAGTAATTTTCCTTTACCCCTCACTGCCTCCCCCCACCATTTGCTGCTCTAAATGAATGTTCTGTTTACTGGCAGTCTACAGGTTCTTTAATGGCATTTATCTGGCAGTGCTTGGCTTTTTAATGGGCTGTATTTCATGGTTGCTTCTGGTCTTGGATCTGGTCTCTTCCTTAAGTGTGTTTGATATCTATTGAGATGTTTGCAGGAAGTACTAATTATATATGAAAGTTTATAAATGAAACGCTTTTGTCCTGATTTATGACAGAAGCATTATTGATTTCATTTTGTCTAATAATCTTTCACAAACAATTTTCTGTATTATAAAAAAAAGCTGTGAGTAGTACCTTCAATAAGATGTAAACAAAAAGCTCAGACGTTTTGGTTGTCGTTGGTCTTATGTCCATGCTGCAGAAACACCCCTAACCACCTTTGACTGTCAGTTATTTTTTAAAACTTGCTTTCTATTACCTCCCTTTTAAGACTGGTCTCTCATTTAGAACTCATCCACCTTTTGACAATAGATCTGAAATCGAATTGGGTGGCATCACCAAAATAGTGTCTGTCCCATTTAATGGAAATTGATTTTGGAATTACTTACCTTTCTTTTAGCAGTAATCAGAACATGGCAATTATCACAGCTAGACCTTGTTAAACATAAAAATGATCATATGAATGAATTTTACTTGATTTTGTTGTTTTTGTTTATAACATTTTTAATCTTTATTTATCTTTTATGATTGTTTTTTTATGTATTCAGTAGAAGACAGACTTGACTCTCTTGGAATTTTTCTAACCATTGTCAAATTGTTTTTTTTCTCTTCAGGAATCTTTGCCTATCTCAACTATCATGTGCCAAGGACTCGCCGTGACATCCTGCATATCCTCCTCAAAGGTCTGAGACGTCTGGAATACAGAGGCTACGACTCAGCTGGTGAGAAAGAAGGAATAATATCATCACCAGGAGGTTGTAGTTCAGGAATGAGAAGAGTCATATATTTTTCACAGATTCGGTCCCCATCTTCTCTAGTTAATGTGTGAAAGTGTCAAGTAATCTGCAAATGTCTCTGAAGTATCTTGAATGTGTCTGGGTCAGTGACAGACATGTGCTCAGTAGATCTTTTAAAAAGTGCTCTGATTGTCTGATGCACAACAGTTTGTAAGCAAAGTTTTAAAAAGTTTATTTAAATGTCCATTTTCCAGGGAACTTTCTTGACAATCATACCTGATGTTCTGTGCAAATTCTCGTGTAATTATGGAGTTTTATGATCTTGTTAGGTGTGGGAATTGATGGAGGCAACGGCAAGGAGTGGGAGTCAAATGCTAAGACTATCCAACTGATCAAGCAGCGTGGAAAAGTGAAGGCTCTTGATGAGGAAATCACCAGTAAGCAGAAAATAAGCTCCTCCCTTTTTAAAAATTGCTCCTTTTTTTAAATTCTTTTTTTATTTGTTATCATTTGTGTCACAGTAGAGTTTGAAAACGAAATAAAATGTTTTTTGTTTGTTTTGTCTTCAGAACAGCAAGACATCGACATGGACGTGGAGTTTGATGTTCACCTTGGCATTGCTCACACCCGCTGGGCCACTCACGGTGTGCCCAGCCCAGTCAACAGTCACCCACAAAGATCTGACAAGAGCAATGGTCAGTTCTGTTAAAGATGCTAAACCGGATAGTTTTTAACCAGTGTGCGTCCATGCAGATAGTAGAAATTTTACTATAATCCTTTTGGTTTGCAGAGTTCATTGTGATTCACAATGGAATAATCACAAACTACAAAGACTTGAGGAAATTCTTGGTGAGCAAATCTTTTTTTTTTTTTTTTTTACATTATAACTTAAAGCAGAACTATGCAGTATTTTACCTCAATAAATGCTTTTCTGAATCCTTGTGAAGCTAAACAAAGTGTTTATGGAGTGATTCGATGTTCTGTCACCTCCTCTCGGGGTCTGTGGACGGAAAGCAGCACTTGCAACTCTGCCTGGCCAGACCCAAGCAGATCTCGCGATAACAAAAGCTCCAAGCTGGAGTTGCATTGTTCTGCTTTAATATAATCCCCCTTGAATATAGTCAGGTCTTATAAATTTTATTTTTACAGGAGAGCAAAGGCTATGAGTTTGAATCAGAAACAGATACAGAGACAATTGCCAAGCTGGTGAAGTACATGTATGACAACCGGGAGAATGACGACATCAATTTTGCCACACTGGTTGAGCGTGTGACTCAGCAGCTGGTAAGGACTTGCCAATGAGCACCAGTTCTACAGATCTACAGCAATAAGAGTAGAAAAAAATCTTTAACTCGTTTGTTCTTCCACATACCAGGAGGGAGCATTTGCCCTGGTCTTCAAAAGTGTCCACTATCCTGGAGAGGCAGTTGGCACAAGGTAAGCTCATGCTGATGTCGTCAGTGTGACATATTCAATAAGATTTTTTTTAAGCAATGTCTTTTAGTTTATTCAAATGTTAACACAGTTCACTACATAAACTCTATCAAATAAAACAATAATTCAGATCTTTGCCACTTAAGATAAGATATAATGTACAGTAGGGGTGAGGATATATTGAAAATTTGCCGATACCGAGATTTACAACGATGACCGATATCATTTTTGCCCATATCCATAAATCTGATATTTTAACAAAATGAAAATACAATGGGGCTGCCCATCCACTGCTTATTGGTTCCAGTATGATTTCATATAAAGTATTTTACAAAACTCTGATTCCTAGCATATACAAACCAGAGTGGCACGGTGGACCTGTACATCAGTCTGACATTACATCGGTGGCAAATATAAACTGTTCAGCATAATGCTGTTATCATCCATTTATTGTTATCGAGACGAAATGCTCTGTATATCATGATATTGATTTGAGGCCATATCGTCCAGCCCTAATGTACAATTTGTCAATCTTTGTTTTTACAGGAGGGGAAGTCCTCTTCTGATTGGAGTGCGCAGTGATCACAAGCTGTCCACAGATCACATTCCTGTGCTCTACCGCTCCTGTACTTAGACATTTCTATTTCTACTCTAATTCATCCATGTTTTCCTTTTTTTTAACTGAATAATACAACTGAGCCCCTGTTACCTTTATTTCCAAGCTGGAAAAGACAAGAAGAGCTGCAGTGCCCTTCCCAGGACTGACCAGGACACCTGCTTGTTCCCTGTAGATGAGAAAGCTGTGGAGTACTACTTTGCATCTGATGCAAGGTAAGTAAATACGTGTATCTTTGTGTCACCAATAAGCATTGTTCTCCGTTCCAGCTGTCTCGTCTTGATCTCTGGGACATAAGGTACATTTTCACTGTGGATTCTGACTCATGTCTCATATGACAGTGCTGTGATTGAACACACAAACCGGGTGATCTTCCTTGAGGATGACGATGTGGCTGCTGTGATGGATGGTCGACTGTCCATCCATAGGATAAAGCGCAGGGCAGGAGACTACCCGGCCCGTGCCATCCAGACCCTGCAAATGGAGCTGCAGGAGATTATGAAGGGTGAGCTGAGGGTGGGCCTTTTGGGGTTGCCGCTCCCCTAACTCATATTTGAAAATAAATCATTTGCAAGGAACCTAGTAATTCTGCTCCAAACCCTCCTATTATCCCATGTAGGAAGTAATGAGAGACTTTGCTACTATTTGAGGTCAGCTTGCTGTTTACAGCTTTCCCTGAGGCTATCTTTGTTATCGTCCAAGTGGTTAGAGACCTGCTGGGTCAGTTGCAGCCCCCAGAGAAGTAATCCTTGTAGTTAAAACGAGCCCTGAGTTTCTGGACCTTATCAACCTCACATCCCCCCTCTGTGCCACAGCTGACATATTCTGCCCTCACTATTTTCTAGGAGAGAGTCGAATATTTTGTTTTTGAAGAAGATTGCTGGTTAATTTTGTTTCTATAATCTTGTGTCAAATCTTTTTTTTTTTTCGTTTTTTTATTTCGTATTTCAAAGAAAAGGCAAACATTTACTCAATTCAAAAGATTAATTACCTTTTTACCTTTCACTGTACTATCAAATTAGCATTTCTTTTCAATTCAATTCCCCCTGAAGTCCAGCAGAGGGCAGAGGAAAACTAATGCTGGCTTCACTCGACATTCCTTTGTGGTCCTGTCATTACTCAGCCTCTCTCCTCGTCTCATTTTCTGGAGCCTTTCTGCTGAATAACCTAATTTGTGTGACCCAAATTGCTGTCAGAGGCAGGCTGAAAAACACATGCATTTTTGACTGCCACAGTTGTTATTGATAGCACAACAGTATCTCCCTGATGCTTCGTGTTTGTTTTATTCAGTTTCGTGTGGCTCCAAATATGTGCATGAAGCAACAATAAGACTAAACTTCCCACAATTTCCAGTAAAGCTGGACTATCAGCTAAACACTGTGAGATGTTTTCCTGATCCTCTCGGGGGATTGTGGTTTTCAGAAGCTCAATGTGTGTCAACAAGACCTCTCTCAAGTGACCTCATGTTTGCTCACTCTTTATTAAAAAAGTCCCTCACCATGTGTTTAAGACCATTTTGACTATTTTACTAGTGTGGGCAATGTTCCACTGATATCTGACCCGTGTGTCTCAGGCAACTTCAGCTCCTTCATGCAGAAGGAGATCTTCGAGCAGCCAGAATCTGTGGTGAACACCATGAGAGGGAGAGTCAACTTTGACAACAATACAGGTTAAAGAAGTATTTTATCCGTTCTCTTGGTATACCCTCTTCTTTCTGGGATCAGCAAGATTTAGTTTTTCTCTCAGATATGCTCACATTTCACAAAAGGAAAGCTGATGCGGGCTAATCTTTGTGCTGCATACCACTACATTTCAATTTCAAAGAGTGATGTTATTCTTATGGGGGGTGCATACATTTAGTAGATACATTCTTGACCAAAGCCAGTTCTGCAAATCTATCTCATTGGTCATTGCCTGGCATCTTTGTTGTTTGAATGATCAATGGCTGATTAACTGCTTGTTTTGCTTTTCAGTGATACTTGGTGGACTAAAAGACCACATTAAAGAAATCCAGAGGTGTCGGAGACTTATCCTTATTGCCTGTGGCACCAGTTACCATGCTGGAGTAGCAGTAAGTAGTCCCTACCACTTCTTCTCTGCTGTCAACTGATGGCCTGTCAGACTAATGTGAAATGTGAGGTCTGGATTATGGATGCGAGTAAAGGATTTATGTCCTGGCATATTTTCTGCTCTAAACTGGACTTTCTCAATTTATTAGAACAATGCTAAGCTGTCCTCTGTCACTTCCCAGACCCGCCAGGTCCTAGAGGAACTAACCGAGCTGCCTGTCATGGTGGAGCTGGCCAGCGACTTCTTGGACAGGAACACACCAGTCTTCCGAGACGATGTCTGCTTCTTCATCAGCCAGTCAGGTGTCTAGTTTTATCCATTTTTTGTGCGTGATATTTTTCTGTTGTCTGTCTGGGAAGTTATGCCAAATCAAATTCTCATGTCAAAAACAGCTTTCCTGTCAAGTTGCTCAGTTTCTTCCAACCTTGCAGGAGAGACTGCTGACAGCCTCATGGCCTTGCGGTACTGCAAGGAGAGAGGAGCTCTGACTGTGGGTGTCACCAACACAGTGGGCAGTTCCATCTCCAGGGAGACTGACTGCGGAGTCCATATCAATGCTGGGCCAGAGATCGGAGTCGCCAGCACCAAGGTAACCCACCTCTCTGCAGCCAGAGGGCTGTTGTTTTTGTGGTTTAAAAATGTTTTGAACACAAACTATTTCTGTCAGTGATGTAATTGGTCAGAGTTAAGTAAAATTAATGAATACTGGTAAATGGGATTCTCTTAGAAAAACAGTTAAAAAGTTGCAATATGGTTTTATTTGACACGTCTCCAAAATGACACAGTACTGCGAAATCTTTGCCAGTAATTGCTGGTACCATTAGATAAGACACCATGTAGTTACAGTTGCATTTAAAAGCTGCTGCCTGTATAAGAGTGGGAGTTTTGTGTGTCCATCAGAGCTACAACATTTCTCTGTGACTTTGTGACTTTGCCTCATTTTGAACCTCACCAAAAAATGTTTGCATGGAGGAAACATGACTTCATCCTTTTGAATGAACTGACCCTTTTGCTCTCAGTTTGAAAAATTTGTACACCCATTCGTATCATCATCTCACAGATGAGCTCACTGCCCACTGACACTGAATGAAACCCAGATGAAAACTCCATTGTGAGTCTGTTCCCGCCTTTTGGAAGCTGAAATCGTCCTCCACTGTAATCCTGCAGGGAGTTGAAGAAGCCTGATTTTGTCATCTTGACTCATGTAAAAGCTGGAGCTCTTGGTTTTAATGCATCTCCCTCCCTCTCATCCTAATAACCAAAAGGATTTTCCAGCTGGGACTTGGAGCAGAGAAGTAGATGGCTCAGTTTGTGTGCATAGAGAGAGCGAGAGAAACGGAGAGAGAGAAAGCACAGAGCAGGCCCTTCCCAGCTCCAGGGCTTGGGCTTGGCTCAGCGACTTTTGCACTGCTCCAAATGCCCAAAGCACGTCTCAGAGACGCCATCATTTACAGCTTGGCTGACTGGGTCACACACCCACCTTCACCAAACACACTTACAACCTTCCTCATCAGGTCACTAGAGAACATGAGTTACTGCTGAATGATTTTAAATTCATCTGCTCGGAGTCTATTATCTTTCTTTTGTTCTAAGTTTTTGCAAACTTATCCAAAATATTTGGAAATAAGTTGGTTCATAAGGACAGTATACTTTGATGCTGTAAGAATTATCCAATCGGCAGGTCAGATGACAGTATTTTGAGAGAAAAAACACTGCTTTAGGAATTACATAACAGGCTCTTATGGGGAATTTGTAAGGTTACAGAGTTTGTTTTGTTAAATGAACACTTTCTGAGCCATTTTGGTGTTGAAGCTGTCTTGGTTGACAATTGAATGTAAAAGGGTTCACTTCTGCAGGGTAATAGTTGGCATATTGTGCATTAGAAAAACCCTGAGAGCTAGTGGCACAGATGTTGAAGAAGACCACAGTTTACAACATGGAAATAATGTTACATCGGAGTTGACAGTGAGGACTGTCAGAGTTCTGGCCGATGTGGGTAACATGCTGCTGCTGTTTTCTATTTCTTAGTCTTGAGGGGGCTATTAACTGACTTGGCTTCAGTTACACACTGATTAAATCGGCCAAATGGGCATGAAAAGCACATCCAGAAGGTGCAGAGTGAGTTGGTGATGATGATGACAGGCATAGAGTCTCAAAGTTGGTGGAGGGTATAAGTTAGTGGCTTTTCCAGATTGATCAGATTATATGTGATTTTCATATGTTCTCTGTGATAACAACGTTAGCTTAACTGAGCTCAACTCTGATCTAAAAGCCACCTCTCCATCCATTTCTCACCTGGCTCAGGTTTTTAGAAGGTAAACTATCCAAACATAAAGCACAGAGCCACACAAACTGTGTCGAAGGTCTCTAGGTGATACTCTTTGGGTTCAGTGTGGTGCTGCAAAACGATAAAGCTATCATACATGCAAGGGGCAGCAGTGGCAAGGCGTCCAATGATCTGTAGGTTGGCGATTTGATTTCCACCCCACTCAACTGTCATTGTGTCCCTGGGCAAGACACTTGACCCTCGCTGCCTCCAGTGCTGGCACCACCGATAA
>JBBDHI010000012.1:18390935-18407126 GCA_037177115.1 Craterocephalus stercusmuscarum | reverse complement strand
ATTTCCATTAATTAAAAAAAGAAAAGAAATATATAATACCATTTTTTTAAATCAATTAAATAAAAACTAGGTAGAAATCTAATTAACCAGTTTGTCAAGAACCGACTATTGAGTATATTAGAAATAACACAACTCATTGGTGTACAATATGCAAGTTAAAAGTCTACCTGCAAAAGGAAAAGGTACATGTAAAAAAAGGAGAAAAAAGACATGGGTTTTACATACTCCTGGCTAAAGATGAGAGGAACCATCTGTCTTGTCTGCGTACAGTTCAAAAGCCTGTACATTCGTGCACATGGCTTGCACATCTGTGAACGCATCATTAATACTGAACACTATATATAGGTTTGAAGCACCATATGGTGCCATCCAGATGACATTTTTGCCCATTTCAGAAATTTGCTGAACAAAGCACATTCTGCAGGTTTTGCAACCGCAAGGCTCATGTCCCAAATGTGCCCTCAGCTGTCATGTAACTAAGGTCTTACATCAAGACAGCAGAGGAGTAAGTAGTTGGTCTCTTTAGAGCCCTAAAAAATTTCATTGAAGAAGCTGGTTGGAAGGAGCGTTGGGACAGATTCTCTAGTGCAGGTAAACATTTTAAGATTTTTTTTTAAAGCAACTCTTTAACTTTAGACCCAAATATCCACCTAATGTGAGAAATAACGGATGATTTCTGGGGTCAATATGCAATATAGCCTATGACGTGTGTCAGTGCTATCAGGGGGCTGCCCTCTTCAGAAACCAGACATTGTAGCTTTGCAGGAGCGGATCCGTCTCTCATGGGATCATTTGACCTGCAGCGCTTTGCTTTATGGCTATATGCTGTGTTTGAGCCACTTTCAGTTTCATATGATTCAATATCATTGCTGCTTTACATAGTGTTTCATCTTGTTACGAAAGGGGTCTGAAAAGGAAGTCTGCCCAAAAATGAAAATTACCAATAAAAAAGTGTATTTACATTATATAAAACAGTAGCAAAAAAAATTATACAAAGTAGAATAGAAAAAAGCTTTCTCAAGCATTATTGCATGCAGGTGCTTAACATTCAAGAATTATGGGACAGGGATTTTCAGGTTCCTTTAACTCGAATCTATCTGGAACATTTGCAGCGTGAGTCTCTTCCACCACAAGACTGTTACATTGGAAGTGCATGAAAGTGTACTTTTGGATCATGACCATTTTGAGTTACTTCGGTGCATTAGTGCAAGCTTTTGATCCCTTGCTTTGTTTGGATTCATCCAATCTTGAGCACCATGAAGGCGTCAAACGGGCATTTGGCACGAGAGAGGAACACGGACACAAATGTTTTAGAGCCGGTCCGCATGACCTCTTCTACGTCAAATGGCTGTGGATTGTATTCAAGCATCTGTGTAATTGCACTGTTGGGCTAGATGTGTACAAGAGTCACTGTAGACAAATAGCAAAATAAGTTCTCGTCACTCCTCGTCACAATATGAAAAGGCCACAGGTCTCTGAGCGTTGTATAAGGCCTTTACAGCTCCTCGGCGGCAGCCACCGTCAACAATGGCTGCAAGCGTAACGCTGCTGACATTCTGTGCTGCCTTTGTCCGTTTTATGGGCATTACTGTCTCCTATCCCAGGCTCTACAGGCCAGGGCGAGGTGGCGGACGGGCAGGTGGAGGGGCTCTTCCAGGGGGAGGTCCCAGTGGTGGAGGAGGCAGAGGGCCGACTGGAGAGGAGCAAAGTGGAGGCGTAGGTGGCAGCGTTGGTGGAGCGGGTATGTGAAGGGAGGTCGGAGGAAGAGCCCGGTTGGGAGGTGGTGTGTAAGGGGGAGGGGTGATGGAAGGGGAGGGAGTGGTAGAAATAGGAGGAGGAGTCGGAGGCAGCGATGGAAGTGTGGAGAAGGAAAATGATAGTGGGCTGCTGGGAGTCGGGGGTAAGGTACCCTGTGGTGGAGGAGGACTGGCACTGGGGGGGTTGTAGATGGGAGATGGTTGATGGTTGAAGTGTGGGTAGCGAGGAGGGGGGGATTTGATGCGGGTGAAGTTCATACATCTCCCCTGAAAAAGAAAAACAAGTTAGATTTTACTGTCAGACACTGCTGCTCTTGTGGAGCCCTGGTGGAGCTGGAAAAAGTAGGTCCTTTGTTGTTCTTAACCTCCTTACTTTTCTCACATCCCAAAACAAACCTTTCCATATCTGACAGCTGAATTTGTGTGACATAAAATGTCATCCGTCGCTTCCTGTCACAAATTCCACAGACCACAACAGCAGGTGATTTAAAGCTGAAGTATTTTCTCATTTAAAGCTCCTTTTATTTTTTTTAAACAGTCACATGACAACTTGAAACTAGGCTAGACAAAACTTTCCATGACAAGTCACTCTACAGCCACTTAGCTACACAAGGTAACAGCCCCCCACTCCATCCTAATCTAGTTTTTTTAGTCAATAAAGATAAGATTATATCTAAGAAACAAGTTACATCCCGAAAGTGGCCCTGGGAGTTGCTTTGGGCTAAGGAATGAGTTAATGAATTCTTACGTTTATTCAGGTCATATATGTTGCAAAGATTAACAGAAGGAAAAAAATGTATTTGGTCCCATTTAATTGTCAAATGAATCTTGGAATCTTGCACCACACTTAAAGCTAAATCATAATAAGGGCTGAAGAAAATTTATGCAAAATAACTTTCTTCTGCTATGTTTTCACAAAACCCTAAAGATTCACTGTTGTTCCTGTCCTCAGAAATCTATGACACCAATCAAAGCTCAGGCTTGAGTTTTTCCTTGGCAGACTTATGGAAAAACTGGGATCCTCCCTCCCACCACTACATTCATTTAAGTTCCAAAAGTGAGGCTTTGACAGGAGGTTCTTAATTGCAAAAAGAACTAGCTTGTTTACTGTTTCAGGAAACGAGAACCAAGTGGGTTTTTGTCAGTGCACTAATGAGTGGCATTTATTGGTAGGAAGACTCACTTCTACACTTCTTATTAAAGTTGTGGGTTGGCTGTAAAGGAAACAGTGGGGAACAGTACATTGACTGCAGTAAGGCAAACTAGACAAACTTGAATATCAACACTAAGCAGAACTAATTTCTAATTAAATGAAAAACTTCTTAATTTTCCTGGCACTGTTATTAATACACAAGACAGTCTGTGGAGGTAAAATAAAAGGGGGAGGGTGGATCCTCTGGCCCATGCTAGTGCTTTTAATACCTGACCTGTCTTAATCACTGCCACTTCTGCAGGTTAGCTTACATATGTGTGATAATGCAGGAAGAAGCTGCAGCAGTATAGATGGGGCACAGAGGGGACTTGCAACGTTTCTCCTCAAGGTTGCCATGTTGGCTTTTCAGGTCAATCATTTTCTTGCAGGCCTCACTTTTCCTTAACCATGCTGGCCTCCCAGTGCATCTCCCTGCAGAGTGCTGTACAACTACACTGCATATTACTGCCGAGATAAAGTGGCTCAGGATTAAATATATTTTGCAGTCTTTCTCTAATCAGCCGCACAATAAAAAGTGCCCACCTAATTTAGTGTAGATTTTCCTCTTAGCACCTAAAGTGCTGTCAGGGTATGTATTTACTCGGTTGAAAACCAATATGGGATCCTAGATCTCCATGAATTGAGCTCACTCTGAAACATCCAACAGAGGCTCATTCACTAAATATATTTAAGAATTTTGCTTCTGTGTAGCTACAGTTTAAATATATTTTGTGTGCATGTATTTAATATAACAGAATTATTATATCTAAATTCACTATCAGTAACACTGATTGTCAACTAATTATTAAACTTTTAAAACAAACCCATAAAAAGTTTGTAGCTATATGATATTTATGGTTGCAGTGTCATGCCAGACGAAACCGCCATTGTTGCATAATGTGATGCACATTTCCACACCATCAGCCAGACATACTGCAACTCCTGTCTTCAAAACCGTTTTTAAATAAATCACACCTGGACACTGTGCTCCACAGCAGCACTTGAGATGATCTCATCCCTAAGTCATGGTCACATGGGCATCGTTACATCTGTATAGTCAGCTGTATATTCTTCAAAGACTTAACTGTCAACACAGCTGTGTACTACCCTATGCAGCTCAGTAAAAACAATGGGAACATCTCTCCTTCAGACTGTCATGGCTTGTGTTTAACGAACAGACTGCCTCGTATGTTTGTAGATCCACAGCTTTATTTGAATTACTGTCTTGTAGATTATACAAATACAGTAAAGTCACTTGACTTTGAAATGATCCTAAATACTATCCTAAATGCTTGTCTAAATCTGTAAATGTGTGGAGGAGTTTAGTCTTAGAGTCACACAGTTATCTGTCTTACAATGAAATGTAAAACATTATTTACACTTAAACTTAATCTTTCTTTTGTTGGTCTGACAGTCTTGGACTGCAAATCACGTACTAACTGCAGGGTTTACTGCACCTTCATCCACAGCTGGCCTTTACAGAATTACCATCGGCCTCCCTGTACGATTTCACCAGACGTCTTTACATTATTCTGCTCCTTAGCCAAACGCTGTGCTCTAAATCCTGACTGACCGCAGGTTTTCCCATGAGGCTCTCTGTCCACACTTCATGGCTTGCAGCTGGTCTATTCTAATTGTCATTTGTCAAACGCACAGTCAGATAATAAAACACAAGCTTATTCTTGATTCATGTTTTGCTTTCAGGACTTACCTTGTCACCTGGATGAGGTCTCATTACAGAAACGCGGTCATAGCCTTTCTTTAGAAGTACCCACAATGCTTCCAGCTTGCTCTGTGGGAGTGGGAATTAAAAACATTATGGACTAGAACAAGAAATATTGTTTACTACAGGGTCTTTAACATTTCTGACCTTTTTAGTAAGAAGGAAAAAAACAACAAAAACAGCTTTATTCCCCCCCCTCCAGCTCAACACACATAACTCCTGCTGCAATAAAAACGAACCACTTTAAACCATTTCAAGTATCTTACACAACCAACATGAATTTTTTATGTTAATTGTAAATGGACTCTTCATAGTTTTTAACAACAGTAAATACTTTGGGGATAAGTGCAGAAGAAAGCAGCTGTTTTTCCTCACAAACTGCTGGCTGTGCAGCCCGACTCCCAGGAGGTCAGTCTAACAGGAGTCTGGCTTCCATTAAAAATCCCCCACTGACTGGAAGGCTTCTCTCCTTTAACCCCATGCTGGCCTTAAAGGAAGGCCCTGTAGGCATTATTACCTTAAGCATTATTGCCTTAACACATCTCCTGCCACTTTTAGTGCAAGATGTTAATAATACAATTGCCTACATACTGTATGGGTAATTTACAACACATGTACGTTATCCAGCATACATGCAAACAACTGAAAAAACTTTGTTCCTATGTAGCTACTTCAAAGCCATTAATGCTTTTGATAATTACATGGTAATCAAGGCATTACTGACAGATTTCTTGAGCAAATAACTCAGAAATCAGAATGGGGGAAGTGGATGGCCTAGTGGGTTGCGTAGCAGGCTGGAACGCAGGTGACCTGGTTCAATCCCAGGATGCAGCAGCAGCCAGGCCAGCCACCCCCCATGTCCACTGCTCTCTGGTCATGTTCAAGTTTGTTCATTGGTTCTGATTGTTCTCCAGAGATGGGTTAGATGCAGATGTTCAAATTTCCCATTAATTAGTATATTAAAATGAAAAAAAAATGCTGTCTTTTTATTTGCCCTCCATAAAGCATGTGCAGCTTAATCCCATTCCCTAAACAATTTCCTCCAGGCTGTGTGCTCTGGTACCTTGATGGGTGAGTACCACTTGCGTGGCTCGGGGGGTTTGTGCATGCCATTGTTGAGAACCCGACTTGGAGGCGGCACAAATTCCTGCTCAGGCATCTTTACTTTGGCATTTTTAGCCTTTTCCAGCTTTGCTCCTTCTTCAGTGGAGCCTTTCTCACCCCAGCGGACCTAAAAACATGAACAAGTCAGTTTAATAGTCCTAGAAAATTGAGTGAGACCTTTGCAGTAATGCCAGTGGTAAATGCCAGTGTCTTACATTTTAGCAGCAACTCACCTCCATCCTTTTGATTCCTCCCACTCCTCTTCCTCCGTAGTAAGAGGCATCAACAGTGGGCCATTTCTTCTTTGGGACTTCAAATTCCTCATCATCCTAAGGTAGTAAGGAGGCAGGTTTTAT
Organism: Craterocephalus stercusmuscarum; assembly: GCA_037177115.1. NCBI lineage: Eukaryota > Metazoa > Chordata > Actinopteri > Atheriniformes > Atherinidae > Craterocephalus > Craterocephalus stercusmuscarum. The sequence continues at coordinate 18,400,994 of JBBDHI010000012.1, read as the reverse complement.
GCATTTTAATAATATTTTACATTATTCTAAATAATATTATTTACCTATTTTTTTTTTTCAAATAAATGTCAAATCATCAAAAAGAAATTGTTGATTAATTAAAAAAAAAACATCTCTCCATCTGCTGTGACAGACTGGCGACCTGTTCAGGGTGTACCCCGCCTTTCGCCTGTTAACAGCTGGGATTGGCTCCAGCCCATCCGCGTCCCAATTGGATTAAGCGGTTCAGAAAATGGATGGATGGATGGATCTCTCCATCTGCCTTTCACTCCACCTCGTTTGGTCCCCACTGCTGGGGTTGTCATATCAGAGGAAATTACTAAACCCACTGGCCAGACTTGTGATGTTTCAACTTTTAATACAGTCTGTCTGACTCTTAATCCATCAGGATGTCATACGGCAGAAAACGAAATGAAGTCTGAAAGTTGGCTTTGAGGCCTTGTAAACTAATTTTCTGTTTAATTTAGTGCAAGTAAGTGCAGCATATGTCTCACAGCCCTGGGTGGGCTTCAAGCTTTTTATCTTTTAGGGAAATAAATAAAACTGGACCTAAAGTTATTTTAATCTTGTCATAAGATTATATAAATATTATTTAACCGCATAATTTTTTACAAGTTCCAAGGATCCACAAGTTGAAAAACATAATAAATTTCAGTCGAGAGATTACGGGGAAAATACTGTATAAGGGCGTTAACTCATGCCACATTATGATAAATTACCAAATGAGTGAGGAGAGTCTTAAGCCAGGGGATGAGTGAATGATGGTCATTTAGGTTTAAACCATCAAAGCAAACTCAGCAATTACACAACTTAAACTGGCAGCTGCTGAAATACTAAATCATGAACCCTTTTTTTTAAGTCGTTAGACACAGATAGCATGTGTGACTCCTACCGAACTTTCCTCCACAGCTGGGGGCGGGGGCTCATGGATGATCTGTGGGAGACAGAAGTGTTGTGACATATCAGAAAAAGACTGATAAGCACATTTCTCAAAGGTATTTTCTTTCTTATATAACATGCAAGTCAGAGCTTTGGGTCCTCTGTGTGCAACAAGATGCTTACACAACACATGGGTGAGGAATTGTTTTTTTCTCTTAGTCTCAGCCACTTACAAGAGCAATGCACTGACCTAGAAACCTGCTCTCCAGATTTTCTGGTCCAAAGTTGTTGATTAAGAGGAGAGAAGGCTTGCAGGCTCATAAATACAGTATTATGGGCCTTTATGTCCACGATGTCACCCATAAAGTTTAATAAAATGATTACATTTTGATTTCTGCTAATCATCTGTTACCAACGTTTCATCTAAAAAGCTCCATGAACATAAACTATTACCATGTTTTATGCAGTGTAATAGAAGCAGTCATTATATAACTAATGCAGTTAAATTAACCAAATTCTTATTTCAGATCCCTGCCTCCCAACGGTGGATCACATAGTGATTCTCTTTAGTTGCCTTGCATTATTTTCCCAAATAAAATCTCGAACTTAATTTTTCACTGGCAATTCTTAGTGTTCTCATTTGCAGTACTGAACACATTGGAACGCATATTGAGGAGGAATTTTTTTTTTTTTTAAAGAAGAGGAAGACAGATTTTGACCGTGGGCTTTTTGTCCTAGCTCCTAAGAAGGAGGTAAAACTAGGAGGTCATCTGCTGTGACCTTTGAAACCCAAATTACTTCAACAGCAGCATAATTACTTAAACACCTGTTCCTCTGTTTACTGTGACCTCCTCTGGCTGAATGACAACTAAATTCAGCCTCTAGAACCCTTATGGAGTCCCAGACCCACACCTTCTAACCACGGGAGAGTTGCAAAAGTCCATAAGATGCCTAAAGGGGAAGTACTCCAACAATACGGATCTGAAAAAGATATTTCTTTGCAGAAGTTTGCAAGAAAAATCACTCAAAGTGTGTGAAGCATCAAAATACTGAGGAGTGGACGAGAGGCAGTCTGTAAAACAGCATATGCATGCTTCCTATGAGACACATTACATGAAAAAACATATTGTCCTGTATTTATTTTATTGGACAATTGTTTAGATCGTCTGACAGTAATGCACTCATTGCTTATTAGAGAAATGATTACCCCACTGCAAGTAACTTAGTTGTTGTTCATGTTAAATTCATGCCTGAGAGGTTTTATATCTTAGATTTCAGTATTTTTTGGGTTTATGGAATAAGTAAAAAAGAAATAGTCAAAATCCGGTCTCATCACAACCTTTGATTCAAGAGTATAAACAGTATTTTGCAATACATTTTGGCTTGGTTTTAAGCCTTGGTCAGATTTCTTTTCTGGGACTTCATGCAAAGTGTACAACAAGAAAAAGAAGGGGAAAAAAGGTCCTTTAGAAAACTCACCACAGTGCAGCAAAGAGGCCAGAACCACCAGAGGAGACCCAAGACCAGGAGCAGCATGAGGATGAGCAGAGCTATGGCCAGGATGGTCCCATCAGACTTTAATAAGGACAGATTGATTAACACAGAATCTGAATAAGTAGGAAGCTAAATGTAAACCACTTCTCTTGGATTTACAGTTTTACTTTATCTTCCACGAGGTTGGTACTTCAAAACTGATTCTGCTGAACTCATTTGATACAATCACTTCAACTTCTTAAGCACTGTTTGGTTTAGTGATCCAGTTTTTTCCTTCTTCTTTAAAAAAAAAATCAGTTGTCAGTTGTTTAATTGTTGTTTTAGTTTTGAAAGCCTCGTCATGGTGCTTCAGCATATCGTACTCACACAGCTCACAGTGGAGATGGTGACCGAGCTGGAGATGAAACTGAGACCTTCATTCATACTGACAAAGAGGTTTGCTGCCCTGGAAAAAACAAACAAACAAAAAAAAGTAAAAGCTTTTATTCACAGTTAGCAGGACTTTTGGAAAGCATAGATGGTAAATAAATGAGAAACCTCATATGTAATGAGGTGAATGCAAGAACTTACATCCCCTCATCCTGAAGCACTGGTGCAGGGCAGAGAAGGTAAGTATCTTCCACGATCAAAGGCTTCATCACTAGAGAAGTGGAATGAAAGGGGTTAAGGCTTTCCCAACATGCCTCGGCTCATAATTAGTCATCTTGTAAAAAATATCAGTTTACAGTTAGTTTTGTAACACTTTGATGACTTCATTTCAATTCATACATACTGAATAACAAATGAGGAGATGCAAAGATAAGAAAATCTCCCATCCTTCTCTCTTTCTTAATTAAACTCTGAGAAGAAGGAGCTTTACCATTTCATCTGTATCCCTCTTGGGAACAGTAGTACAAACCATTTCACCACAGTTTTTGTTTTTCAGGCAAAATGTAGGTCTCTCTCAAGTCCAGCTGGCTGTTGGAAAGGTGGCTCTGGGAAGCTTAGTCACTTAAGACCAGTGCTTATCCTGGCAGGAGGAACGCATACCCCAGAACTTAGGAAATCAGCACAAGTGCCTGCTCTTTACAAGACGAATAAAATGGAGGGGAGAGGGGTGGAGGTGGCCAGAGTTGCCAAAGAAAACCTCTCAACAAACAAGGTCAAATATCCGTGTGTCTCTGCACCCATCGTTCTCCCCAAATAGCCATTCAAAGCAAAGGACAAACTGGAGAAAAGCCCAGTAAAGAAAGGGATGAACATAAAGTGCTGCATGTTTCCAGTAAATCCATTGAGGATAGAGATGCTGGCAAATTTCCTGAGTCCATGTCATGTTATTTTATGGAACTGTTTACTCATCAACCAGCAAGAGAGGTTATGTTTTACTTTGAGCAGCAGTTAAGTGCCCAGAGCTTTGCTTCAACCAGCGACTTAATTGGAATTATTGATACAAAAGGAGGCAAATATACAAACTTGGAGAGACTACTGGGATGTGCCATGAGCAAGTTCCAAGTAAAATAGCTTCTGGAGAAACTGTAATATGATGACTCACAGAGACACTTTCCATTTCATAGTTAAAGCAAACACTAGATCATACAATAATTAGTTCTAAAGTTTTAGACCTTTTGATTCATTATATAGTCCTATGAGTTTCAGTATTGTTATCTTACGGACTTTAAGGCTTGCCATCCAGTAATAACAGAGTTGTCCACGGCAACATCTGTCACATAACAGCAAAAAGCTCAGGACGAGACCTGCCAAATCCCTGTGCGCCTGAATGTATTTGCAGCTTCTTTTTCCTGGAAACACAAACTCAAACATTGATTCATCTGCTTAACACATGTACTTGCATCAGGCTGCTTTCCTTTTTACCATTTGACCGCATCTGCAAAGTGTGTATGTGGGGCTGTAGTGGAGGAGTTGGTTTATGCAAATAAGAATACATAATTACAGAAAAATAAGCTTTCCCCCAAAGACAATCCTGTGTTCATCACCAGGCAACCTAAAGATGGCCAGCTATTTTCAGTTAAAATCAGGATGCGTATAATGAGCCTGACACAAGGAGACAGTTTTTCTAAAATTGCTTCCATGTTCACTCTGCTGGAAGTTAAAAGTTGTAATGAAAAGAAGCGATTATAAAACAGAAATTGATCACAACTGAGGAAAAACTTGAATTGTGCAGATTAAAAGCTTATCCTGAGAACGCATGAGGAAAATGAAGGGAATCGCTTTTCATATTTAAACCCTGAGACATTTGAAGGAGTTGTTTGTTCATGAGATTGCTGGTCTAACATAACTCTCCCTAACAAAAACCTTTCTAATCCAGCTATTTTCTGTTTGTTGGATCTTGTTTCATTTTCTGTTTTGGCTGAAGTGGGCGGCCATCTGAAGCCCAGTATGCACCCCCGGATAAATTATTCCCACCTGCGTCTTTAAAGTGCTTTTAGATACAGTTTCGCCCCATGTGCTGTCCATCACATCAGTCTAGTCACTGGGACTGTTCCAGCAGATTTTAAATATGCCATAGTGCATTGATCTATCTGTGCTGTCTGAGGAGAAACTAGTTTTTCACCAGCTCCAGAGCTTCCTGAACATAAATTGTTGCCACTGAAATATTTCAGTCGGGTTATAAGGCACATCATAGCACAGAATCAGCACATTTAAAACTTCTGAATGGTGTTTTTTTTTTTTTTATACTGATACCACGGTCCAGCATCTCGAATGTATTCCTGATTCTCCTGAGTCTGAAGTTAACAAAACACCATTCATTAAAAAAAAAAAAAAGAATGGTGTTTTGTTAACTTCAGACTCAGGGGAATCAGGACTACATTCGAGATGCTGGACCGTGGTATCAGTGTCTCTCAGTGGGTGCATTGTGTGGGCATTAAAGGGTTTTGACTTGGTTCAGCCTCACCTGCCTGAGGAATCTAAATGATAAGAAAAATTTTTAAAAGAACTGTTTTTGTTATTGTTGTTTTTAGTTGCACATCACTTTGGTCGATGCTTTTTTAAAATACGGTAAATCTTACCCATCATAAGACATGGTGGTAAGCATTCAGAGAAAATGTCATTCTCAAGAAAAAAAATGCGCTCCAAATTTGGAACAACGAGACCAAATAAAGGTTAAAAAAATAAACATCCCCTTTTCATTTTAGTTCAGAGAAGACGGTTTATGTGCCATGGTGCTGGTAAGTATCTTACTTTATACCCTCTGCAGCCTCTGAAGCTGCATAGTGGGAATGATTCTTTTACTGTTACAGTGAGATGCTTGTAAAGAGCAGGGGGAATCTGGCTGGGTTCTTAAGAGCTTTTATCTCTCCTTTTTTTGTGTGTGGAGCTGCCTTTCTTTTATCTTTTCCTTTTTGCCCTTTTTTAAGGCTATAAAAGGATACAATGTGTGGTTTTGAAAAAGCCACGATACCAGCAGCGTGTTTGATGAAAGAAGATTCCTGCTGTGCAGCTGTAGCCGTTCACTCAACCATTTATCTGGACAATTTCATTCTAAGATAACAGAGTTATTGGCTAAAAGTGTACTGAGCTAAAATACTGATGCCTTCAGGAATATTTAGGCAGTTTGATGCTCACTTACTCTTAGTTAAGGTGTCATTGATTCGGTAGCTGCACAAGACTTTATCAACATTTCGGGCATGGAGGAATCCATTTCCCCTCACCACAACCTGGAAGGACTCTGGATGGAGAAAGACAAACATAAACACTTCATGTCACCTTGTTTTCTACATTTAAGTTGTTCTTTCCAAAGTAACACAGAGCTCCACCCCCTAAAGCAAAACTCACCCAACTGTCCCTTTTGTCGAATGTATTAATCTATTAGATTGAGTTAAATACAGATGTTGAGAACAACAACTGATAAACTTATTGAAATGACCAATAGGATGGTAAATATTGCTAAAGGCACACATTTTTACAAGTTTTCTATTAATAACTCCTCCAAACAGAATGATGTAACTAATCAAAAAAGGAGTTTGATCTAATTCTAGGATCTAGGAGACTTTTTCTGTTTAATTGATAGATGAATGACATGAGTCCGTTTGCTGAAACATATTTTACATGACCGGAGGAACAACGATCATGTCCTTTCTTGATGTTATGAGAATAACTTTTGGAACTCATTTTGGAACCTACGGCAACCTAAACAACAAACTCACAGGGTCAGATTACAAGAAATGTAGGAGTAACAGCTTTAAGACTGTGGGGAAAAAAAGATCTAGATTTGACACAAAGAAATCTATCAAGCTGTATCAGTTAAGTTGTGTCAAATTCTGGTGAGTGAGAAGCCTGAGGAAGTTGATCAGAAGGGAAATCTCTCTTGTTGTACCTCCTGCACAGATGCTGGAGGGCTCCGCTGCCAGGATCTCAATACAGGACTTCTTTAGGATCTGAGGAAACAATGAGAGAAAAGTCCCGGTCGGTGTATGGGAATAACTTTGAGCTTTTACACCTATTTTCACATAAGAGTATGTGTGGTTGTCTGCTACACAATTTCATCCACTTTAAATAATCAGGATAAGCTACTGTATGTTAAGTATTTATGTGTTTATTAATTAACATTTAATCACATAAAGATTTACCTCTATTTGCACTCTGCAAAAGCGCTGCACAGACTATATGTTGCTGCTTAGGAACACACTTTTAGTGACCTCTAAAGACGAGGAAGACTGATTCGTGACCCACAACCACAACCTCACGTGAATAAGAGGCAACAGCTTTCAGTTTGCTCTTAATCTCTTCCAGATGCCAACCTTCACCTCACGTCCCTGAGCTCCGTTTTGCCCGATTTCCTAACAGAAGCCGTACAAGAAATATGGCCGTGCTCCACTTTGCCCCATTTCTTGCATGGTTTTTGTTAAGCATGTCAAAGGATGAATAAAATGATAGAAAGACTGGAGAAATCTTGAAGAAGTAATTTCAATCAAAATGACACCTACGAACCTTCCCATGGCAGCATTTGTGCTGTGTGAATGTGTGTTAGCATGAATGAATGCTTACTGAATCGATGACCCCTTGCAAAGCCTCAAATCCATCATTTACAGGAAAGACGTGGTCTTTGCTGTCAGCGATCTTTGCCAGCTAAAAGGAAATAGATTATAAGTGTTAAATGACACTAAAAAAGTGTTAAATTGGGCTGAACCAAATGACTAAATAACATAACCTGGTTTTAAAGGGAAAAGTTACAGTTTTTAACAGCAAACCAATACAAGAAGTAAGCTGGTTTGTTGATGGGACACAGACATTACAACAAAACATGGAAAATTCAGTGAAAAAGTATTTACATTTACAACACTAATTTTGCTCTCAAGCTGGCATCATGAGCATGAAACTCCAAAAACACCCACCTGTGTCTCATTGAAGTCTTTCACCCCTACGCAATAAACCGAGGCACCGAGACTTCTGGAGCGGTTGGCCTGTCAGGTATGCACACACATTCAAAGCAAAAAAACAGGAAGAAGCTCAGCGCCTGGGTCCAATTACACCTCCACAAACATTATCCAGAGGAAAAAGGAGCATGTTTGTTTTACAACAAGTTGTGCAACAATGCGTTGTAACTGATTAATGTTATTCAGATGTCAGAAAACAATAGAATGTCACACGGATGTCTGAGTGCAAAACAGAATACACAAGATTGTCATTTCCAAGTTAACGATGCCCCACTGAGTATGTTGTTCACAATTACACTGGATGGCATGAGACCTCACACATTTTCCAAGAAAATATCCAGCTACTGAGAACCTCAGACCTACTTAATCTCTGCCGTCAACAAGCGTCTAACTGCATTTCACTGCTTCACATCCAGTGCTTGTACGGTCATGGGCAGACAAATTATTACATTCCAGCATCTTCTTCCTTTAAGATCAAAGTGTTGATGCATCGCGTGACAGCATTTCATCCGGTCCATCAGATGTTCAGGTGTGTTTCACCTGGTCGTAGTCTCTGTTTTTTTGTTTTTTTTTACTCACCTCCCTCTCAGCATAGTAGAAGAGATCCTCATGCAGCTCTCCGTCTGTCAAAGCGATGATGACACTGGCTGTGCGATAACCTACAGACATAGAGAATTTGGTTGCAAAAACTGCCTTTTTACTCATTTATCTCCTGAACTCAACATAACCAAAAATGTTGATATTTTGAGTGACATGATGCAAATCTTCCCATTCGATTGTTCCCAGTATGACTGCAACACAAGCTCCAAGTATGATGAGCCTACCTTTGACAGTGGAAGAAGAGACAGTTTGAAGATTCCCTTTTTTCTCACAAATATGTGATCATTGATTGTGGATAAAAAGGTTTCTTTCAACGAATCAATCCATGTAAATTGTTTTCAAAGATGCATCATTTTCCTGGGCCTAAGACCTAAACTTTACCTCCTCTCTTCCTGTTCAATCCTGTCTGTTAACAGGAAAATTGGGGGAAATGGGTCACTTAAAATACTTCATTCTAGCCTTCTCCTGCTTTATTGCCATGGAAAAATTAGTAGAATTAATTAATTATCAGCTTGAGAGATGCTTCGAAGTGCCTGTAATTATTCATTATGGGTCTAAGGTTTGATTTTACAGGATTTCGACATTTGTATCACATGGAATTTTATAATACAAAATAACAATTATAAATTGATTAGGCCGAGAGGCTCATATTTCTTATGGTGTGCATTTAAAATTTTCACCTATTGTACCAAAATAGAACACACTTAAATTAGAAAGTTAAATAAAATGTCGGAGTCCAAGCACTGATATAAAGGCACAGTATGAAAGGCCAAAATTCTTACAGACATAAACATGTTTTCACCGGTGAGTGGCCTCAGGTGGAGCAAAGATGGCACTACAGGGAACTTCTTTAGATTTGTTTACATCTAAAATGCTACTCTTGTACCTAGCAAACAAAGTTGGTCCTGCTGTTTTAAAACTCGGAAGGATCTCCTTTCACCACACAGTCCATTCAGAGACAATAGCAAAAATGGAGGCACAAATATTGATGTTGGGCCGACGGCCAGTACATATAATTATCTCATTCTAAGAAAATAAAAACATAACAGTTGTTTTAGTAAAGTGATTAGATACTAATAGAAATATTGTTTCTAATATGTTAGTTTTTTCTGTCACTGACCACTGCTTTTGTTACATGTTACAATTTTAATGCAAAAACCCAGATGCAGGTAATACACACCTTCTGTGTTTCCATAGTAAATCTGCTCACTGGCCTGTGAAGAGAGAAGAACTGGAATAAAATGGCCGTCCATCAGCCCAGTGGCAGGCAGTGAATGAAGGAATTCCTCTCTGCTTTTATACAACAATCATTTAATGTTCTGGATTGTGGTTCAGGTTCTCGAGCCAGAGCAGGTAAAGCAGGTGCCAACTTAGAGTCGGATGCTGTCAGCTTACCCTAAGGATGCCCTCATGCATGAAAGTGTCTCCTCCTGGACGAACTGCGTAGAGCTCCTCCAGACCTTTACGAATACGGTCCCTGTGCAGGCATGAAGAAGATTTTTAATAATGATATCTGGATAGATATTTACTTTATCAGATGCATTTGTGAACATGTTGTTTTTTAATCCAAACAGACCCACTGTGATGTGATAAGAGAGTAATAGAAAGAAAATGGAAGCAATGTTTAACGAAACAATACAATTAAACTGTTTTAAACTGTACAGCCTTGCAAAACTGTCACACAGATAAGGAATTACCCGGTTGTAAATGG
>JBBDHI010000012.1:18304208-18326822 GCA_037177115.1 Craterocephalus stercusmuscarum | reverse complement strand
GCACTCCGGACCGCTTGGAAAAGACAAAAACAGGTATTTAAGGGCTTAAAAAAGTGGATTTGGCATGATACGTTCCCTTTAAAGCTAATCAGCTACAGACCAAAGCTAACTTGACTCCCTAAACCTTTTTGTGCAAGCAATGCAGGTTTAATGCAATAAATGTATTTCCTATAATTCATATAAATATTAAAGTAGCAACAGAATGATTAGTAACTGGCTTCGCTTAGTTTTATGGTTTTCATATGACATAATGTCCCATAAGCTACAGGCTAATGCTGACATTTTTATAACAACCAGGAGATAAATGGATCATATATATCTAGAGGCACTCAGTCACATCCCTCCACCAGGGCCGATCCTTTAGTGGTAAAAAATCCTTTGAAATATTCCTGAGTGCAGATTATTTCGCAATCAGCTGGTCAAAGTAGTCTGCAAACACATTTCCAAAACACGGATGAGACTATTTAATTTTGCGACAGTGCTGTGTGGCCTTTGGAAAGTTATAGGTTCAGCTCCCCCTAGCGGCCAAAGGTTATACAGTATCCCTTTAACGGTCTTGAATTAGTCCTTTTTAATGTGGGTGTATGTCCAGGAATACTTTATATCTGTTAGAGTGCAGACTTTAACACATGATGTTTTTTTAAATATACCTCTAATTGGACACTATTTTGCTGTCCAGAGTGCGGAGGTCGCCTAAAGGCTGAGGTCAAAACAAAGGACCTGTTCTCCCATGCCCAGTTTGGGGACAATAACTACCCTGGGGCCTCTGACTGCCAGTGGGTGATTTCAGCGGAGAAAGGCTACGGCGTGGAGCTCATCTTCCAAACATTTGAGATCGAGGAGGAGGCAGACTGCGGCTATGACTACATGGAGCTCTTTGATGGCGCTGACACAAAGTCTCCACGGCTGGGACGTTACTGTGGCTCAGGGGTAAAAAAAATTTTCTTTCAGTTGTCTCCAAATTTCCTCTTATTGTTACAATACAGTCAATTAATCTCAGGCTTTTATTTGCTTTTACAGTGTCACAGAAGTGTTCAGATTATTGTTTTGGAATTAGGGCTCTTCTTGAGTAACGTGTTCCAGTAGATTCTCATTGTTGGACTTTGTGAACCACCCTAGAGCTTTTAATTGCAGTCCATCTGGAGTTTAATCACCTAAAGTTCCTCTGATTTTGGAAGTGTTGGGTTGGGAATGGTTATGGGTCAACGCAAGCAGGAACTCCCTTGGTTTAGAAATACTGTCAGACATTGGATTATAACAGCAAAACAGTCCGCCAATGCTGTTCCTGCAGCTGGAGTCTAGAACAATGAGGCCGACAGGGATTAGAAACACAAGTATCATCAGGTCAGAGAACAGCTTGATTTCATTTTCAGACTTTAGAAACACAATCTGCTCTCTCACTCACTCATGCCTGTTGAATCTCCTCTACTGGAGGAGATATAGCACCCCCAATGCCTTGGAGAGCAGCTCCTCAATCAAGTTTCCTTTTATAAAACTGGTTGAAATAAACTGTGGCTGTTCAGTCCAAAGTAGGGTGAAAACTCATTATGGTGGCAGGGAGGCTTTAGCCTTAGGCCTTTTCTCAGTAAAACAGGAAACTGGGTCTACAATAACACTTGGCTGCTTTCTTTTTGTCTTTTAAATCCCTTTGCCAAGAGTTATGGGCCATTGTAGATACAGTATATTATTCATGTTGAATGGCAGCTTTAATCAGCAGCCAGATATTGTTATAGTTGGCTGCAGCAGCTTTTGCCTGCTCATCTTTGTCCCAGCCAAAGCCCAGCTCACTGAGCACCTTAACCAATTAATCATTTTTAAAGTGACGTTTTCATTTATTATTCTTGCTGCATTCTGACAGAGAAAGTTTAAGTTGAATATTTTTCATGTACACATAAAGCTGTTAACTCCCCTTTTGTTTCCCTGGAAACAATTTGGCTAACATTATGGAGATAGTGTTGAAATATATGAGGTGCTGTGAGATACGAGGCTCTGCTCACACCTGGCCCCAATCATCATGGTGTTTTTTTTTAACGCTCACTCGAACATCAGCCAAATCTTGACTCAGAGTAAAGCTGTAAAGATGTGAGTGCTGACTGACCCCTACATGCATCTGGCTGTGGCAAAACAAGCCATCAGAGGCCTGTCGTCACAGTTTGACCCCAGCATGTGAGAAGAGTTAAGTTTTAATTGAAGAGATGTCAAAGAAGCGGAAAGCCACATCCACCCCTGACCGATGTGTTTTGTCCTCTCCCATAGCCACCAGAGGAGATCTACTCGGCCGGTGACTCCATTGTGATTAAGTTTCGCTCTGACGACACAATCAACAAAAAAGGTTTTCATGTCCGCTACACCAGCACCAAGTTCCAGGACACACTGCACTCACGCAAGTGACCAGCGGGGGCCGGAAGGGGCCGTGCAGGGCTAAGGGACAAGCGGAGGGGTCCCCAGGGGAGGCGCCAGCCAGACGCTCGGAAACCTTCGGCCACCAAGATGAATCAGACACGACAGAACAGCCGCAAGACCACCAAGCGCACCTCAGCTCCTAGGGGCTCTAGCTCCCCCCACAGACTGTGAGGAGTAAAGCCATTCTGCAGTACACCTTGTTTTTACCTTTTTATGGTTAGGATGGGGATGGGAGGGTGAACGTCAGCTTTAGGCAGACTGGAGGGGGAAATTTATTGACCCAGTCCCCTCCAGATGTTTTTTTTTTTTAATTGATTCTTCCTTCTTTTTTTTTTTTTTAAATAAAACATACCTCTTAATGAGAGGTACAAAGGAAAACAGTGGATTCTCAGGACCTGTAGGAAGGCAGGCATCAGCTGGACAGATCCCTGCTTTTGTCGGGCCAGCCCACCACATCAAGGGGGAGGAGAGGAGGAGGAGGAGTGAGGCAGGATCTCCTGCACCCCTCAATAATTGCTCTCCTCTCCTCATACTCTTATCCCTTCGGTTCAAGGATTCCTGTCCGTAAGTGGATTAAAAGAACTTGACTTGAGATTTTTGATTGTGTATGTCAGTCAATTGCATGTAATTACAAGGAAAGAAGGAAAACTGTACAGTGACAACACCAGCATTTGTAATTGGCATTGTCCTGGCAACCAATGGCAAGATTCCAGTTGTTACCATTAACGAGAAAATTAAGGAAGCAGTTATCTTATTAAAGGACTAATAAATGAAATGTGGTCCATGTCTTCTGGTTGGTAATTGCTTGCCTGATGACTGGCTGTTGCTGTACCTCCATGTATAAAGTAATGTGTTTGATCTTTCAAAGGGAACATGTGCTTTTCTCAGCTCGAACCAGTTAGCACTTTACAGTGAATTGTTCCAAAATCATGAGCTTATGAAATTTTTTGTGAAATGCAATGCCAGTTCACTTATTTTTAAATGCATTTTATCTCTCTTATTCTTTATTTTTTATCAATCCATATAGTTCCTCAGGCATACTTGAACATTGTGTGTGCCCTGTAACATGGGGTAAAATAAAGATATGACATGTTTCAGTGTTGATTTACAGCTCTGATGTACAGTAATTTCTCTCCAGAGAAAATGCCTTTTCCTGGTACAATGAAGTATTTCTCAAGAACCGAATGAGCCTGGCTATTTATTGTTTTAGTGATTTCATATACAGTATAATGTAAAGGTGGAAAGGTACTGTTGAAATTAGCCCTATAATTGCCTTCTAATGTGTAGCCACTGGTCTATGTTGAATATACTTTGTTGCTCACTCACTCTTTTTCTCCATTTATTTATTTGTTATTGAGACCGTGTTGTGTAAACTTTGAGTCTGACACACTGGTTTGATGTCTGACTTTTATTTACAGGACAAATTCAGATCTGCAAGCGTCTTCAGTGCCACTGTAGTAAACTGTTTTCTGGAAGTTTAACTGAGTGCAATCAAAGATGTGAGATAGTAAGAGAATATGAATAGGCACTCGCTCAGCCCAGCAAACTGCCTGCAAGGCTGACTCTGGGACCTTGACTACTCTAGATGTGCTGCGATGTAAATCGTGCTTTAACAAAGCTGCAGCCTGGGTAAGACAGATTGAGTAAATTTAATTTTCAAAGGAATTCATCGCACTTTGATTCCACAAGAAATGTGCATACATATTTGTCATCTGCAAGATATAATTCTGTAACAGAGAGAAACCAACAACTGACAAACACTCAATTTAGAAAAACGGCTCTTCTTTTTCTGCTGCAGCGCAGTCCGTTTGCTTTAGGCTGCTTTATAACAATTCTCCATCAAGCCTCTCCATCATCATGAGCAGAAATAACACTTTATAAAGAACATCTTGACGGCCTTTTGTTTAACTAACATGAAACATTTATGTGCAGCAATTCACAGTTAAATCACATGAATAGTTAATAGCCGCGCAGAGACGGGCTGTAGATCTCCCAGTAATTATGTGAGTGTAAGCAAACCGTGACAGCTCTTCATTCTGCTCCGCTGCTCTGTTAGGTAACAATGCAGAAGAAAAAGCTTGCTGAGCTTTCACAAAGTAGAAGACCCAAAGGCTTACTGCACCTGCTTTATTTGACATTAACAAATAACACACATAAAAACAGAAATTTACTGATCTTGCTGCCATTAAATCTGTCCCTCTCCCCCAGCCATTATTGTGTTATGAGGTTTGACAAATCTTCCTCACCTTCACTGCTGGGCAGACCAGAGCTGCAATTGACTGATGTTTGAGTGGTGCTTTAGATCATGAGTGCAGTGTGTTACAGTTAGTGCCCTGAAGTACACCTGAGGAGGTGACGAGGTTTCTTTCAGTTCATGGTGATTACAAAAACGGATACCCTTGAAGCAGTGTAAAATCTTAGCAATAACCTTAATATCCCGGGGGGGAGGTGGAGTTCAACTTGTGCAAAGTGGTGGCTTTCACAGGTTACAGATTGTGTGCTGGCAGCATCTGAAATTCAATAAGAGCTCAGACATCTACACTTTACATTTAACAAAACAGTATAAATTTGTTTCAAACAACTTTTAATCCGACATCTTAAGTTGTCATGGTTGAAAAATCCCATTCAGTGTACATTAAAGAGTACACAAAGTATTAAACAAACATCATGTTTCACAAGATGACCATGAAATTGTGAGAACCGGCAGCACTAAATCACGGACATCAGAGCACTGAGTCCAGTCAGTGTTCACAACAACGGATCACAGAACAGTCGGCAGCTCTTCACAACTCAATAAGTTATACTGATGAAAGCTGTGGCTCAGCCACTGTTTCTGAGCCATTACTCAGTCGTCAAGGCTGAAGGGAAAACCAGATTTAAAAAAGGAAAGAAAGAAATCATGTGGATCCAGAAACGTCAACCCATTAATGTCAAATAATTACACTTTATTTTATAGGAAATATCCAGCAGGTGTGGATTTCATCCCCCTCTCCCAATCCACTGATCAGTTCAATAAATGTATTCCCTTACTGTATGACATCATTGTGCTATGAAGTACAAGATCGCTTCCCCCTGAACAGTTCACTTTGGATACAGAGGATCCCCTCCGTGTGACATCAGTGTGAGTTGACAGACAGCAGCGTTTCTCTGCTGATTGACCGCCAGGTTGACAATCCCAGCTGTTTTCCCAACCAGCACAGAGCTGCGCCCAAGGCTGCAGCCGCTATTACTGCCAAGCTGGCCTTTAGCACAGCACCGGGGCGTCTGCTGAAGCCAGCAGGGGCCATGCAGGCCAGCAAGGCCACTGTCACCGTCAGCGTGAACAAAATGGAGACGGCTGTGTTAATGGCAACGATCTGACCAAATTTGGCAAAAGGCACAATGACACAGAAGAAAAGAGGGACTGTGGAGATTGCTGTGGTGACAGCGCTGGACACTATGGCAACGCCCACATGGTTCACTGCCTCCAGAGTTCGTCTCTGCCTCTCAGCTGGAGGCTCCTGAAAACAAAACAGATTACTGCTTGATTTCTAAATACATTAGTGGTTTATTCATCAGACTTGCAGGGAGATTTAGTATCTTTTAAAACCTAAAATCATGATAATTAAGCAGAAAAAAAATTCTGGAGTAGTATCAGAGCTATTACAGTGGGAATAATTGACACCCCCTTACTAAGCTATGAGCAGGTGTAGAGGGAGTGGCCTCCCAAGCCAGCAGGTATCCCTCCACCAGGTGTAGGCAGTAATCCACCGAAGATCCAACCAGTATGGACAGAGAAATCGCCTCCACTGCTCCCATCTCCCATCCCAGCCAGTACATAACAGCCACGACCAGACAGATCACCCCTGTAAAAATTGAAAATCAGAACCCGAATATAACCACACTCACACACACAAACACACACCTGCTCCAAACCTGGATATGACTTCTTCATCCCTTACCTATGATGGTGATGAGTACTGGTAGCAGCAGCAGAGGATGTGCGGTAAACACAGACACAGCTGCCACACAGATGGCCAGTGACAGTAAAAGACTCCAGAGGGCACTCTCCACTCCTACAAAACATCACATTTCATTACATTTACGCTCTAATTCCCCACCCATTCCACCTCTCGCTTACCTATGATTTCCATGAAGATCTGTTTCCAGTGCTCACAAGTCTGGAAACCTCGCTGCAGAGCAGAAGACTGTGGGAGGCTGGAAAGTTGCTCCTGGATGAAGTTCTCCCACTGAAGGAAGTCCGAATAGGTCTGGAAGGACGATTTCCCTTTGTATGTGGTCTGTGAGAGGAGAAGTTGAGCATTAGGCATGGCTGGCTGAACAGAGACGAGGAGCTGAAAGGTGAAAGTACGTACAGACTCAAAGGCCATGGACAGCCAGCGGACCTTCCCTCCATGCATTCCCACCGCTCCATGGGAGAGCTGCCCTGGGAGCAGGTTGGGTTCAGGCAGGGAGTAACAGTCAGAGTGGAAAAGAGGCAGAAACGCAGACAACTTGTTGCCTGAAGGAATCAAAGGAAATGACATTGCACTTTTGAAGCACAATCAAATTTTTAAGGCTGAACATTTGCACCAAAGTTAAAGAGACATAATATTTTCCAACATCAAACTAATAAGATGGATGATTTGTACACTCAAATATTTTCTGAGCTGCTCTGAAAAATTCTGTTCCAATAATATTCACATTTACGACGTTTATGTAGACTTCATTAGCTAAAAGAGTGTTACCTGAAGGCAAGCACTGAGCTCCTCCTGGCTTCACAAGTTGTCTGTTTGCACCAACAGCTTTACAGATTTTGCAGAGATGCCCCATCTCCTGGAAAATATCAAAGTCTGGATCCAATATAATGCTGCCCTGGAAAAAACATGAACCAGAATCATTCTAATTAAATAATAAACAATCTTACTTTTCAAGTCTTACTTTTGACCACACAAATTACTTTCCACACCAAATCTCATAATTTAACATCACAGGGAAATATCTGCCGTTCACATGATAGGTGAATCTTACCATATCTCCAATTACATGATTGTCCTTTTGTTCAGTTCGGTTGATTCCCAGGATCCCAAACACAACAAAAACCATGGCCCCAGTGTCAACCAGAGGACGCACCGCTGGGCGGCCACACACGCCACCACTGCAAGGGTTAAAGCCTGATGTTTTGGATGGTTTTGTGTTGGCAGCAGATGAGGGATCTTTAAAAATATAACAAGAGGGACATGTCTGATCTGTGTTTGCTTATACAGAGTAAAAATATCTGTGCATCTGTGGAAAAATCCTTCAGCGGGTTCACAGAGTCCTACTTTAAGGAACTATTTTTGGAGAAGATGTCATATCACAGCATTGTCTCTGATTTACTGTAAGAATAAACAGCATAAAAAAGACATTAGCTGTGACACTTTTCTTGATGGGCAAACCAACTATATGTTAGAAAGAGTTTCTTTCTTGCTCACCAAATGGAAGAGGGGCATAAAAGGTCCCCTGTGAAGGTCCATCAGAACCAGAACTAAAGCCACAACCAGGCGGGCTAACACACACTCGGCTAGCATGAGGTCTCTGGCGGCACTGAGAAAAGTACAGCCTCCTAAGGAGAGAGAGAAGAGCCGAAATGACAGATTTGCCACTAAAACCGCATGAGACTATATTTGAGCTCCGACTTTATTCTTTTCATTATCATCTCACCTGCTGTCCTGCTGTGGAGACACTGCCACATAAAAGGAAAACTCTGGCGTCCAGCCATGATGGGGATCACACGAGCTGGATGTGATCATCCAGCTGGGGTACGGTCGATACACACGGGAAACACAAACCATCATTCTGGCCGTGTAATTGGCATGGGGCTGACCGAAAGCCTATTGCAGTAAAACAACATCAGTCTCATGCTGCTTCACTGCCACGTGTCACATAGGACTTTTAGAAGTAAATAACTGAGTATAAAAATTGGCTTCTTGCAACCTGCGAACCTGAAATGATGACACCTCCTCGTGCTCTGAGCTGCACATTTTCCACGGAGACGGGATGCTGTCGTTGAGTGAGAACCGATATACTGATGCAGACGCTTCATGCTCCAACTTTGAAATGAACACTGTGAGCAAGGGACCTAAAAACCAAAGTCATACACATCCCAGTTAAAACACAGGTCCTCAGTGAGCAGAGGGAAGATTCTTGTGCCGATCCTTTACCTGTTTGGTTGGTGCTTGAGTTTGGTTTTACTGAGCTCTGAGAAGTAGTGGAGCTCATTGTCCTTGAGCTGTGCTGATGTGTGGAAAATTTAAAGCCCGCTGAGGAAGTGTGCATGTTCAATGGGTGAGGTTTTTCCATGAAAACACCTGCAGGATAAAACATGCCTTTGAAAATTTAGCATCTAATCTTTGAGGTTTAATACATATTTATCTCAGCGCTGCAGTTTTACCTGAACACGTGGGGCAGGAGATGCCTTGGCCGCTGAGATTGCTCCGCAGAGCCAGCAAAGTCTGGAGGTTTGTGTCTTGTCGGAATAGAAGAGGGGCATGAGTGGCTGGTCTCAGGAGACAGCAGCAGCCGGCAGATAAGACAAGAACCAGGAGAAATACGCCTGGGTTGGCAGGGAGAAAAACAATAAACAATAGCAGAGAAGAGAATCTGATGGAGCAGATAGTGCAGGGGAAGGTTATGTCAGGAGGAACGATCAATTTCTCCCGACAAGTGCGGGTAAAAACTCTGTGAGATATGCTGGTGTTTCCTCAATCAAGGTCAAGATAAACAACAAAGAGCTCTGCACACTGGGAAGAAAGATGACCGAATTTCCCCTTGATCACTTTTAATATGTTTGAGTCTACACAATAATCTTAGACATGTGAAAAATCTTAATGAGTTCATTATAAACACTCACCAAGAACAGCTTTTCGTCGCTTCACGACTGGTTCAGCCACCAAGTGCTTCAAGGCCCACTGGAGTTTAGTGCTCACCACACCCACGTGCTGCTGCCCTTGAGGGGACAAAGGTGTCTCCACTGACAGGGACAGAATGGCTGTATCGCTGTCTGTGTCACCACAGCCTGGCCGTGACAAAGAAAAGGGCCTTAGTGGTGCCTGAACAGCCGCGTTTTACAGCCAGGGCTCATTCCTTTCCAATTCTCTTCCCTGTCATCCATTCAGGGTGAAGAGATAATATCTCACCTGGCTCCATCTCCACGGATAGAAGTGCCACATCATCATCCTCATCTGACAAAGGGCTGTGGCTCGCTGACAGGCCCGAAAACAACTTCACGCTTCAGAGGGAGAAGAGTTGAGGGTGAGAGACAGCTGGAGGGATTACATGTCAACCGAGCTGACGCCGAGTCCTCCAATAACAACCCACAAAACGTAAGGAAATGAAAAAAGCTCACCAGTTCAACCAGGCGTGCTCGTGAGGCTCCACATGCTGAGTCCAGATACACAGGGCGGCTGGCATCAGGACAGACACCCAAAGCCAGCAGCAGCTGACGATGAGGGCCATGAATAGGCCAAAGTCATGCACGGCTGGGATCTGAGCATCAATTAAAGGCAGCGCAGTGTAAAGGTCCTTAAAACATTCAATTTGTGCTTATCGCGTGAAAATAGCTGTCTGCTGAGAGAGGCACTGCTATTCATCCGCAGCACAGGAGCCATTTACACTTCTGTACAGATCCTGTTATATGCTGCTTCTTTCATTATTACCTGAGAGAAGGTGTTAGCAGCATAGGCAGCCGCAGTTGTAAAGGAGGTGAGAAATGTAGCCCTGCCAGCTGTTTTTATTGTGTAGATCATTCGCTGCTGTGGCTGACGCAGATGAGAGGCTTGTCTAAAGGTGCTGATGAACACAAACACGTCGTCCACTCCTGAGAGATCAAACATAGACAGAAGTGTCTGAGCCCATCCGGTTATTAATAGACTGTGAAATGTAGGGAATTTTTTCAACCATAAAGAACTCCTTTGTATTTGACTTTCCTTGCTCAGAGTAAAAAAAAATAAAATAAAAATAATTTTCACGGATTATCTTAGCATAAAGCCTGCAATCAGGCTGAAACCCATTAGACAGGCTCTGTCAGAGGAAAAGAGAAAGAAAAATCAAGCCCAAGCAAGGCAGCAGCATCACTTCACCCTCAAACCTGTGTCCTGACACAAATCTCTTCGACTCTGACCCAGTAAAGGTTACCGGTTTTGTCAGGTTTTGGTTGATTCGATTGCTTCAAGTCCAATCTAAGCTGAAAATGGTACATCATTCATACCTGTCTGTGGCCTAGATCTGGACCATAACAGGGCCAGACTAATTAGGGATCACGGGAAGCTACACTCCATCATCTTCACTGAATATTATGTTGGTTTTGTTGGGATTTATATGTCCTTTGTTTGGTGCAGCATTTTACCTCACAGACAGCACCAGAAACTTCAGTTAGTCATCCACTTGAGAAGTAGTAGTAAGTGGTTGCACAACTAGATATGTAAATATATTAACATTTCTTAATTCATAAACATCATTTATCATGCTGTTTAAATGTCTTAAGAAACGTTTACAGCTGTGAACCGTCTCTTTGAGTCCTGTCTTCATGCTCAACTAAGCAAACATATTTTTCTCTAGCTTCATATCTTCTGAATAAACCCAGAGGACATGACGCCTCTTTACTCTGTCTCTGAAAAAATAAGGAGCTATGTCTTTAACAAACTTACCGATGCCAATAATAACAAATGCTGCAACTCCGTTGAGAATGCCCAGGTACCTCACACCAAAAACAACATGGTATAAGAAAAGAGCCATTAAGCAGCTCAGTCCGATGCCGGCGAGTCCAAAGAAAGTCAGAAAGACTTCGAAGAGACAAAAAAAAAAGCCTGTTAACGTTCATAACATTCATAATTTTGAGATTTCATAAAGACATTTGTACAGACCAGCGAAAGAGAAACAGGGAACGGGTCATACTGTACCAGAGAAGGATGTGAGGATGAAGACGAGCACAGTGATGCAGAATCCACTGATGACTGCCAGCATCATGTCATTGTAGAAGGTTTTTCTCACTTCATTATCAAACAGCTCTGTTCCCCCATATAGCACCTTCACCTGACTAACACATGATGCAGATACAGACCATCAAATCATGCAACAATGTGCAGATACTCTCCAGAACAGTAGTTGCCTAAAATGAGGTGGATGGCAGTGCAACAAAGAGCCGACATCATGCCTGACCTGGTGGACTGGTTCCCCAGTATGTCTGCATACTGAACCACAAAGTTTTTGAAGCGAGTTCTCTGCTCATCCCCTCTGTCCTGCAGAGAATAGTAAGATGGCAGAGGAGCTCCGAAGTGTATCTCACTGCGTAGGAGAGAGGAGGAGAGCTGCTCGGGGGACAAACTCTCATCCACATACCAGTAGAACTGTGGGTGGGTGATGGCCAGGCTCAGAGAACCTGCAAAGCAGGACATAACAGGTCAGATCAGCACGCTGCTTCAGACTGTCACAGAGAGTCGCTGATGCTTCAACTGGAATATCTGAGGACCTGCCTTGGATATCAGCGAGGTCGGGGCCCATCCCATCGTAGTATATCTTGCCACCTCTCTCGCTGGGGTAAAGGTAAGACAGGAGCGAGCTCGGTGGGGAGCAGTAAGACGGCCCCAGTGGCAGATCCCTCAGTATTTCCAGAGGTTTCCAGCAGAACTGGTGAAACTGCGGTTGCTGCATGAGCAGACGTTCCACATGGTGAATTGTCTGCAGACGCTCTGGGGTGAAGATGTTGCGATCGCCTCGGCCCTGAGCCACAAACACCAGCTCGATCCTCCACAGAGCCTGGCTCTGCATGTAGTAATTAGGAGCAAACCTGCGCCTCCTAACCAGTGAAAAAGTGGAATCTTTATCCCATCCCTCTTCCCCTCCTGTTCTGGGATCTGAACTGTTGTGCCTCCTCATTTCATCCTGACTGAAATCAGGGTCTGTCCTTGCATCTCCATGTGTTGCATCTCTGCTCTGAACATCTTGTAAAACCCTGTTTTGGGATGATTTCATCCTCTTGCTGTCTGTCCAGTTGAACTCTCCCTTTCTGCCCAGTTTATCGAGCAGAATCTCCTGCAGCGCCTCAGACTCATCATTATCTATGTCCCGCCTACGTCTGTCCCAGGACCCCAGCTGAGTTTTTACAGCAATGGTGAGGGCGTCAAAGCGCTCAGCCGAGAAGTGACTGTGAACCTCAAAGGCACTGTAGGAGAGGTCTATGTCCAGAGGAGGGCAGTAGAGCAGCATATAAGCAAACAGGGCGCATGGCAGCAGAAAAGCTACGCCTAAAACCACTCCACTCGCTAGGGGCTGGGTGTAAACCCACCCTAGCGTCCTCCACACCCCACAAACCCCGGCGTTCCCAGAGCAGCAGCTCAGTCCTGCGGTATGCGCCACTCCATCTTCTTCCTCCTCTTCTTCCTCCTCCTCGCCGTCCCAGCTGGTGTGAAACAGCAGCGGCTCATCCTCCACATCCATGCTGGCACCTGTCAGCAAACAGATGAAACAACCTGATCCTAACTCATCCGAAGCTCTGCCTTTTTTTATTCCTCATGCGCACGAAGTAGATGTTTGAACAACCAGCAAAAACAAGCCTTGGACAGAAAGAAGGACAAGTTAACTTCCAAAGTTGCACTGAGCAAGCAAGGGCACGAGAGAATTAAGTCTGTCCTCAGGCAGCTGTTGACAAAGGCCCTCTACTAGCAGGCTCATAGGGAGAAAATTAAAAGGAGGGGGAGTTTCAAGGGCTTCTAAGAGAAAATGGTTGGCAGGCTCCTGCTTTAAGATGCTGCTCACAATGGCTCGGGGTGAGACAGGCTAAAAGCTGCAATTCTCTTCTCCTCTCTGTCAGCCTTTATCACCTGGAAAGAGTCCACCAGTGGCTGTTGACACGTCAGCCGTCAAGGTGCAGCTTTATCTGCTTTGCACCAAATTAAATCATCTCGCTTGTCTAATTACAGACAGGCAGCGCAAGTGTATAAAGCGGAGTCAGAGAATAAGTTTATCTCCTGATAGGCAGACATTTAGCTAATAGGTGCTACTTTTTTACTCTTCCACGCACAGGATACAGCAAACAGATTGCATGCAGGTGGAAGTGAGCATGCAGCTGCGATTTATCTATAACAGAGTTGTAAGGTCAGCCGGGTAAGACACTGAATCATGATTATGTATGGAATATAGCTGCACTCAGCTCTCAAGCTGGAGCAAAATATTCATCACAAAAACTGTATTCGAGATTTACACTGTTCGGTCAATAATTCAACAATGATTAAAACTTCTCCCTTTAGAAAGTAGACTCTTGAGAGACAAACCCTGAAGCAAAAAATGAATAGCAGAGTTTATGGATTTTTAGTTCATGCTCCTACAGCTGAGTGAGATTTGTCATATTGAAGCGATGCTCTCAAGTTTGCAGCAGTGAGTCATGTGTGTAATGAGTCAATCATTAAAAGCCTTTACACTCCACTTTCTGGGAGAAACTTTATGACAAACGTCTATAAATTTAAGATGTGCTTGTGCTGTTATGTGCTGGATTTTTCCCATCTATGATATTAAAGCCTACTGAACTCCACATAGTTTCACTTATGAGCATGTCATCTATGCAGAGGTTAGGGCACCAACACAGTTTAAAACAGAGCAGCAGCACTATGAATGTGATCTTCCCGCACCCTAAGAGGACGAATTTGTTAAACATGCTGGTAGTTTGATTTTAAATGGTGAAAACAAATAACAATATTCAATTAACCATCCAATTATTTTTAGCAGCCACTGGATTTCACCACCATGTGTTTCTTATACATAATCCACTTTGCTGTAAACGGTTGAAGGCAGTATTATTTCACTGTAACCATCAAGATATATTTTTTTAAATGCTGCAGAACAAAAAGCTCTATAAAGTCTTTCTGTCCATAACAGAAAAGATCAATGATCTGACCTGCCTTGACTAAATGCGTTATATTAACAGTCGATGACACAGAGAAAAGTTGTTGATTTCAGTAATTAGACTTCTTTAATCTCGTGCCGCTTCATCTCTGCCTCTGCCTTGTTTCAGTAACGCTACTCTCATCTGTAGAAGACGAGAGAAGCACGCAGATCTGTGCTGCAACATGCTGAGAGGAGTGAAAAGGAAAGAGGGGAACAGAAAAAAGCTTCGACAATGGCTGAAAATATTGTACGCAAACACACATCGCAGCCATTATCAACACAACAAGCAACCTGCAACACAAAAATCAGAGGAGGAACTTGTGCTTTTCTGCTGTTCTGTATCAGTCAAGTGAAAATGAACTGAGAGGACTTCAGGTACATCTTCGCTGCTGTAGTTCTGTCCACACTTACACATCAAAATAGGCTGAATTTTCAAACTGACTACCTAAAGTACTCAGTAAAGACTGAATGGCAGATTTAGTGCTTATTAGTTATTAGTCACAGCTCTTGTCTGGTTGTGTGAATTTTCCAACTTACAGCTTGTAGCTACAAAAGAGCAGAGGTAACTACAATGATGCATGACCTCGGGGAAACATCCTTTCCTCTCTTCTTGATGACTATAAGGCTCCTTCGCATTCAAGAACATTACATCTCATGCACAATAATTATTATAGCTGCAAAGCACCGCAAGCAGTGCAGAGCCTTGTAGAACAAATTTGTTTACCTGCCACCTGACTTGTTCAACATCGCTATTTTTCTGGGCATATTAGGAGAACACGGTTGATTCAATGCTTGTACATGTGTAGATTTAAATGTAAAAATGTGGTGTAATTTGACTTCTTTTGTGTATTTTTTAGAATAAATACATATGGCTTGGTCTGTTCTAAATCTACATTGCTCTTATGAACAAAGCCATTTTATTGCTTATAATACAAGTAGATCCTCAAGAATTAGACCAAACTTCAGAAAGTGGGCAGGATTGAAGCAGGATCTGAAATAGGAAAACCTGCTCTTCTATGATGTATAGAGTTTACCATTGCCTTACCCAATATAGGATTCAACTTGGAATTTTCACCGTAGCGTCATTTCCTTATTTATTTATTAATTAAAGTTTAGCTCAGATGGTTCTGCTCTAACCAGATTGCAGGAAGAGCAGCAGCTGTATGTGATGAGATGCGTGTTGTGCAGAATGGAGCTCAGATGCAGACAAAAAGATGCTGAGCTGTACATCTCACTTTCCAGTATGTACAGCTCTGGACAAACGTTTACATCCACTCACAACACTGTTCTATATTCATGGCTGTACAACATACAAACAGGAAGCAAGTTTGGACAAATGATAACAAACATACAAAGTACAATCAGAAAGGTCAAGCTCAGTTCTGATATGAGGAAGAGGAATGTAGATTTATCCAAGTCTGCACAATCCAAGATAATCAACTCAAATAACTGAACATAAGTACAAATTAATGGAGTTGATGTTACTTTAGGTTTTGAAAGAGGACCTATGTTATCACCTTTAGCTGGTATAAAACGGACTCAGATAAGCAGCTACATCCTCAGTATAGAAAATCATTGTCACCTTCAACAGTCGGGGAAGTTTTACATTGCCATGGACAGAGAGACTGCTGATCAAAAGCACAACAAATCAACACCTTGAGGCTTGGTTAAGATTCCCAACTGACCACAAAGAAAAAGAAAAAAAGAGTGAAGTTTACTGATCAAGCAAAGATTGTGTAAAGATGTGTGTTTTGAGGAGTAAAATAGGAGCATTCAGCGTAATTCACTGTAAAAAATATGAAGCAAGGTGGTGGTAGCGTCATGCTGCTAGGATTTTTTACTGCCATTTGAAGTGGTAGATCACACAATTATATATAAAACAGGAGACTACTTCAGAATTTTTCAGCATGACCTTTGAAGCCTTACAGACGTCTGACACCTCAGGTGTTCCTACAGGACAGTGAACTTAACCATTTATCATCTGGTTATGATCTGAAAAAGCAGAAAGGAATACTGATTTCAGGACACCTTTCCTCATGTCTTGATCTCAACTTTAACAATTATATGTTAAGTGTGATTAAATTAAGCCTTCCGTTTGTGTCAAGAAAAATAGACAAATATTCATGAAAATGCAGCCAGATGCTGAACTTCTGGTCAAGATGCTAATGTCTAATTAACCAAGAATTTCCTGTTGCTATATTGATTTAAAAGACATATGCATGCACACAAACACCACAAGGCTGATGAGATACATTCTCATACTAAACTTCTACTAATCACGCATTTAGTATGAATGTTTCTGCCTCTGAAACAGTCATTAAAAACCCAACATTTCTGCTCCATCTTTGCACGCGATGACGAAAACGTCATTGTTACACACAACAAAGAAAACACAAGGGACCGAGCCTTTGTTATTCTTGCTTTTACCTTCCTAAACATCTTTAAATGAATGTACTGTAGGTGGGGTGGTAGCTCAAAACTTTCACCCACCATGGTTCCCCTCAGCCCTCCATTTGCTCTCACTCTCTTTTACCCTTTTCCAGTATCTCTATCTTTTCCATTAAGGTGAAAGATTTGTAACCTTCCTTACTGACAGCAGCTAAAAATAACCCCCCTCCAACCTTTGTCAGTTTATCTCTTCTCCATCTCATCCAATATGGATATCACATGCAGCCCTTCTGCCCCACACACACTCAGTCTGATGTAAACTCAGCTAGAATAGCACCCCATTTAAAGGGGCATTGATTTCACCACCAGTGTACTATGAATATATTTCTAATGCCCGAACAGCCAGCACGATGTTCACAGTGGACGAGCGTTATATTTTTCCCGCTCTATGAATCTATGGTTCAAGTCAAACTCTTAAGATCCAATTACACCTAACAGATGCGTTCATTTTTCTTATTTTTGATTAATTCCTGCTTCCAGTGGAGGATCAGCACAGCTCTGTACACAGTGAGTGAAGCATGCTGGCAATGTAGCAGCATTAATTTATCTCACTGTCCGCAAAAAAATGGATCAAAATAAAAAAAAAGAAAAAAAAGCCTCTAACTAGATGGTTGGTGTTCAATTATTTTCTTCGTGTTGGCAGCATGGATCCAAATTTTGAAACTTTTCCATTTATTTCACAATTTGTGCAATTTGTTTTTTGAGGGCATGATTGAAGTCCTCCAGTAATCAGCACATTTGATCAGTTAACACAAAATCACCCCTGTCACATCACATGCAATACGGAGGCAAGACTCACCTGCAGCTGATGAAAGAGAAATCACAGGTGGAGTGTTCAGGCCTGTTTATGCCACTTCAGCTGTGCTGAACTTGCGCTCTGCAGTTTCATCTGCTCTGTGCACTGATGGGAGAGAAAATATAATCAGTTACTGCTTTGAAGTCATAGTTAATAAGTCATCAGGAGAGATACACCAAGGGAGCCCTCACATGAGGATGCCAAAAAAAAAAAAAATCAAATCCACTTTCCTTTCTCACCCTGCAGGGATCCTCTAAACTCAGCAGTCCATATTGTGTTATTCTCTTCTTTTTGTTCCCCAGTCTTCTCTCTCCCTTTCTGATGCTCCCTTCCTTTCTTACTCGGTTGTCGAGGCGACAGAGTCAGAGAGAGACATGTCTTCCCTGAAGCTCCCTTCACTCCCTCTCTCTCTCTCTCTCTCTCTCTCTCTCTCTCTCCCGTGGCTTTGTTCAGCCTGCTTGGCTGAATGGCTCAATAGTGTATGAAAAGCAAGGAGGGAAACGGAGCTCCAAATCCTCTGCACACCAGCTTCATCAGGCCACGGCGCAAAGATCAATCATATACCGTCACAGAAATGTCACTAAGAGGAACTCTGTCATCATCCAGCTTATTATAGATGATCAAAGTGTTACACTTGTATTAAGGCTGCAGCTGAGCCCCCTCCAATTTTGGGGGGAGTTGGTATGGTCTAGTCCAGTCTCAGTTGGTGGGGTGTGTTATAAGAGGGCGATCAAAATAAGTGGCTACAGTGGAAGAAAAAAGTGCAGGCAATTTAAAATGATAACCTCGTATGAGTTTATTAGCTTTCATTTCATATTCACTTTGGGCTCTGGCATCAGATGAAATGAAGCTGCTCCATCTGCTCCTCTGCTGTAAATGCTTTTTGACTGCTGTATGTGCAGCACCACTAATAACATTATGGTGGCTGTAAATTCAGGAACGGTTTGACTCGTCGTGTTTGCTTTGCTGTGCCAGGAAATGCTTTCTCCTGGACTACTGAGGCTGTGCTCATTCGCTCTCATCTAGTATTAATGAGCAGAGCTCTTCTCCTTCTGTTACACATCCATCACCCCACCTCTCAACCTCTGTTCATATTTAACTTGGACTGTCTCAACATCAGAAGGTAATAATCGATCATCTAATTCAGAGGGGATATCTCATAAGGGAGGTTTCCGGGTTTCTGCAGCAGTTAGTGCAGCATCGCGTCCAGCAGGAACAATGCACAGGTTTGAACACCAGTGCTTGCGACCCTGAGAATTATTTTTTTTTTTTTTACACCTTAATCCCCTTGAGGACAGTCAGTCTTCATCTTGATAGCGGCTTATGTAAGCAGACTTTTAATCAATAAATTGAGTATCATTATATCTACAATAGTTTCAATATAGGTAAAGAAAAGAATAATTTAATGAATATTGACCAAGTCTTACAGGAACAGATTTTAAATGACACCCAAACACACTGTTGACTTTATCGCATTCTTGGTTTAAGTTTAATGAGTCGCTGATCTCAACAGACTTCATCAACAAACATGTATCACAAATATTGGCAGGCAAGAACTTAGAGGCAGTTGACGCATGATAATAGATATTTTAAATAATACAAAATATACAGCGGATTCATTCACACCTCAACACATGCATACTGAACATACATGCAACCTTAAACAGGGTTTTTAAGAGAGACAAACTGACTCGGCACAGAAAACATCAGAGCTACTCTTTGATGGTCCCGTAACAACAGGTCTTCCTGAGAAAGCCTAATTCTTAAGATTATTACTTTACTGTACATAGATGTGGGAAACAATTAAGCCAGGAATAACAGATGCAAAAATGGATACAGATGCAGATTTTTACACATCGGGCAACGTAGAAATCTGAAAATGGCTGTTGCAGTGGCAAATAATTCGTTATAATTAGTTAAAACGTGAATTTAGATGTTGGAATGCAAAATCAAAAACTGCATGCAGAAAGCACCTACATACTGAACCTGGCATTTCTATGGGGCAGCTTATGTGACTGAAGAGGGACAACATGGAAAAAACTGACATATTTTAACCATTTAAAACTGTCACAAGTGGATGGGTGAAAAAAAATGTAACTGTAATGATCTAAAATAAAACAGCCACATCTCTGTTTTTAAAGACATTTCAGCCCAAACGATTCACTTATCCTTCTATTTACACAGAGCTAACTATTGTTGTCCGTTTCAGAGCGAGTCTGGTTCTCTTGTAAATGACTGCACACATGAGCACAATGTTACAGTTAAAATGGAGTAATATTCACAAGTGACTGGAAAATAAACCTGAGAGTGATCAGCACTGCAGAGCTGGAAGTCACCCAGTAATATCAGAAAATGACTGCAGTGTTAATTTCATGTCAGCACTGAGCTGTATTTTGACTTTTCTTCTATCCCTGCTGACAAAAAAGTAGAAATTGAATCCAACGTCACTTCAGCACCTGTTAAAAGAGGCTTGGAGGAAGCCCAGTTTTTTGGAGCATCTTGAGCTGTACAGTGTGAACACATTTTGATCAAAAAGGCCCTGCAGGAGTGCTTAAATAATCCATATGATATACAATAAATTCACAATTATATCAAAAATCTTACGCTCCAACAAAGACTTTCCCACAACATTATGCAAAAAGATTTTGTTCTTGGCTGCATTTTTCACATCTTTAGCTTTGCAACACTTTTGATCCAAGCGTCTGATTAATCTGTCTCACTACACGACATTCACAGTGAAATGCAACAGCCCCGGTGTGCTCAGCATGGCAACAGCTGACAACAGATCTAAATGTGCTATGGTCATTGGTCCATGAGAAACCTGTGGTACTGCCACACACACACACTTCCTCTACAGTAAACACATATACACTCTCATACTCTCACAGCTGTTTTCTGACAAAAAAAGAAACTGGGATGTTTCCTCTGGCTACCACAGATGGGTCTCCCGGATTTCAGAGATGATGTTATTGGCTTTCTTAAGGGCCTGAGGAAAAGAAAACAAATGGTTATATTGCTGAACTTAGCTTTAAATGGGAGATAAAATCAAAAGAGGCAGAACTTGCTGTTCAGGAAAAAAAGGAATTTCCAGTTTTACCTCGAGCATCTGAGCAGCCTCGGTCCGTTGCTGTGCAGTGTCCTGTGACTCGATGAGCAGCTCCTGCAGCAGTGGCTGCTTGTAGAGCTGCCCCACCAGCTCACTCTGCAGATGCTCCTTTACAAAGTTCACCAGGAAATGCATCACTGTCTTGGGCACACTGTGGACACACATAACCAATAAAGTTCCAAAAATGATGATCAATAACAGGATCATAGACACAGGGGGAGAGTGATTTCCCTCTGGTGCTCTCTTTCTTCTTGTCAAATCAAACCTGTCTTGGATGCTTTTGCGGACAATGAGGAAGTAGCACTTGATTAGACGCTGGATGACCTCACAGTCCCTCTGCTCTCTGGCGCTCAGTTTACGGGACGTGGGCACTGCCTGAAGGGTGAGTGCAAAGTAACATTTTGACAGTCTGCAATGAGTTCCCTCCTAAAAGTTTTGTTCTCCCGGTAATCCTATCTCTTACTGTGTCAAGGAGGTTAATGGCCTGGCTTTTGCTTGGACTGCCAAAGCCTGCAGCAAGAGTTTTCTCTTCTGTGACCTTCTCATTCTTCAGGCGCTTTCCTCCATCAAGGGTCTCTGCCTGAAAGCAAGAAATCCAAGGAGGTTTGAGGGTACACAAATTTTGCCTGATGTTACAATTCTACCTGACCTGTTGTAACGCTCAGATCTGAAACTTGTTCAGGCTTTACAAAGCACAACTTATAAGGTTTATTCTAGCAAAATCAATAACAGACATAAGACTTTGCTGTAGGACCAAACTACAAACACCCGCCCCTCACAACCTACCTGCTGACTGTTGACAGATGCGGACACCTGCGCAGCATCTGTGAAGTCTGGATGTTTTGTGTTGATGTAGGCGAGCTCTATTGCTACCAAATTGTGCACCTAAAGCAAAAAAGGGAGAAAGACAATTTCCCAGTTTTTTAAAAGGACTAAGGCTACAAGTTATTCTAAAACATGAGTTATATAATAAAAACTCTGGGTTACCATGTCATTAGTAATCGGCAGGCGCTTTCTCAATAATCCGGTCACTACTTCCACAATGGAATCGTGCAATTTAGGAAATCGCAGAAGCTCCTTAAAACCACAAAGACATAAATCCTTAGTACTATGCCTTCAGAATAACCGATGCGCTGCTTTCACCATCTCCCGGTTTACCTGTGTGCTAAAAGAGGAGCAGTGCTGGATGATCCTCTGTAGCTCTTCATGAACAAGCTCCACACAGCGCAGGCTGGGCTCTTCCAGGCGCTTAATTTGCCGCTTCACCAGCAGCTCAAAGGACACCTCGGGCACAAAAAGTGCTGGACGTGGTCCCTGTGGACCGATCCCACATGCAAATAAGGACATACACATGCCAGCTCCATCATTTACTTGCCATTCCTACAAATGAGCAAACTTGATGCCACCTGACAATGTTCACAACACAAAGTGAGAAGCTCACCGTGGCATTGCGGATGGCAGTGAGAATATCCAGATCAGTCAGTCCTCCCAGGGGGTCAATAGACTGCAGGGTGCGCCCGAACGTCTCATGGAATATGTAACAGATCCGAGCACCCCCACAGCTGCAGAGCACATAGATTCAGCTGTGACACCAACGCTGTTTTTCAGTGATGTGTGTCAGCTGTATTAATTTGGCCCAAATTAAACGCAATGAACCAAAAAAAAGGTCAATATTTGCTCCTGACATATTCTAATGAACTAATCTCATGGCGGTACGAGAGATGAGGAGATGAAGGTGCCAACAAAACATGCTGATACAACTTCAATTTACATGTACACTACCCTGAGGTCATTACATTCACATCACTGTGCACCAAGCAAGTAAAATGCTGACTTATGCAGACACGATCAAATGACTTCTAAAATAGCTGAGATGCATTGTGAAACTTTAAAATAATAATAATAATGATTTTTGCATATAATCTTGAATTCAGATTTAGTGGACAATTTCGTATTAGAAAAG
>JBBDHI010000012.1:18279548-18289587 GCA_037177115.1 Craterocephalus stercusmuscarum | reverse complement strand
GCATTTTCATAATCATTATTGTTATATTGATATTTAACTTCTGCCCTTCATAAAGATTAAGATAAAATAATATATGTCACAATATAATGAACAAATGGCCCAGGACCTATTGACTTTCCTTTATCAAATGAATAGTTCATGTAATCTGTTTCATGCACTTGTATCAGATAAAAAACGCAATTCCACTGGAATTTAGTTTAGTCCACAAATAGATACGTGAAGGTACCAGAGAGAGAGAGAGAAAGATTAAACCTGCGGTCAGTGTACACGGTCAGCCTCGTAGCGCTCTCAGGAGCAAAATGATTAATGTTCTCTCAGTTCGTTGGATACTCCCCAGGGCTCTGAAATACTCTAAGGACCCCCTGACCTATTTCGGATCCAGTCCATGCATTTGTCATTACCCCCTCCCGGATGGTCTCCGCGGTCTTGGTCATGTGACTGCTTGTCTGTGCAGCCCTGGCCAGCGGGAGAGGAGCATCTTTCACTTGGGCAGTTTCAGAAGGGATGTGCACCTTTTGGATGGGTTGTCCGCTGCCAAACCATCGCAAACCCACTCGAGACAAGCGAGAAGGACTCTTACTCTTACGTGCGAGGTAAGTCATCAAACTCGAATACAGCTGGTTATTTTAGTTGACAAACAAGTCAGTCATTTATTATTTTATATTAAGGAAATGCAAAACTATTTTCACTCCCCTGTTTGAAATTTTGGGTAGGGCTGTGTGTGACTATATAATACTATGCTGTGCCTGACCTGAATTATAATAATAATAATATATTATTTGCCTTTTTTCTCCAACATTGATTCTCAAGAAAACAAACTAGAAATATAAAGGTGATTGAAAAACTTCACGTATAATGCAGTAACAAATGGACTGGAAACAAAATGATGTCCCTAGTCAATCAGAGATTGTTTTGGGGGCTTTTTTGTTCCATTTTTTTTAAATGAACCTTTTTCAAAAATCTATCAATCAATGTATTACCTAATGTCTGCAGGTATGGGTACACTTCGAGACCTGCAGTTTGCCCTGCAACTAAAGATTGAGGAGCTCCGCCAGAGGGACACACTAATAGATGAATTAGAGCTGGAGTTAGATACAAAGGATGAACTCATACGGAGGCTACAGGAAGAACTGGATCGCTACAGAACCTCTGTGTCCCTCCCTGGACCCTCTGCAGTCGGTGCAGGTACAGACCTTTCATGTCATATTCAAGAAAGCCCCTACAGGTGGTACACCCTTAAACTTGACCTAGAATTCTTACAAACTGTGTTTTTTTGTAGCTGCTTCGGCTCAAATCGAGGACAAGCAGCGAGCTGTGAGGCGGACAGTCGTTTCAGAGCCGTTTAGTCTGGACCCTGTGACTCTCGCCATGGTTTCACACAATAGCTGTGACAAAAGCCAGGAGTAAGAGCACACAGTGTTCTCTCAGCTCACAATAGCTCTAAGTGAAAAATATGACTCTAAAATCTTTACGCCTCATGGAGCACACATCCACAAGTATTCGTAATCATTTTCTAACACAGTTGCTCATTCAAGGTGAGCAATAGCATGTCCAGTGTGTTATTAGCAACATGTCTTCATGTTCTCAGATCTTGGAGGCTGATCAAGGCAGCATTTTTGAAAAATGACTTGTTGAAGAACCTTAATGAAGAAGAAGTGAGAGCCATCGCAGCTTGTATGTATCACAGCACCATCAATCAAGGCTGCTTTGTCCTACAGGAGGGAACCATCGGGGACCGGGCTTACGTCTTAGAAGGTAAAAACATTTTCTCCTTCACCTGCTAACATTCATCATACCTCAGGATTAGAGATGTTTGAGTTAACAAGTGCTCAATATGCTCAACCAAATTCTTTTATCACATCATTATATTTCCACTTTCTTAATGCGGCATAGTGTTTGATTAGATGTGATGCATTTAGTAAGCCCGATAAAGAAATTTAGGAACTCTATAAGCGGCTCACTCTGATATCAGAGTGAAAATATTAACATGAATAGCAGGAGAGGAGAAAAGAGCTGCAGCTCTGCTCTGGATGTAAGCTCATCAGAGAGGAATCTTGGCTGTGTTTGTTAAGTGACATCTAATGGAAAGTGGCTGCTCCCTGCTTTTACTGCTGTCATCTAAACCATCTGTGCTTTGTACAGTACACTTTATGCAGTGGAATGTTCTTCACATACACTCTGAATTCACAAAAACACACCAAATGTCCCCGCTGCTTTCCCTTTCTTCACTGACTACGTGTTGTTCACAGAAGGGAGGCTGGATGTAACCAAAGACGGACAGAAGATGCTCGGTGTTGAGCCAGAGGACGTGTTTGGAGAAATCGCTCTCCTCTACGACTGCGCCCACACTTATTCAGTCTCAGGTAAGAGCTGCACCGATTTATTGTTTCATGAGGTTATAACCAGAGAGCATTCATGTGGAAATATCTTATTGATTATGATTAGGAGGACAGGCGGACATATTTCTTGCTGTGGTGCTGGACGGAAAACATTTCTTTAACTTTAGGTCACAGCCACATTGAAATCTAAGAAAACATAGCAGCTTTAAGTGGTTATCTTAGACATGTGGGGAATCTAAGGCATGTCTAAGGCAATTCTGCCTGTGAGAACAACTAATCATGTCTACATTTCCAAAAAATTATGGGCTGTTTCTCTGAAACATGAGGTTTACAGCCATTAGCATGTAATCACACAGCCGTGTGGGAAAAACTTCTCAGCCATCACCGCCGGCATCTGACCTGCTTTCACAGATAAATATATATGCTGTGACTAAATAGGCTGTGGAAGAGGCCGGGGTCAGTTTGAATAAAAAGAAGAGCATCAAATCACCCAATCCTTTTCTTAACAGCTTTCTTTATCTTGTAACCAGACAGCCTTTTCAATTTGCCTCTCAGCACTATCTGTTTGCTCTCGGCAAAGCTCAGCTCATGTTGACGAGCTGTTATCCTTTGTTCTGTGTCTGTATCTGTCAGCCCGTCCCTTTGGATCGGCTCAGGGCCCGCTGAATTTATTTCCCTTCAGACCAGAAAATCCTTTTCCCCTTCTTATTTGTGAGGCTTTTCTTCATGTTGTCTCTTTCCCTGTGACAGCAGTCTGGGAGCAGGTGGTCCCACGCTGTCATCATCAGATCCAGGAGTTTAGCTCGACAGAAGACCTACCAGAGATAATGGCCAGACACTGAGCTTATAGGGATTTTTACTTTCTGACCTCTTTCTGGCACGCGAGATGGAAATAGAAATAGGTGACTGCAAATGGCATGTCATGTAAAGTGGGGTATATCCAAATGGGGCAATTGAGATAGAGCTGCACTGTATAATTAGATGTTGGATGTAATTAGAATGTCTTGAGGACATTTCCTTCCATTTGCAGGAAGTCTCTGTGAACCAATCAATATGGTTCATTAATAATTTACACCCCTTTCAAGTCCTGTTATTAAGAAAGTGGGTATTTATGGCTAAGAGAATTAGATAAAATTTATATTCAGCGCCCACTGTGAGGCGAGATCCAGCATTTCTCATGCAGCCATGATCTCAGCTGCCTGCGACCACTGCAGGCAACATGTGTCTGAGATTCTCAATAATATTTCCACCTAAGCAGCGTCGCTGAGACAACCCCTGTCACCTCCTCCGCCTTTGTCTTTTGATCTGCAGCACAAACAGACAGCAAGCTTTGGGTTATTGACCGCAACAGCTACCAGACTGTACTCACGCAGTGCGGGCTCAGCCGTCGCGCTCGTTCCATGGAGCTGCTGAGAAGGTGAGCATCACACTGATGCATCTGACTTGAAACAAATAAGAAAGTCTTTTTTTGCTTTGAGAGATATCTCTGGTGATGCCAGTGCACCTACAAACAGTAATGACAACGTTTCAAACCTACCATGCCTTCCTTCTGTCTGGGCAGCCTTTCCTTCCTGCAGTCATTGCCAGAGGATGCCATCATGAAAATGTCTGACCACATGAAAGAGGTACAGATTAAGTTCTTCCAATGTGTGTAAGCATCGCTCATTCGCCCGACAGGATCCAGCCAATAAATGTGTTTACACGTCAGTCCAGCTCCATTTTCTGTTCTGACCTTTCTGTCTCTTGTGTTAACAAGCAGGCCCAACGATTGTTTCAGAGGCAGTTATTGTCGTTCCATTCGCTCTTCCATCTGTCAATTTTTCCTTTCGCAGACTAATTACACAGACGGCAAATACATTATTCAACAAGGAGCCGCAGGAGATACCTTTTACATCATTAGCAGAGGCCAGGTAAAGCTGCATGCCCTCTGCTGGCTGCTTAGCTGAAATAGGCCATTTAGAGAAAAGATTTGGACTGTGGGGGTGATGTGTCAGAGCAGCTGCACAAATGACTTTATGATGATGATAATTGACTGTGGCCATTTTCTGCAGTGTTCATCACCATTCCTGCCTTTTCATCAGCTCTGTGTTTTTAATTTGCCAGGTGACTGTGACGGAGAAGAAGCCGGGCCGGGAAGAGCAGATAGTCCTGTCTGAGCTCTGCGAAAGACAGTGGTTTGGAGAAAAAGCCCTGTGGGGGTAAAAAGGGAACAATGCAGTTTTGATAACAAGTTGTTCCTGCTTTTATATTTTGATCATATAGTTCACAGTGATGATTGAATGATTTTTTTAATGTTTTGTGTCTTTGTGTTTAGAGATGACATTCGGACCGAGAATGTGATCGCTGTTGGTGAAGTGACATGCCTGACAATAGACAGAGAGTAAGTGGATATTTTGTGTTAACATTGAGTTGTAGCATATTCAGTTGTGTCCATACACTTATCAGTTTTTCCAGA
The DNA here is from genome assembly GCA_037177115.1 of Craterocephalus stercusmuscarum. Lineage (NCBI taxonomy): Eukaryota > Metazoa > Chordata > Actinopteri > Atheriniformes > Atherinidae > Craterocephalus > Craterocephalus stercusmuscarum. The sequence goes on along the minus strand of JBBDHI010000012.1, from coordinate 18,284,793 downwards.
AGTACGCCAATTGCTCAGATTTCTTTATTTTTCAGGACCTTCAAAGGTATTATTGATGGTTTGGTATCTGACAGCTGTCAAGAAGTGGAGAGGAGCAATGCATCCAAAATCAAGTGGGCAGCAATGCAAGAGCTTAGCTTGGCTTAATTTTTGCACTTACAGAAAACATTAAACACAATTTCACCCCCTGTTTTCCTCCTGATCAGACCAAATGAGGATCTGGCATCTTCCACTTTAAGTGATTATCAGATTATTGGTACTCTGGAAGTTGGGGAGTTTGGCCACGTTGACTTGGTAAGGGCTGATCTAGAAGCAGCTCACACACAGTCACACAGATCTTTGTACTACCTCTTCACTGTGTTTCTTCAAAGTAATTGATGTTCCCTACTGACAGGTGCAACTAAAAAGCAACATCAAGCTTGTCTTTGCTATGAGGGTTCTCATAAAGAAGCTCATCATCGACAACAGTCAGCGTGAGCACATCCGGAGAGAAGGCCGCATCCTGATGGAGGCTTATAGCCCCTTCATAGTCAGGTGTGTCCCATTCAGCACCTCTCTAAATTCAGTTGTGCTGATGGCGCGATCAAAAAAAGGTCTAACTTATTTTATTTGTTTATTGATCCCAGGCTGCATAAAGTCTTTGGAGATGTTGCACATCTGTACATGCTGACAGAAGCTTGTCTAGGTGGAGATTTATCTGACCTGCTGAAGGACAAGTGAGTATCTTCCACAGTGGACAATGAACATTTATGTGTTCTCAGCCAGTCTGACAGTGAAAGTTAAAATCTGAATAGGGTCTGGGGTTTTGTATATGTGTGTGTTATAAGCTGTGATACTTTAATCATCACATCTCAATGTTTCAGAGGAAATTTAGATGAGTGCAGCAGCAGGTTCTACACAGCGTGTGTTATCGAAGCTCTGGCATTCCTTCACTGTCAAGGTGTCGTTTATAGAGATGTAAAGCCCGAAAATGTGATCTTGGATGAGCACGGTTATGCCAAACTGGTACTACAATTACTCTTTTGCTCCCTAACTTTTAAGTTTGAACTGACGCAACCTTGACCGGGCTGCTCTCTGCTTCTTGTAGATCGGCTCCAAATGTATGAAACGGGTTGAGGCAGGTGAGAGAACATGGACATTTAGTGGTACAGTGGGCTACATGGCACCGGAGGTCATCTTAAACCGAGGCCACAGTATAAGCGCAGATCTCTGGTCTTTGGGTGTTTTTGTGTTTGAACTTCTGAGTGGTGGGTAAGCTTAAAATCTTTGCGGTGCCATATGTTTTTAAACTTATTTACTCAGTTATATATTTTTTGTGTATTTTTTGTGACTGGGTCATATTTTCTTCTTCAGGCTACCATTTGATGACTCTGATCAGATGAAGATTCTCACTGCAACTATTCACGGCATTGATCGGATCAAATTCCCAGAAATCATCAGCAAAGATGCCTGTGCTCTGATAAATAAACTGTGCAGGTGCATATATAATGCATTAAAAATAAACATAAAGCTTTTAAATTTAATTTATTTTTAGTATTGCCTCTCCTGTGTCTCACAGAAGAACCCGATTATTAATTAATTGCTGGTTTATTGGTGTGCTCTTTTTGGCTTTCAAGGAGCAACCCCTTAGAGAGACTGGGCAGTGGAAGAAATGGAGCCAAGGACATTCAGAGGCACAAGTAAGAGGCTTCATTTATTACATCATAAAATAATTTTGGTCTGTGCTTGGAAACATGGTGTTGCACGTTATGACACTGTTTTTATTCAGATGGTTTGAAGGATTCAGTTGGGATGGGCTTTGCAAAAAAACGTTAGCCCCCCCACTTATTCCCAAAGTAAGACACTTTCTGCTTGGCCTTTTTTTTAAACTATTGTTTTGTAAAAATTGTATTCACATTTTCATTTCTGTTACACTGTGTTTTAGGTTCAGCATCCCCTGGAAAGCAGTGCATGTGCTCTTTATAGTGAGGGATCAGTGAAGCAGTGCACAAACTGGGATGATTTCTGATGGACTTCTGGGAACAAAAAGATGTCATCACTTTCAGACTTATGTGCCAATAATGATCTGCTCTCAGTCCCCCTGTTAGCAAGAATTAAGTATATTTTTAGACAATGAAAATATATTTTCTAGACATTTTATTTCACACTTGAACCTGTTATTGTGTTGAGCTTTTACTGTTTTTACAGTTTACAGATTGCAGACATAAGAATTTAGTGGCACTACCACTCTCCATGTATTACAATAAACAAACTCATTTTATGACACTCTTCTTCGTCTTTTTTTTAAATCTACGTTTGCCTAACAAGATTACATTTTACTGAAGCAGGTCCTCCTGCCACATCCCTCCTCACCCTGAAATGCATCGATGCTCTTCGTCAATGGAGTAAACAGAGAAAAAAGAAAGTTATTAGAACGTCCAAATAAGAAAAAAAAATCTATCAAGCAAATTTTTTCACCATCTTTAAAGAAAGCGACTGACGTTATTTCTAAATATTTTTTTTAAATAATTGGATATCTAGTTTCCTAAATTTTTAATTTTCTTTATTAATTTTGGACGTGTGATGCATTTACTGCGTGTTTTTTTCGTTTTTGTTCAAAACGCTGCAAAATGCAGCACATAGCTATTTGGTTTAGACTACAGAGGAATTTATCACGGCCATAGTTGGCCTATAACTTTACCTTGAAAGTCCTAACCGGAAAAACGGATATGGTGTGTCTGACTTGACGTATTGACAAATTGCGATGGGTCTTCTGCAGAAACGGTGATCTTAACAGCGCAATCTTGGACAATTTCGAGGGCCGCGAGTTACTCAGGTAAGTGGAATTGTCGCTCTTTGTTTGTTAGTTTTTTGCTTTGAAAAAAAGATGCTTGAGTCACGAGACCCAGACTTCAAAACACAATAAGAAAACTTTCCCTGCATCTCGCTAAGTTTCCAGACTTCTGAGCGAGTTAGTCTTGGGGGCCCAAGGAAGATGACTCAACCTGTGAATGAAATGTTGCAGAATGCTCCAACTTCGTCTGCTTCTTTGATAGTTTACACGCGCGCGCGCGCATATACTACAAAGCTGTCAAATATTGGAAGAGAATGGGGAAAAAAATTTTTTCTTAAAAGCACAACAGCCACCATCCAACAAACTAATTTCTGTTTGGTTTTGTATACACGCATGCTTTCCCTCCCCAGAGAACTGAGAGCACAGAGCTAAGTATATTATCAGGTTTTACAAACAAACCAGATAATTATTTAAGTATTCTCTTATATTACCTCGTGGCGAGAAAAGTTCGTGCATTTTCTATGAATGGGAGCTTATTTGGGAGCACAGCCATAAGAGTTATGGGAATGGATATAATGGTTCCCATGTTTTGTCTCGTGGTTTCATCGATAAACACATTCACATCTATTGCTCTACAATTTCTTACTCTGCAGACTCAGTGCCAAGGCTGTCCCATGGCACTGAGGGGACAAGATAGAGCCTCACAACCTGCCAGTTTATCACATTTAGCGTTACAAGTGAGGAAATTATGGCATTTGCAAACGTTCGGTAATTTATTAATTAAAGGAGCTTTAAGCGAAAAAAGGTGAAAATACAGCGCAACACCACTAGGTGGTGGTGTGCTGTCTCTGAAACCAAAACAAAACCTTCCCCCCAACCGGAAACCACGCCCCTCTTAAAAAAAGGGAAAACTCCTCCCTCTTTGAGTAAATGTTCCTGTGCTGTTTCCATAACAGAATCATCATGTCATCTATTTAGTGTTTTTCTATTAGCAAGAAACAGTGTCTGTTCGTGGCCAATAGTTAACAAACTGTTCATTTAGAAAGTTATATGACAGCAAGAAGTATGCAAGAAAGAAAAACAAAACAAACAAACAATAAAACTTAGCTGCTAACAGTTGAAAAATAATATATTTTGGCCTTGTCTGAGCGATAATGAAACAAAAAGTCTGTAGTGTACACTGTGTGTAGCCTATGTAAGCCTATAACACTAGATCATTCACCTTGTAAAACTAATGCAAAAATGACTTGTTCAAGATGGGTTCTGCTGTGCAATACAACATGAGCTCAGCCAAGAACCACAGTTTATTCTAATTATTCATTGTTATGATTTAAAACAAACACATTTTAATGTAAGCTATTTTTATTTTGATGCAACTTCTTAGAGCAGCAGCAGTCTGTCTGCAGAGGCAGGTTGCAGCGAGTGGCTACCATCTCATGGTAGAGGAAAACAGACGTGGGCGATGGTGGACTCCACTCCCTGAGTCACTTACCAGAAGAAGAGTGAGCTCAGAGTCAAACTGGAGTCCTTTTCGGTCTCGCAGCTCTCTCCATCTTGGGAATGCCAGACCAATATTTATCTGCGCTTTGTCCCTTTTCTTGTCAGAAACTTTTCTTTTAGGTTGACCGTTGTTTTCTTGGAGGTAATATTGGTTCCTCGTCATATTTGGTTGGATGCTTCCCATGACTACCAGCGTGAGTCTCCGCCATCTTGAGTGCAAGCACTGCGTCGTAACTCTGCCCTGTGGTGCCTCTTTATAAGGACAGGGGTGCACGATATACCATATATATCAATATCAATTTTTTTGGTCAAATAAACAAAGAGACAGTTCAAATTTACAGCCTTTCCTTTTCAAGGATCAGAAGCACATGTGCAAGTTATGGAAGCAGGGGTCACCCTCCTGATTTAAGGAGGCATGAAGTAACCCCAACAAAATACCTGCAGATTCTTATTTTCTATTTTACTTTCAGTTAAACAATGTTTTCCCTTCACTGCCAGAAAGAAAATTGTGCAGTGTTCTTTCCTCTCAGTGTTGAGTCTATGGTGAAGTAATTTAAATGCATGTATCTCTATACTTTATTGCAACACTCGGTTTTACATAACATGCTGCATCGTGCTTAACGACAGGAGCAGGATCACACACTTCACATTAGGGGGTGTCCCTAAACAAGTTGGTCCCCTTTCGGCTATTGCATTTCAAGATGGCGATTGACAAATGGCAGCCTTGTGTTAAAGGGACAGTGTGTAATAGCCGCAACATTTAACGGTCAAACTGCAGATTTAGAACGACCTTACCCTCTCCCCCCGCCTCCTACCGTCTTCCAAGTATACGGTAGCCGTCAGGGGATACAATGTACCGCAACGCAACGTCCGCATCACCTACCTTGTCAAGTGACTAGTTTGTTTATATACAGTTATATGGATGCACATAAGTGGTCCTCCGGAGCTACTACCCTACAACTTTTTCCTTCT
>JBBDHI010000012.1:18257975-18275049 GCA_037177115.1 Craterocephalus stercusmuscarum | reverse complement strand
GCTTTTCAGTTTCAATAAAATCAGAGTAAAAAAAAAAGAATAATTCTGACTAGCACAATTTGCTATAGGATTAATCTAAGTGATAAACTCACCATGACTAATGACAATGTAGCAGAACAGCAGCATTAGAATTGTCCTTGTTATAGTTTTTTTCATTACCTGAATATCTCTGCAATTTTTTGAAATATTTCTCCCTGTTGTCCTCTTCACCGCCCAGCTGGACAGTGATCCACTGCCTTGTGCAGCCTCATGCAGTTCCTTTCTCTTTTGTTGCAATCTCCTCTCTTTATGAGGCATTTCTGCCGGATAAATACTGCATTATTGATAAACTACAATCTGATGCAAATTAAACACCCACACCAAGGGGGTAAGGTACACTCCTTGTGGGAGTATGTCATCTCCCAATCTACCTTGTATTTAAATGTATTTGTGTTTTTATACTTAGTTTGACTGTATACTTTGCACAAAGCAGTGATGCTCACTTATATATTAATTAATTAAATTAACTCTTTAAATTATTATTGTATTTATACTGTAACACTCCAGAATGATGTGAATATGAGCGTTCTTTGCTTAGTTATATTAAAATAATTTAGTATAGGCATCACTGTCTCTAAAAGAAAAAAGCTTCACCGCTGTGACAAGGCACAACGAACATCTTTGTTGTTAATAATTCAGCCAGATCAGCTCAACTGAACAACAGAACGAAAACAAAACAAGGTTTTCTGAAATATTAAATGGGTCAAGGCTGGAAAACTGTGGGAATCTTTATAAATAAGGAGGATAAAGTGGTTTTTGGTGCATTCAGTTCACCTCTGTGGCAAAGCATCTATATGCCCAAAGTCAGCTTCCCTCTCCAAGTTGGTACCAAATTCAGATTTTCTTAAATGGCAAAATAAAAATTTAAATGCAGAGCTGGAAAACTATGAGAAACTCCATAGATAAGTAACATAAAGTGGATTTGGTTCACCGCTGTGACAAGTCACAACTAATAACTTTTTTGTTAATAATTCAATGTGAAAAAATGTTTCATTCTCCAGAATAGCCTCTGCTTTAGCACATTCATTTTGACAGCCCTAATTAAAACTAAAAGACCTAAAAGGCATGGTCATATGAATTTGACAAATTTATAGTGTTGGGAAATTATTTATTCTTTGACAAGAATCACACCAAGAACATCGGTAATCGCTGCATCCCTACTTGCCTTAATGTGAGGCTCAAAGGATTCAAAACAACTTAATGAGACATTAAAATGAAAATTTTTAATCCAGGTATCTACTAAAGAGATCTTAGATCACAAACCAGATTTTTGTCCCCAAACTGGTTTTTGGTTTCTGTTGATCTCTCGTCAGCTCTTAATAGCTGTCAGCTTCGCCTCTACCTGTCAGTATGCGCACAGACACGCTGGCTGCCTCAGGCCTCCTGTTACAAGCCTGCTGTCTCCCCACGATCCCACATTCTGCTGCTTAACAGCATTTTTCTGCCCTTCAAAGCAGGATTTCTGCTAATTGCAAAATTATTCACACACAACCTACTTTCGATTGGCTGCTACATCACTTCACCTGTTGGAAACCCATCTGAGGATTTAGAAACTGGCTTTTTGGGCTTCTCCCAGGAGGAATTGGCTAATTAAGGGTACGTTTGTTTCCTTCTTTATATTTTCACATGCTTGCCGTTTATTATGTTTCACATCTTTGAGGAGTAAACGCTGGGAGAACAATGATCCTTGTCTGGAGCTCGACAGTGGCCATAAAGAAAGAGAATGAGAGTGGAGGAGGGGGGTTCGGTGGGGGTAGCAGGACACAGAGAAGGGAAGCCTTCTGTCAGGGAGCGCTCTTCACAGCCCACCATCATTTCTCCCCCCTTTTTAATGTGACAATTTATAAAGCTCTTAGTTTTCCATTTCTGGACCCAGCGAAAAGCCTCGGAGGGAGCAGCAGCTGTTCTGCTGCTGCAGCAGGTGGAGAGTGGAAACTAAACTGCTTTAGCTCACAGAGATTGCTGCTTAGAGAAGATTAGAAAACCTCCGAGAATGAGCGAGGCCTCGCTTTTTTTTCCTCTTTCAGGGGGGCAGCACAGCGTCGACAGAGGAGGGAGGGGTGACATGTTGCCCGTTTTGCCTCCCTCCTCCTCTGCTGGGTCCTGGGGGGAAAGTAGGTGAGAGGTTGAGGGGTATTCAGTGTGGGAAAGAAGGGGTTTATTCAGTTTCTGGTGGGAGATGAAGTGATATGCCTGTAAACAAAAACTACTAAAACTCTATAAAACTACATACATTTGGTAGTTCCTGTGTGTGTGTTGTCGGAGTTTTTTTTTTTTTTAAAAGCCTCCCCCTCCCTTCTTCTCACTGATTCATTCAGGGTTTTTATGTGAATAGTGAAGTCTGGCAGGGAAAACATTTGGGTTGGACTTTCCTCGTCCTCCCCCATCACCCCATCTCTCCACTTGCCTCTAGCTACTGTACTCACCCCGAGTGTTTTTTTTCTCCCCAGTGGCTGACAAAGTGGCACAACATGACTGAAAGTAACCTTCGGTGCCTGTTTCGGTTAAGCCAATCGTTATTACTTCCTGATGTCTCTCCCCTCCTCGCCTCCCCCTCTAACACCCCACATGAGCCCATCTTTTCTTCTCCTTCCCTCTCTCGGAGCGCTGCCAAGCTTCTTTTTTTTTTTTGTCTTCAAGCTTGGCTCTTTAGCTGGATCTTAAACTTTGACATGAGCAATGTCGCTAACAGAGGTGTTGGTGTGGGAGGAGGATAAAAAACTTTATGTTTTTACAGTGTCACAATGTTAAATGAGTGCAACAGTAAGCTGTGTAGCTTACCTTATTTTCCAGCAATGATCCAGTAGGAGTGTGATCACATTTGGTTTTTATTGATTCTACAATCCTGAAATTATGCATTTGCAGCTGACTTTTCTTCTCCGTATCTCTTGAAATAGACTCCTGCAGAAATACCTCGTTATATTTCGAGAAATGTTTAAAAGTCACAGTGAAACTAATCTTTTAATTTGTGAGGAAGCTGCATGGATGAAGGAAGACAGCATCGGAATTTCATGTGGGCCATCCGTGTGTTAAAGTAAAAGTTGCGTTTGTGTTTTTTTAGCTCATTTTCCGCCAGACTTGATTTCTATTACATCAGATTTTAGAAAAAGTTTGACAAAGTTCTTTTTTATTTTCTAAATCTTGAACAGCCTATGTAACTTTATGCAGGCTGAACAATCTCCAAATAAATTCATCCTGAATTAAAGTAATCATGCAGTCGTAGCTCAGAATGAGTGTCTCTCAGTGACTATTAGCTACAGAATGAACTTTTACAAAGGATTACAGATGAATACACAGCAACACAAAGCAACAATGTTCCCAGCAAAAATACCAGATAAATAAAATCAATTAGAGGAAATGCATGAAAATCGTTGTGCTCCTATAACCTTTTTTAAAACCACAGCACACTTCTGCACCACACTGTTCTCAGTTGTTTTTCTCATGGTGTTTTTTCCTTTCCTCTTCTCTCAGTTATGCTTTTCCAGGAGTGGCTGCAGTCGCTGCTCTCCTACACAGGACTTAAAGGGTGTGAATTTGAGGACCTCTGGAGTCTTCTGCCATCCCTGCCATCCTTCTCTCTTTCTACCTCCTCTCTGCTTGGTTTAGGAGCCCTTGCTTCCCTCACTGCATACTGGCTGGTGACCCGTCCTCGACCCATGCATCCTCCCTGTGATCTGAAGGCTCAGTCTGTAGCCATCAACGTGAGTGGATGGCGGCTGATCAACAGCATAAGAGTATTTGGACATAACGTCACGATCACATTGATTTGCAAGTTAAGATTCTGTTTGCGTGCAGGGAGATCCCAACTGCAGGCGATCTGCTCTTCTAAAAGATGACAGTCTGCTGGAGTTTTACTATGATGACATCAGGACGGCGTACGACATGTTCCAGAGGGGCGTGAAAATCACAGGTGATGAACACCAGACATGCTCGAAGCGTTTAACCCTTATTTTGAAATGCACTGCAGAGAGAGCAAGGCAAACACAATCATGAGGAAAAATACGTTCTTTTCTGGGCAAAACTGTTATTTAGTGAGATGCAGCCAGCCTGAACTACAGGCAGCGTGTGAAAAACAAACATCTAGTAAAAGTTACATTATTGAAATGAAGCTTACATCATCTGCAGGCCGTATCAGATTAGTAAAGTATTAAAGGATGGTGTTACAAACAGTGTTTTACCACTTCTGCATATGGCTGATCTGACATGACATAACTGGTTTGTACTTTATAGGAAATGGTCCGTGCCTTGGCTTCAGGAAGCCGGGCCAGCCCTACGAGTGGATCTCCTACACTGAGGTTAGACACATTTACTGATAGAGTAGCACTCCTACATTAGGTGTTACCATGTGCTGACTGTGCATCTTTAACCTTTCAGGTGTCTCAGAGGGCAAAGTGGCTCGGCTCTGGCCTGATCGCCAAGGGCTGCCAGCCCAATTCGCAGAACTATATTGGGATATTTGCACAAAACAGGCCAGAGGTATTGACATCTGTGGTGTTTAGCTTCACGATTGAGCGTAAGAAATGTTGTTGTTTAAACCTGTGAACTTAGAAAAACCCCCTTCAATGACAGTCAGTATTTTACCCATCTTAATGTGTCCATGGTCTGCTAAAGGAGTTAAGTAAGTGGCTAATACCCTGACATCGCATGTAAGAATGGGGTTATTGTTATATTATTGTCGGGGTTATTGTTGTTGGGTGAGTTTCCAGGAATTTAAAGACAACTGAATGAAGCTACTGTATATATTTTTTGGTTTTCCTTTGTTCATATGCAAACAGAGTGCTGGTGCTTAATGTAGGGCTGCTGAGCAGCTCATGCTGAAGTCTGTCTGCTTCCGTTTTCTCCAAATATATCCATCAGGGAAGCCTATTTCTGTCATCCAAGTGTTGACTGGTATAATGAGAGGCTGATGGCTCTGATGGAGCAGAAAATTATCTCTCATTTCCAATCAATACACCCTGAGTGCTGTCTTTCTGGAAAATGGGTTTGTTTGTTATGTAAATAGGAAATGCATGATGGAGTAGCTCATTATATGTAAGCTCTTAAAGTGAGATATTTACCTCATGTAATAAACGGAGCCTGGGTGATGTTACTAATGCATGTTTGTCTCCCTCTGCTGGTGACAGTGGGTCATCACAGAGCAGGCCTGCTACACTTACTCCATGGTGGCGGTGCCTCTGTATGACACACTTGGGACGGAGGCTATGGTCCATATCACCAACCTTGGTGAGAAACCCTGCATACAGAAAGCCCCAAAAACAGCTCAGTCCAAGATGCAATTACAACTCTCCAAATGAATAAAATACCACAAAGTAAACCATTGACAACTGAGAGCTTTTCAAACTGTGTATGAAGAAAATATGCATGTTTAAGGTATGCCTAGAATTTGTTAAATAAAGCAATAGTTGATGAAGAGGTAACAGAAGTCCTTAAGAATAAAAGTGGAAAATGAAATGAGTGTAACGAGTTGAGGGGAGCTCCCTCTCTGGTGGTGTTTTATTATTTAAACATGTCCTGGAACTTTGTAGGTAGACGAGAGCTAAAACAGCTGTTATTTATGTTCTCATGTAAAGTAAACTATTCAAAAATATAGATATGGCACATAAAATGTGAATTTACACCACTATAGAAAACTTTTTTTCATCTTTGTAAGCGTAGTCAGTTGAAAAAAAATAATTTGGTTTTTACTCTAACTTTCTAATATTCAATGTAAAAGGTGTGTTTGGTAGAAAAGCTGTCATTTCCTCTCTGATCCGCACATCACTTCACACACTGTGTGTCTGTTCAGCTGAGATGATGGTGGTGATCTGTGACCGGGAGGAGAGGGCTGCATCTTTGCTGGAGAACAAGGAAAATGGCTTGACTCCAAAGATCTCCTGTGTGGTTCTCTTCACCGACTTCAGCCAAGCCTTCGCGGATCGGGCGGCGAAGTGCCAGGTGGAGGTTTTGAAACTGGAAGAACTCCTGGTGAGCGGGGTTAAAGGCCTAAAGCGCAACGTAACCCCTTTAATCAAGTCATTGTCAAGGAAGTGTGTATTGATGTGAACACTCGTCTTTGTGCACATCTTAGGACCTGGGAAGGCAGAACCTCAAAGATCCTGTGGTGAGTTGATCATTTCTCAGCTGGAGCGTCACCACATCAAACCGGCAGATCTCCCTCTAAATGCCAGCCTGGCAGCTCCATCATTGCCCTTCTTCCATTAGATATCATCATCAGATCTCGCATGTAAACAGGACTACACTGAGAGTGGAGGAAAGTCCGAAATCATATTCTCATATTATTATTCGATTTATTTATTTATTTTTTTGCCTCCTGCTCTAGCCACCCCAGCCGGACGATCTGGCCGTGGTTTGTTTCACCAGTGGAACCACAGGTACCATCTGATCTCCAAAAGTCTCTCCATAATTATACCTCACTCAAAACATAAGAGAATTGTCCCACAGTGCCCACTAACAACCTCTCTTTATGGCACCAGTGGAGTTCCTTTTGCTTTGCAGCACTCTGCAATAATGCTTTGTTTATTTATCCAGGAAAGCCCAAAGGAGCCATGATCACCCACGGCAACATCGCCTCCAATGCTTCCTCTGTCATTAAGATCCTGGAGGTCTGTCTACATTTCCACCTCCTTGTGTAATTGAGAACAGCCTCGCAGCTACCATCACTTCCCATCTGCTTGTATCCCGAACTTATCCCCCTCCCCGCTGTGTCTAATGGTATGATTAATTGGGTGTTTGATTGCCCCCGTCGCTGCCAGGTACTTTAACTAATTGCCCCCGTCTGAAGATTCTTCTATCTAACTGCTGCTAAAAAAGCCATACAACATGTTTGATTGCCCGTGAGGCTTCGCTGTACGCGGCCGCCTGCTCCTAATCTCTCCCCTGTGCCTTGCTCATTTTATTTCCTGTTTTCTCTCAGGGTTCGTTTGAGTTCCAGCAAGCGGATGTGTCGATCTCCTACCTGCCGCTTGCCCACATGTTTGAGAGGATGATCCAGGTAGTTGCTCCTCTCCCCTGAATGTTTTTTCTGGTGTTGTTTCAGTTGTTTCTAAGTGCTTGTTTCAAAACCCTATATGACAATCTGCCTCCCCCCAAGCTGTCGCTGTTCACCTTTGGAGCCCGGGTTGGATTCTACCAGGGGGACATTACTCTTCTTATGGATGACATGAAAACTCTGAGGCCTACCTTCTTCCCCGTCGTGCCTCGTATTCTGAATCGTATCTATGATAAGGTCGGCAACGTTCAGATCTCATGATTTCCTGCTGTATCTCGCGATGAGAGAGCTGTCATAATCATGTTTTCATCTTTTGTACGCTTTTCATCGATTTCCATAAAGATCGTGGGCTCTGTGACCTCTCCATTTGCACGGGCCATGCTGAACTTTGCTGTCAGGAGGAAGCAGGCAGAGCTTCGCAGTGGGATTCTGCGCAGCAACACTGTGTGGGACAAACTGCTGTTCAAGAAGATCCAGGTTGGTTGCTGAAATCCCCACCTGGTCCACAACCTGAATCATATGTGCCTTTGCTGTTAGCTTTTCTTTTTGCTCCGTCATTAGTTGTACAATAGAAATGAATAAACCTCCATGCAATATCATTATGAAGATGAAAGAAAGTATAAAAGAACACAAGCGTATATCCCCTCTCAGTAACTAATATTACCGATACGGGCTCCTAAAGATCTTCTCTTTAATAGTTGTTCTGTGAAAACTGAGAAAAATAAATGATTCTCCCTTTCATTTTAGAGGTTTTACAAGTTAGGACATTATTTTTTAAAAAAGAAGAAGAAGAAAAAAGATCCGGTTGTCATCAGGTTTTAAAACTGGGTCAATGTAAGTTCAGATAGAAAACACTACACCATCTTCCTTCCACTGCTTCCACAGGAATAACAAGGAAAAGTTAAAGTCAGGTGCTGCTAATAAGATGTAGTTAGCTTTTGTATGAGCAGCGCCTCTTAAAATCAGAATATTTGTTAGTTTACCTGAATGCAACACGAAGGTCACCAGCACTCAGAACGCAGAACCCCGGCAAAACACTCTTCTTCTATTTGCCAATGAGTGTTGGCATTATTTTTGAGCTAGCAGCTCCCCGTAGTAAGGTATCCTGTAAAACACTCCTGAATTCAGGCGTGATCCGTATTCCTTCTTCCATCTAAACAATTATTCCTTTGTTCCACCTCTGAGATTTCCTGAAAATTTGATCAAAATTTGTCCCTAGCTGTTTGAGTTATGTTGCTAACAGACAGATTGACACTGCAGACCTTAATGTCTACACTGGCTGACACAACATCAAGAAATACAAATAATGATAATGAACTGTTTAAACATAATTCCACAAAAAAGTGGTGGAAAGCAAAGTGGTGCAGAGACAGTGAGGTGATGGCAGGAACTGGGCGTCATACAGGGCTGACTGGTGGCAGCGCTCCTTCCGGCACCGGGGGTGTAGCTACCTTGCGCTGAAAGAGCTGCTGAAAGGTACTACAGCAGGATGAATCGAATGGGTGGAGTTGTTCATGATGGATGTTAGGTTGGCCAACATCCGTCTGTCTGCCACCTCCTTGATGGAGTCCAATGAGCACCCTGAGACAGATCCAGCTCTCTTTCTGTCTGTCTGTGCTGCTGCCTCCCCAGCACACAAAGGCAGACACTGCAGAGGTCGACGCTACGGTGTCATAAATGTCTGGATCAGAGCTCCATGTACACCAAACATCTGACACATCTGGCCTTCCTGTACTGGCTGTCTGTGTTGTCCATCCAATTCAGGTTCATGATGAAATGAACACCACAATCTCATTGTCTGAGCCCTGGAAAATCACTGATGTTCAAGCGGTGGTTTTCTGTGGAAGTCAGCAATAAGCTCTTTGGTCTTGCTGGTATTTAGGAGCAGATTGTTTTGCTCACACCAGTCCACAAAATCAGCAATGACCCCCACCTGCTTCTGACACAGCCCACCCCGGCGGAGTCATCGGACACAATCAGATTTATGCTCTATTAATCCTTGTCAGATGACCTACGAATGGGCTCCCAACATTCACTGGGTCTGTTTTATGTTCCTCTCCAAAGTTTAATCTGCAGTTTTATACCAAAGTGTGTGCAAAGAATTTTACTTTGTTATTCATAGAAGTTTATCAAATGTATTTACTTCAACAATGCCAAACCTGATACTAAATGTGAGCATGGAATAATTTGTGAAGTTGGATTTCTCTGTACGTCAGAAGTTTATCTTCCATGTGGAGACATGATGCAGGTATGAATAACAAGCTCTAGTGTTCATAGGTGCTTTAATCAACATGTTTTCATAATGACTGGCTGGATTTGTCAGCTCTACAGCTTCTTCAGCAATCATCCCATGAAACCTTTCTTGTATAAAATGACACTTGTTAATCGCTGATTTTGCACTTCAGTGATTTTGTAAAACATCAGATTGGCGAATAGTTAACAAATCTTAATCCAAACTTTTACAAGACAAATGCAACCGTTCCAGCATCTGATGCCAAAATCACCCACAGCATATTGGCCCTGTGGGAGTGCTTTGGAGAGGCACGCACGCAGGCAAACAAGAACAGAGGAACGAGAAGGATTTTAGCTTGATGTGTCAGTGCAGATGGGAAACTATGACTGAGGGTAAAAATGGTTCAAATGGAAAGAACTAATTTTACCAGTTTAAGATCATTCTGCCTGCTTCTTACTTTGGTTTCAGGCCAGTTTGGGAGGAAACCTGAGGATGGCCTTGACCGCCTCAGCACCTATCTCCTCCACAGTGCTGTCCTTCCTCAGAGCCACTTTGGGCTGTTTAATATTTGAAGGTTACGGTCAGACGGAGTGCACCGGAGGCTGCACTTTCTCTTTGCCGGGGGATTTCAGCACAGGTAAAACTTTTGTCCTCTTCATTTATACCACCTTTAAAGGTGGTTCTTGTGATTAGAAGGTATCCGCATTGCTGTTTTCCAGATCATGTTGGTGCTCCCCTACCATGCGCAATGGTGAGGCTGGAAGACATACCGGACATGAATTACTTTGCTAAGAACAGACAGGGAGAGGTGAGCTACTGGAAAAGGTCCAGTTGTGTTTTACATGTTCCCAGACAGTGTCATCGCTTCACGCCGCTTTGTTCTCTTAGATCTGCATCCGTGGACCCAGCGTGTTCAAAGGCTACTTGCATGACCTAGAGAAGACAGCTGAGGCCTTGGACAGCGATGGCTGGCTGCACACCGGGGATGTGGGCCAATGGCTTCCAGTAAGATTACATAATAATCAGCCTGACTCTATGGATACACACACAGTATTGTCCTGTAAATTGGCAAATGTTTGTGCTAACACGCGTCTTGTGTCAGAATGGCACACTGCGCATCATCGACAGAAAGAAGAACATCTTCAAGTTGTCTCAAGGAGAGTACGTCGCTCCTGAGAAGATAGAAAATGTCTACATGCGCTCTGTTCCTGTGCTCCAGGTGTTTGTGTACGGCGACAGTTTACAGGTACACATCATAGAAGAATTTATATTTACCACTTTTAAAAGCAAAATCTTGCTCTAGATGCCAGTTAGATTTTTCACTCTTGTACTTTGTGCCACCAGTCTTATGTCGTAGGGATAGTTGTGCCCGACCCGGAGGTGTTTGTAAACTGGGCTAGAGATCGTGGTTTTGTGGGGTCCTATCAGGAGCTGTGCCAAAATCCTGTATGTAAAATTTCAGTTTTATAGTTATTTAATGTTACTTCAAACAAAGTATGAAAAATTGTTTATTTCACTTCCAACAGGATGCGAAGAACGCCGTATTAGAAGACATGAGAGCTGTGGGCAAAGAAGCAGGACTGAAGTCCTTTGAACAGGTGAGTGGTCTCCAATGATCCTGGTTCTAAGTCACAATTCCTAAGCTAGAACATGTCCTCCAGAGTTACGCTAATATTGTGTGTCTTGGCTTTGAATCCACCCAGGTAAAGGACCTTTACTTGCACCACGAGGTATTCAGTATCGCCAACGGCCTACTCACGCCGACCCTGAAAAGCAGACGTAATGACATCCAGAAAGTCTTTCAGCTGCAGCTATCTAGCATGTACAAGACCGCAACTTAGTTTTCCACCGCACTGAATTCCTGCAACGCTTCATGTAGAAACACACAGTTTGGTGTATAATTCTGATTATAAGAACTTTGAACTTCTGTTCACATTAGGTCCCATTTTACAGATTTTTTCTGTGTCTACTGGTCTGAAAATGTGTGAATGGATTCAAACTTTGTAAATTGATGACATAGTTTCACTGCTACTGCTGTCAATAATTCAGCTCTTTGGTTTATCGGGAGATTTTTCTGAAATGAAGTAACTATAGAAAGAAGTTTGAGGAAATACACTTTTAAGCACAAGTTACACTCTTTATTTAGACTACACTATTTTCCTAAGGAATAATTTTTAAAGGGATTATTTAGTGTACATGGTACATTGTTTTACATAAAGCCTGCATTATCTGTATGTTGCATTGTAGAGTTGTTGGGTGCCTTTATCATCATGACATAAGCTTTTCATTAACAATTTTTATCTTAAATCAGTCGTCACACTTTTGTCTCACATCATTTTGGTTTAAGCCATTGGGATTAATAAGCATTTAAATATGCAATGATTTGTGAAAAATAAAGAATGTGTAAAAATTCTGCCAGTTTCCCCGAGAAATATTATGTGAATTTCAACAGTTAATACAGAAACAAAAATTAAAACACAGCCTCAAAGCTCCGGCCGGACTGGGGAGGCGTACGAAGAGCGGCCTTTCCAAGAGGAGTTTGCAAGTTCTCCCCTTGTAAGTGTGGGTTATCTCTGGGTTCTCAGACTTCCTCCCATCGATCAAAGCCAAGCATGACAAGTTAATTGGTCACTTTAAATTATCCTTAGGAGCGAGTGTGTGCACGAACGGTTGTTCGTTTCTCTGTTTGCCCTGCTGGCGACCTGTCCTGGGTGTACAATGCCTTCTTGCCTGATCATTTTTTGGAATAAACTTCAGCCTCCTGCAAGCCCAAATATAACTAAGTTGTCCAGAAAATGAACAGATGAATAGAATTTTAATTTATTCAAGTTAATTTACTTCATGATTGACCATTACAGCCGAAAACATAAAAGGGATCAACATCAAAACCAACTAAACAATTAAAAAAAAACTTTTTGTAATTAGAATTCTTGTGTTAAAAAAACAAAACATTACTATAACTAAAACTCTTGTTGATAAGAGCACCTTCATTAATAAAGTTATGTTTAACACAAACACAGGCAACAAACTAACAAGTTTTTGATACCTTAAAATAAATGAAAATGACAAGGAGAATCTGTGTGTGTGTATCAACATAGTGTATTTATCATACTGATAGAGGGTGGAAGCAAACAAGTGCGATAGTGTGATTTGGACCTGGATAAAGTGAGACCAAAAAGAAAAACGCGCTTCCAACCCTCGTATTTAGGGTGAAGAAGAAGGACTCTAGCATGCTGACGATGTGTCGTTCTCTGCAAACACACTCAGACTAACAATAGAACAAAGGATGGATGGTGTGAACAAAAGGAAACGGTGTCATTGTCAGTATTTGCCACTAGAGGGAGTACAAACCTTTGTTTTTGGGACAGAACATTGCTACGCTCCCGGCCTGAATGGTCCATCTTTAACATCACTACACCGGTCTTATTTTGCACAAGTTTGTTTTCATGTTATATCCAACAACAGGCACATTATGCAGAAGTGTTGTTACAAATTTTCAAAGACTAAAACCCCAATTATAAGTCCTCACACAGCATGGCACTGAGCTAAAGGTACACATAAATAATAGATTAAAATACAAATTACAACGTTCATGTCAATAACCTGCAGTCTGTAATTTAGGATTAAATCTGCACTGTTTGTGATTGCAATTTTGGATAATAAAAACTTTGACAAACTAGCAGTAACAGGATAAGTTTTATAAAATAACTCTCTCATACAAAAGAAACAAATGCTTACAAAACAAGTAGTGTGACCCGGGTAATTAGTTATGAAAATACACATTTGATTCCTTTAAAAGAAACAAAACAAACCCCCTTCCAAAGGAATTGGCTTATAATGTCACACTTGACTGATGGCTTAGTTGATGTGGCATTCGGCTGCTCTGAGCAGCAGCGTCTTTTTACAGGGAATGAGACATCGGGGTGTAGAGCAGGAGGAATGAGGGCAATGAGGCCGCAAGGACACAAACTGATAATCAAGTTAAGGCGATTGATGTCCGTTTGAACTCCAGAGGGGCTTGAGAAGAGTGCAATCCATTCAGAGAGGCATGAAAAGAGCACTTTCCGATATTCAGCTTTTCTCCCTCAGTCGTCAGCGACAATGGACAGAGCGCGCAACTCGCTGAGCCTGGCCTCAGTCTCCCTCTCCCTCTGCTCGTCAGTCAACCCTGGCTGGTCGATCTGGTCTGTTAAATCGCTGAAGATATTGTACATTTCAGTAAAGTAGACAACCTGTTGGGCAAGACAGAAAATAAGTCAGATATAAATACACAATCCTTCCTTTCCTTGGAGAATGAAAATAATAATAAAAAAGGGTCAATCCACACAATTTTCTTAAATGCCTCTCAGGAAAAATTCCAAATTAACGTCCGCACTCTGCTTGACTCGCACTTTTACAAAAGCGTCTGAAGCTGCTGGTCTCATACCTCCTCAAGCTTCCTAATGAGAAGTAATTTTAGAAGAGAAGAAAGAACACACAGAAATCAAATAACTCTGACAAAGCCCCAAAACCCGGCACTTCAGTGGGTAGTGACCCTGCTTTTCTCTCCCAATCTGAACAAGAGATAGAGTGTTCACTGAAAGCTTTCTTGACACTTCCCACCCCTGCTTCTTCCCCTTAGTTCATGAGTCAGGCTCCCTAGAGAGTTGCTTTGATGATTAATAGACTTTAATCACATTACAAGACTCCAGAAGAGTGGGCAGAGAATGAAAGTACTGGGAAATACAACCCCTTGAAACCCACACACACATCTCAATATTTATTCAAGCAGCAACGCAAACGATGCCATGCTCTTAAGGGGGCATCACTGGCGTCTCTGAAGCTGCATACGTTTTCCATTGTAGGCAGGATCAACAAGACTAACCAAGATGGAGGAAAAAAGATTTAGTCATTCACTTTAAGCATTACAACAGAGTCAAATCCATTTGTTGGCTTAGAAATTTGTCCTAAGCAAAATAAATTGTCTGCTGAAAGGAATAAGTCGAGTCTTGAAACCACCTTGCACAAGTTTAAGTGCTCTGACTGAAAGATATTGTCTGTTTATACCAATATTTGCCACCTAAACCACATGAGTGGGCCATAAGTATTGGGTTACTGCTATTTGTAGGGGTGAGGCGGATACATTTTTTTCCCAAAAAGTGGCTTGTTGAAAGGGCCATCGGAAATGTCCATATGACCTGTGATGATAAATAGTAGCAACGGCTACTATTACAATTACTTGGGTCACCACAAAGAGTAAATGCAGCCTCACACAACTGTAACTACCTAAATGCAAAGATTAGCTGTTGGGTAGAGTTTTAATTTTGCATGGCCTTTGTCTTTGCATTTTTAACATACTAGAGTCAGTTTAATGCTTCATATCTACACAGAGGTTACATTTTGACCTCTCTCAAAAGTACTGAATAATTCAAGTTTCACTCTTTGCAGCAAAACAATGGGATTTTGTCCACTGTAAGACAACTGACTGAGACAACATCTTTTAAGCATTTTGTTAAAATCAATATAACATTTCACCTCATTAGCATTTGTATACGTGAATAGACCAGGTTTGCTCTCACACAAAAACGACTATTATAATAAAGTTTAAGGCTCACAACAGCAACAAAAAACAACAGCATTTTGCCTTTTTTCCCCTATTGCTGCTGGGAGAGAAGGAAGCCAAAAAAAGAAATTAAGCAGAAGACTTAATTTTAAGAAGGTCTAAGAAGGTCTTCTGAACCCCCACCTCCAACACACAACTTGTGGATGTGTATTGTCTGAGTAGAGATAAGACAGACAGAATAAAATATAATCATCTAAAATGAATTCTTGCATGACTAAAAGCTTGTGATTGTGGTGGTGAACAGAGCTTTTGCTAATTTCAAGTTCAAAGTGCATCACAGAACTACTTATCTGTCAGTAGATCTACAATTATCAAATTTACTAATTACGACTGTGCCAGTGACTGTCCAGAGAGGGGAAATGAGCTCATTTTGGGGGGTGGTGGGGGGCATGGTGGCGCTAACTTCAGACACCCAGCTGCTTAAGAAAAGCTTCAGGTTAAAAGAAGGCTTGCAGGACTGCAGTGGAGCCAGACAGATGAGGCCTTCCTTACAGCAGTGTGGGCCGTCACTGGGGGTTAACCACATTAGCACTGTGTGCAGGGAGACTGGCAGCCTGACTTATACACACCCTTCATTAGACACTTTATCCACTCTTAACAGCACACTGTTGGAAGGGTGTGTCTGTGCAGCTGTGAAAGCCTCCTTGTGTCGGCTTTTAGTGAAACTTACTAACCTGAGCTCGAATGAGCGCCTCGAAGCTGGGCTGGAAGTAGTCAATGCGACTCTGGTAGAACTTGGGCATCTCGTCCAGCAGCTGTTTGTTCTTTGCCTCAAAGTCTTCCTTTACCGGTCGGAGCTCTTCCTTTGCCTAGAGTGGGCAGGAAGGGTCAGAAAACATGCACAGGCCCCAAATGTCCACTGTCAGTTCTGGTTTTTATTCACTACATTGAATATATGTCATTTTTATGCGTTACTAGATCACTCATTAATGTTCTTTTCTTATTCTTCTGAAAGATATTTGCCCAATTCCCACAGAGATGCAGAGCAAAACAGGCTGTAATCACGACCACAGTGAGGAGGAGTGGGTAATGTGGGCAGACTTGGCTGAGAGTGGACTCCAGCACCACTGATATCGGTGTGAATGTATTAGTGGGTAGTCTACTGTAGGCATTGAGTTATGGAAAGCACATTGAATCAATGTGAGAGGGTGAGAATTTTTATTAAGAGAAAAGGGGGAGTTGTAATATTCGTACAGCGATATGATGTTTATAGTGCGGTCCCTGCACCTATTTTTACCCCCACCGGCACAACACACATATGTTGAAATGGCAAATGCAGTGTGAAGATCATTTCTTTAAGTGCACAGGAATTCAAAGGGCAGGGATGTTGGGGCCTCTTCAAGGCTTTGTTCCCCTGACAGTGCTTTTCTCAGTGTGTGTGTGGGTGGCTCACCATGTAAGGATGTGTTAGAGGCAATAGCATAGGCAACACTACAGCACTATCTGTGAATGTGTATGCTTCTGTAGTGGCCTCATGGTGTGTGTGTGTGTATGTGTGTCTACAATTCTCAATTACGTGCCTGTAGATGTGCAGCAGTGCCTTTTTGAAAAGGCACTACTTGAGAGCCTGGTAGCTTGCGTGGGTGAAGGAGTGCACATGTAAAGTATGCATGTGCTCAACTATTTTTGTTCATATCCAGTCAGCATTTGTGTCGTTCTCCACTTCTTGTGTTTTATTCATAATACATGCAGAATGTTAGAGTGGCCGAACTCTGCTCCCCTGGAGTAAGAGGGAATGTTTGAGAGGATTCAACATGTGTAGCAACGCAACCTGACAGCACCTGATGCAGTTTGACCATAACTGGCCCGGTTTTTTCCTTCTCTTCATATTTCTCCACTTTGGATTGCAACCGTTTGTAGTCCTGCAGCGCCTGCTCTCGACGTTTCACTGCCATGTTAAGACTGGGAAACACACCGCTGTACCTGAAACAAACCAGCAAACGAGAACAAAACAAATATTTAAAAAAATAACTCAAACTCAATACAATCAAAACTTAAGGCAACATGGAAATTAACAAAAACAAGCAAAACTGTGCATGCATAAAAATAGAAAATAAAACTAAAATCCCAGAATCATGTTGGTGAAAGAAAATAGGTATCGTTTGAAAACAAACTGAACTTACTGAAAACACTTAATTGCTCTATGAAATCTACAGACATTGATTCTACATTGCACCATCTCAATAAAAACCATTATGATTTAATAAAATAG
>JBBDHI010000012.1:18232202-18243760 GCA_037177115.1 Craterocephalus stercusmuscarum | reverse complement strand
CAGATATTTACAAAGTGTTGTTTGAAGAAGCTGCATGGCTTACAGTTGTTAAAAAAGATATATCTATGGTTAGGCCTTGGGGAACTTACGAAAAAGTGAGAGCATTAACATAAAAAATGCTTTTCAAAATGCAAAAAAATGTCTTCACACACAAAAAATATGCAGTAAGGCACGAGGTTCACACAAAAAGATATAGACACTATTTTGGCTAAACTGGTGGTATGAAAAGAACACTTAGTCTCAGAAAGCTCATTCATGTTTAACTTCAGAGTCCTCGAGTGCTGCTTTATTTTATGCTACCAAAAAACCTGCAATACTGCTGATGCGATTTGAGGTTTATGGTGTCTGTCTTTCTTTAGGTGCTTTATGAAAAGCTGGTTACAGTTGCTTTTCTGTGCAGGAGGAAACAACTGGCTTCTTGCTGCAATCTTTTAAAAGACTATATGGATGCTCAATTAGTGGTAAAAAGAATTATATGAAAGGCAATCGTTTGTTTTAGTAAGCAATGCAGTGCACTTGTTCACTCTACAAGCTATGCGTAACTCGTGTGAAATCTGCAGCAGGGAAAATGTTCCTATTGAGTAAAGGCCCCTCAATTGTAGTTATTTTCGATACAAGTGAGTCACAAATGCATCAGTTTTCACAACTGATAACCAGTAGCATCAGCTTATAGAGGATGATGCCACAGATGCTTTTCAAAAACAGCAGAAGGAAAAGACATACGGATAGTTTTTAGTGTACATGCAGCTCAATATTGCCAATGTGAAAACATCCAATTTCAACAGAATTCTTCTTTCCTCATTCGTTTTAGAAAATAAAGAAATTTACACACAAGACAATTCTAATACCCGTGAAGAACACAAGGAAAAAGCAGAGAGAGACAGAAAAAGAGTGGGCCGAGGCATTAAAAAAGTTAAATATTGGAGCAAGTCAAACCTTTTCCTGATTGAATGAGTCCATCCTTTTCATGGCTGTATCCAAAGCAGTCATGGACTCCAGAAAGGCCGGATCCTGTTCACATAGCGGGTTACTCAGTAGATCTGTTGAAATCTTCACTGCTGCTTTTGACATAGCTGACAGTCACAAACACACAAAGCAGAGAATACTGTTAATGATTAAATGACACCATTAAGATCTCATCAAGGTATCTGATTCATAAATTTGTTTTTTAGGAGAGCACATGCCCAGGCTTGACCACTCTATAAAAAAATAAACAGATAAAACGATGGGGTGTGCCATTAATGCAACTTTTACCGTCTGCACCTCTAGTCATAACTCCTAAAAGGCGAGCAGGAGTTATCATAACGAATTCTTAAATAATCCAAAAGTAAGTTAAGAAGCACTGTTACAAGTCAAGGTGCAAAGTTTTTCATCCTTCCAACCCACTACTCCTGGTCCATTATTTTCCTTTCCTGTAGGGTGGCCAGATTTCCACGGTGGTGGTCCTCAATGTCATTATGCTGCTTCTCCAATGAGTCACTCATCCCACGGACAGACAACAACCCAAACACCTTGGACTGCACAGCTGGTAATGGTAGTCCGAGTTCACTGTGACTACCATCACCGACTGCAGTGCAACAAATTGGAGTTGGTGTCTGTCCAGAAAACAAGACACTTAAGAAAGAAGCTGCTCAAATACGATGCAGACCATCAAAATAGTAATATAGCAGAGGGGGGAAAACCAAAGAGAGGATGAGGCAGAGTCTGCTGGTTCACATCAGCTAAACATTTGATATAAATACTTGCCTATAGAAGTCATCCTTGCAAATATATTAAATTCTGTTATGTAAATATAATTGTAACCAGCACAAGCCATATAAAATAGCATTAGCCCCTGCTGGATAATTTTCATTGGATTCTGGATATCCCTACCTTTAACTGAATTAAATGTTGACCAGTATAAGACAACAATGTAATTATCAAATTCAGTGCTGACAAGCAGACTAGGTCAAGTTCTTTGCTGCGTTAACAGTTGCTGGAGATGGGACCTGCGCAACAGATGGAATCCATTAACAATAATGAGGCCCTGACAGCTATGACACTTTGATGATGCAGACATCCATATTCCAGAGCACAAAGGAGAGGAAATGAAGGAGCCTCTTGCTGCTCCATCCGTCGCTGCTCCTCCACCCCCACAAGTGATTATTTACCACGGGCATTTCTACGTCTACTTCCAAAATAAACAAATCCCAAATCAACAAATAAACAAATAAACGAAGAGTAAACATTGTTAGTGTTGCAGAAAACTGTATAAATAAATGCTAGCAGGGATGGTAACTTAAAGCTGAAAACTTGACTGGAAATCACACAAAAAGACTAAATCCAACCCCAATGATCGCTAAGAGAAGCCTAAAAAGGAACAAAAAGGCAGAGGCTCGTATTCTCTTCTTGTCTTATTTGTCATACCATTTGGAGAGCTAACGCTCTACAGATGAACTGAGAACACCAAACATTTCTCTATCCCAGAAAAACCTGCCAAATCACATCAAGTATGTTGGTGAACAAGTGGAGATCAATGGAAACCCGGTGATAACACACAAGTTTACTGACAGAACACACCTAAATCAGCCTCGGTGCTTTTCTTCATGTCTTTGTGAAGCTTTTTTGTCTGATCCTCCAGTCTGTTGGAAAAGAAGTAGAATGAATATGAGGCAGCTTGTCTAGTAAAGCATCAATAATCCCAACATTTTCTGTTTTTTTCCATTAAAATCTAACTTAAAAAAATAACTATTTTACTTACTCAAAGAAAACCCAAAAGAAGACTAAATTAATGTATAAAATATACACCATAAAATATGTAAGCCAATTAACAATACACAGAATCCTTGTTACTGTCAAATACATTTCAGCTCTAAAGCATTAATGTCTTCAATCATTCCACAGCACATATTCCACTCATGGGTGTTAAAAAAGGCAATTACACGACTATGGAGGCTGAAACATGCCATTCATTATATCAATTAAGGCAAGCAAGGGGTTTAGGATCTCCCAAGAGACAATTATCATATCACTTCTCTTGGTTTGATGAAAAACTGTGAGGTTTCATTTCAACCATTCTTTTAATTTTTCCAAGGATTCTATCAAACATGTAACAGTAACTGCAATCCCATTTAATTTCTGGTGTAAGAACTGGCTAGGAAATATATAAAAAAATACTTTTGACTATTTCACAGCTACAACAAAAACTGTGCAGCCGGGAAACAAACACTTATTGATAATGGATGCATAACATAATCATTGATAATTAAATCTAAGAGACTGCAAATTATAATTAGAATTATTTGTTTATTGGAGATATTTTAATATGTCCAAATTGAGTAAGCCACATTTAATAGAAGATTAAAGACCATCCACAAACACAAATCTATGGGTCCTTTCCTAAATAAGATGCAACGAGTCTCCCTAGGCCAGGGATGTTCAGCTCAGATCCTCGAGGGCCACAATCCTGCAGGTTTCCAATGTATCCCTGCTCCAAAACACCTAAATTCCTAATAATTAGGGGCATGTCCTTTTTATCAACATTTGCTAGATACCTGGCAGCAAGGAGGCAGAGGATAAGACAACTAGGGATGGCCATAATTAATGATTAATCAATCATTAAGAATTTAATTGATGACATTACTATCTAATCAATAAAACTAATGCATCTTTACTGGTGCTGAAGTTGTATGTTAACGCATCTTTTCCAGTGTAACCGTTCAAAGAATCCAGTTTACCAACCCAGTTGCTACTTTTAACTTTTATCTGGCATATCATCAGTTTTACTATTAGGGCTATATCAAAGCAGAGCAAAAAAGAAAATTGAAAGTGGTTTTATTTGACTGTATTAAGGGTTAGGGTGCATGTGAGGATGAGAGGAAGAGCAGGGGAGAAGCAGATGAATGTAGAATGACAATAATGTAAAAACGCCATCATGAACATGCTGATTATCGCCACAAGTCGTTCATCTTGTAAAAAAGATTTAAATGAGGAAACACGTTTTTTTTAACTTTCAATGCATTTTAATGAAGCTCATAAATATATATCATTTTTAATGTAAAAATATTAATGACTAATCAAAAATCAATCATTAACTTGTTCTGATGATCAATCGATTATTTTCAGCCGGCTATCAGAGATCCTTAGCTTTAACCCGCCATCACACATGGTCATTTTTCATCTCTTAAAAGCAGATTTAATTCTAATTCTGAATTAAAGGTGAATTAAAACTTTCATGCAACCGAGACAAGTTGAATTTCTCTGACACATTTTTTTTCCACAGGTAGACAAAGCTTGATTTACAAATACAAAATCTGCTATCATTTGCAAACATTATTTTATAAATGTAAAATCTTTATGACTTTAATTTGAGCCCATATAGTTTGCCTCTCAGTTTACAAGTGGGAGTAATAAAACAACACACATAAAACATTGTTAAAAAAGCAGCATAACGGCAAAACTCCCAGTCAGAGACCAGGATACAAGATGGACAGCAAAACCATCTAACAAACAAACATGCTTTCAGAGCAGAGCATGTACAGTGAAAATGCGCTCTTGTTTGTGCATGCTAAACTCATGTTCCAGACACTACCTCCTACATAAAAATGTGTTGCACAATACTCTTGCATCTTCTCTACTCTGTCAGCACGCAAACAGTGAGAGAGCTATTCTGGATGAGTGCCAGTTGAAAGTCAGGACTCTCTCTCTCTCTAAAAGGTGCTAATAGGGCAACCTATTGGAACAGCTGCTGCTCCTTGTACAAGTAGCCAAATGACAGGCAGTGCAGCCACAATCATGATGCTGTTTTGCCTTGTGAAAACTGGAAAGACCGCACTGTATTCTACTGTAACTTTCAAGTACGGTACACACCCTGGATGTTATGTTTGTTCATGAACAGGCATTTGAGTATGCTGACAATTCACTCCTTATTCTTTTTAGGTCAATGTCATTCACACAACCAGGTCAGGCATTGTGGTTCTGTATATTCCTCTGCTAAAAGCTACAATTAGGCTTTCATATAACTATGAAAGTCATTTTGTTTTTTTTGTATGTTGTTTTCTGAAAAGCAGTCGGAAAGATAGATACACATGTACACATTTGGAACATCTCTTCAAGACCAAATGTATTTTTTAATGGGTTGAACACATTCAATCTTAACAAGTCATTGATAGTTATTCCTTAAAAAAGAATGTCTAATAACTCTTTTTGACCAAAGCTGTTCAAATGCTGGTGTTTGAGACAGCTGTAGAAGCACCTGAGAACTAGTTTGGTTTACCATGGCCAGGGATTCACTACAGAGCCAAGTTACTTTGCTTTTTCAAGCCAATACTGATACTTCTGTTGTGCATCAATAGTCAAACAAAGAGGATCAGGGGTCAAAGCTAACGCAGCTCTGATGCACCTCTGAGCTGCTGAGGGCAGTGGCAACAGAGGTCCCCCTTGGCATGAGATTTTTTTAAACAGCTCAAAGTATTTTAGTCGGTTTGATTGATCTTTATAGGCCCTGATTTTAACAATTCATGACTACGAACTACCAAAAAGTTGTTGCTACTGTATCAGCAATTTCAGAGGGCTGGAGCAACTGCTTTGGTGATTGAAAAAGAAATAACCGGTTTACCCATTTAATTAATTATTGTAAAAAAATTAAAGAAATAACAAACGGCATTTTACCAAATTCTGGAATTATCTATCAACATACAGAAAACTGACTTCTGGCACAAAATGGAATTTCAAAATCCTGAAATGCTGTTTATATCTGTAAGTGTACTCCTTTTAGACAGTAGATGCAGCACCAAGTGTTGATATGGATCTCTGGAGTTGAGAACCTTAACGTCTGTACATGCCTGCTGCTCTGACTCATCTATAAGGTCTATTGGCACCACACCTTCCTGATAAAGGGCCCTCCTACTCAACAAACCTGTGAGTGAAACTCTTCTCCCACTCATTTTGCTGGGCCCCTCGGGGCGTTTCTATAAGTCGAGGCCTTGATTTTTAAAGTGCCCTGAATCCTGTTCTCTTTAGTTTCAAAGATATTTTGAAATAATAATGAACAGCTGGACAAACTTAAATGGAATTTTTCTTTTCTTGACTGAAAAAAAAGGTTTTTAAGTATATCGCAGCATTAATCTTATACAGACACACCAAGAATGTGTTCACGTATTGTGAAATCAGATAAAATGGGCGGCTGTGGCTCAGGCGGTAAAGCGGGTTGTCCAATTACTGGAAAGTTGGCAGTTCGAAGTCAAGCTGCCATGTTGTTGGGCAAGACATTCGACCCTCCTTGCCTCCAGGGTCGGCATCGCTGGTGTATGAATGTGTGAATGGGTGGTTGGACAGACTCTTGGTGTGGACCAGCTACCACATTTTGGTCAGTTCCAGCTGTTGTGGCTACACATGTAGCTCACCACACCAAGCTGTAAAGCGCTTCAGATACCTTAAAAAGTATCATATAAAGCTAATTTATTATGATTAAAACCAGGTGTAAACTTACTTCTGAAGTTTGTCATATTCTCGCTCAAAGTCTCTTTCAACCTAAAACAGAAAAATGACATATTAAATGAATGAATGTTGGAAATAACACTGGCAATCTCAATGGTTGAGTTATTGCAAAGAGTTTTGTTCGGAGCCGTGTATGCATACAAGTTACGTGACATTTGGACTTTTCACAGGCTGAACCTGTTTACACTGCTTCACTTTTAATGTCAGGACGTTTTCCTCAAACGATGTTATGTCATTGTTTTTCTTTTCAACTACTTTTGTTTGCATCCTGCTGTTTAACACACAACAAAAAGCACACTGTACTGTAAACAATATTAAACGCACTGATGTAGCTGAGTTTAATTCCTGATAATAACATCAGGTAACAAAAGTCAGGTGAGACAGTGAAGTAGGGCTTGATGACAAGTTAACCTACACATAAAGACATCATGACTGAATGAGTTATAACATTGTTTATCTATCCATTTCTTTAAAACATCATGTAACAAAACCCTCATGGGTTCCTGTCTTGTGGCTCTGTGGGCTCCTGAATTTAAACACAGTGGCAAAAACAATAAAGCAGACAGTTGAGAATGTCACAAGAGGACAATCTAACTTGGCTGCCTTTATCCCACTCCGTGGTTTTTTTGCTTAGGAAGGCACAGGAAGCAGGAAACCCAGCTTTTAGAGGGACTACCGGGCCACAGACCCATTAAAGAGGAAGTGGTTTAATGCCAGCAAGGGAAACACCCACTGACTGTCACTTCAAGGTAATCACCCTTGCCCACTGACATGGCTCAAACTAATTGATATCTAAAAAGTCTTTTATTCAAAGACCAGCAATGACAGTATATTGACAAACACTGATGGAGCATATTCCACTAGTGAAGCTTAAAACCACAATGAAACATTTAAAAGAACAAAAAAGAGATTTTCAAACAAATAAAAATACTTTATGTATCTCTCTCTGAGTGAAAGTTTGCGACTTACCGTTTTAGAGACAATCTGCTTTTTCGGTTGTCCAATCTTGAAGGGAATCCTGAAATGACACAAAGAGCAATGAGAGGTGACAGACATTAGAAAGTAGAAAATAACCGCCTAAAAGGTGAGATCATTTAATGCCTAGGTGTCTTTTGACTGGGTGATGCCTGGCCAGAGGTCAGTGCAGTTCTTAGGCTGAACAAGCACCTATTTTAGATCACTGACACAGTTAGTATGAGGCTGTTAATCCCTGCTCCTTTCAAAGTATGCCATCAGTGCCATGTACATTAACTTCATGTCATCACTGATCACATCTGGCTCCCACTGCAAGCGGATATCACTCAGCAGAAGTGGTTGTGCCCTCTTCTTTGTGTGGTTCTGCAGCATGACCCCAGCTGGCAATCAAACACAGAAGCATATTGTGTTTCAGGAAAATTGTAAGCCTTTTCCAGAATGTCAGGCAGGATCCAGCATATACTGGGACTCAAAGGCAAAAGCAAGACGACAATCAGCACCAAAACACGTCACAAGGCTCAGTGTGTTTGGAATTGCCATTTTTTGAATGAAGTACAAGTTTTCCTCACCCATGAGTGGAAATAGACACGCAGCTCTGGTTTTAGATAAAGAAGAAAGTTCATTCATAGTTAAAACAAAATCTTTTATCCTCATTTCAAATCCTTGCCTGTGCCTTAATAAGTTCATGCAGACAATCAGAGTGGCTTGTGAATCCATCAGACAGAAAACAGCATCTTGTCACTCTGATTGGCTGCAGGTTGTCACTGATGTGGTACTAATGGTCTGAAATCTAAGCTTTGTGATGGACAGTTACGGCTGACAGGCAGGGTGAGGCAGCAGCTGCGTCAAAAGAAAGGTGTGTAGACTAATGAGATGGGAAAGTGAGGGTGTGATGCAAGGATATTGTGCAACCAGAGAACACTACTGATGTGGATCTTTTTCGTGATGGCACGATCACAAGATGTAACACGGTCAATTTACAGCAGTGTTATCATGGAAAACAGAAAATAACAAAAGTATCCCCAATATGAACATTTTCTTTGATTTGCAAGTTCTGCAGTGTACTTTACAGCTATGTAGAGTTTTTTATTACCATGACCTTATTTTCAGTGGTGATTCAAACATGCACCTTGTTAATTACTAAATAAAAATATTTAGTTTATTTGACTAAGGAAAATAGTTTCGCCCAATGTCATAGTGTGGGTACACCCACGTGGAAAATACCCACAGAATTTACTCTGCCAAATCTTTTGTGACTCACCTCTCGCTGATTACCTGAGATATATACAATGACGTCATACTATCATTCACAAGTTGCCATCTGCCAAGTTTGTATGGGATTCCTCCAATGTGAAACTGGTGTTTTCCTCAAACAACAAAGATAAAAATCAGCCTCCTTCAGCCAGCAAGGCGAGGTCTGTTCATACAGCGAGATTTAAGACAAAATGTATACTTAAGAATCAGTTTGGCTAAGTTATACACAGACAAACCCATAACTTAGTTACTAGTGTTGAATGTACACCCCAATGAACAGTTCTGTTTTGAAGCTATGGTAACTGCTCCACTTACAAATGTAATATTTCTAGGTTTGTGACATATAACAGACATATGATCTGATACCACATCAACCTACAGTGTTTGAACTATGATACAACAGTTGAGGCAGAAACTATAATTGTACACAGTAACACAAGGGTCTCATACATACTATCTGGCTTCCAAAGTTCCAAAACAACTCACTGGTGGAGCTAAGTATATCAAATATTGCATTCATTTGAGGGAGATTCAAGTTTTTTTCTGCAATCTTTAATATATTTTTCAGTATGTCTTTGTGTTATTATTTTAATGCTTTATGATGCTAGATGGTTGTGTCCTGCTGATATGGCTCGAGAATTTTATGACTGTAATGTTTTCTACCAACATGAAGAAAACAGTTTGACAGAGCTTTTAATGTTTACTTCCATTTGGTGGATGTGTGTCATGATAAACAATTTTGACTTTCACTGCAAAACCCAAAAGGGAGAGCTAAGTATAAACACTCCATAAGGGCTCCAAATAGCAAACAAAGCACGACAAGTCAGATTGTGCTTTCAATGCTCTTATTTTCCTATATTTTAGCAGGGTGTCAGGGACAGTTAGAAAAATACCTATTAAGACACAAGATAAAGGGGCCACTATCTTTAACAATAACAGCTCATTAGGGCAGGCAAAAATAGTTAAACGAGCAGTGGGGTGTAATATGCAAGCATGAGAACATGAAGAAAAGAAAAGATAGTTGACACCTTGAAAATTATTGCTAATGTTACCACATTGTTGCATTGTTGTCGGGCCTCTTACATTTATAAACATTGCTATGCCTGGTACTGTTATACCAGAATTACAAATGTAGCAGAGACTTCACACAAAACAGAAGAACACAAATGTGAGCCTCAGCAACTGAATGCCAACATTTCTAGAAACCTGGTTTAGTGTTGACTTGCATTGCTTGACACATAAACAGGAACGTGACTAAAAAATAAATAAATAAAAAACAAACATTGACTTGTGTCAGATGTTACTGATACTATTTCAACAAGTTTTGGCCTTATAAGCACTGAAACTACTCTTTAAAAAAAATATTTTTCAAAAGAGTTGGTCAACTTGCAACTGCAGAGTTGTCGCACGTCATGCTGTCATATAAGCACGTAGGCAAGAACAAAGACATGACAGTACTCCCTATGCAGGATGCATTATACACTGACTGGAAGAACCAATGGCTATTCACTTAAACTAAAAATGTGTACAACATTAGAGAGATACTGCATCATTTGACCTCAGATATTCCATGGTGCACAATGGGCCAGTTAAAGATGTTGGGAAGTGGAACTGTTCTGAAGATGACCCCAAAGTCAAACCTCTCACGTCATAGGACCAAGTGTGCAGGCTCTGCTGGAATGCATCAGTCAGCAGAGTCCATAAAGAACTCTTTTCAACTGCAGAGCAGTCCACTCTTGACCTTCTGTATGGTAGTGCATGATGGCTGATGTTTTCTTGCCAGCTATTGACTGCTTGTCTTTACTGAATGACGCCATCTCACTTACAGTCTTGCTTCAATATGACACTGAAAATGTGTAATCCACTACAAAGCCAGTAAATGTGCATACGTCACAGATTCAAGGGAAAAAATTACGCTTCACCCCATATCTGTTTGAGCTGCATTCATGAATAGTGAGCAGGGCATCGTAGAAAAATCTTTTCACGCTTGGGTCCTTTTCAGACATAAAACTTAATATTGCAAGGAAGCCCAAGTTGCTGTTAATGTTAATGTCTCATACAGTTTCATTCATATGCACCCACAACAGTGACGCAGAAAGTGATGGCAGAATTTAACCTCTACATGTCAGGTTTGTCTTGAGCATACTTAAAGGTCAAGACTCCAACAACACAGTGTTTGAAATTTGGTGTGTTTTCAAGTTGATTGTCTCCCTAAAATATGGATGGAGTATTTAAGCTTAAAAAAAAAAAAAAAACTGGGACTAGTATATGTGTGTAGCACAGTCCAGTTAAGTCTGTTGCGTATTTTCTAAGAGAACATGGGATTTATATTGGCCCAAATGTGAATATCCAATAATGAATAAAAATGAATAAATATAAAAAACAATTGCTTGCATCTTACATTGACATAGAAAAATATTTTGTAATTTATTGAGTAAGAAAAATATTTTGTAATTTATTGAGTATTCTCTAAAAATAAGATGTATGGTTATGCTCTCAAAAAAATAAAAATTAAAAATGTCAGAAAAAAAAGAAAAACATTTCCTCTGCAAGTGGGACAGCCACCGGTCAGGCGGGGTTTCGACAAAATGCTGAGCACGGCGTCATACTCGCGCGACACCAACACACATGAAGCCAAAACAACATGGTATACATCTCTATAATACATTTGAAATCCTCACCACTCCATCTAGCTCATTTAACCTGACTTCATCACCAACTATGGGGTGCCGAAGTCACGCCCCTTCCGGTCAGCCCCATGGGTGCTTAAAACCGAAAAAATATGAATGGAAGTCAATGGAGTGAAAATAATTATCTTCTGGTCCAAGTCGTTTTCTGCCCTGGATTCCAGA
>JBBDHI010000012.1:18175946-18195435 GCA_037177115.1 Craterocephalus stercusmuscarum | reverse complement strand
TGGTCATAAATGACCGTGTGGGCACAGACGGGCATGAATAGTTTGTCCTCCAGTTCTGTTCTGTGTGATTAAGTGACAAGAAGAGCTTCCCTCCGCTACTTCGTAGCGTATTTGCTAAAGCTAAAGCTAGTCGCTCTGATTGGTTGACGCTGCATGTCAAGCGGCGAAAGTTCAGATTTTCCAACTTGACGCGCGTCAAGAGCAGCGAGAGCAGCCGACACTTAAAACGCTCAAAACGCGCTGCTCCCCTAGCTCAAAACGCGCTGCTCAACGGCTCGCCGCGCCTTGACGCGCGTTTACATAGACTAACATGTAAACCTCACGCTCTCGACGCTCTTGCTGCTTTTGGTCTGAACGCGCCATAAATCATGCAGTGCAGGTAGGATTGAGCCGCCTTAGGTGTCATAAAAGGTCTGATGTGTTTGAAATTGCTTAAGTTGAAGTTTACTATTTGACTTACTCTTTATGTATTTCCTCAATGTGAGATTGGATATTTTAAAAGGGTGACTAGCTCCAATTCATCTGCATCCAAAAATATCAATGATCTTCTTGGTTTAATTAATTGTTTGTTGGCATTGCCTTGAACAAGTGCTTTTGCAAAAATCATGCAAACAAGTTTTTTTGTTTTATAGAATTCAGGCATTTCTTACTCCCAACGCCAACTATGAACCTTAATTAAATGCATTTGACAAATTAACTGCAGCTGGTTTAGCATCATTCTCCTGAGTGGAGATGATAGCATCATCAGCATACATCACTAAATTAAATTCAGGGCAAACATCAGGGATGTCATTACTGTAAAGATAGAGTAGCATAGTAGAGGTCCCAGCACAGAACCATGTGGGACACCGACATTACAGTGGTGATAAGAGTATTTGACACCATCTACTGTATGCTGACACATTGTATTCTATTTGTCAGAAATGACTTGATCCAGAACTAGACACTAGTCAAAAGAATTTGGTGGTTCACTGTGTCAAATGCCTTCTTAAGATCTAAAACACAGCTCCAAGACATGGGTTAAAGTGTCCTTGGCAAGAGACTGAACCCTACCTTGTCTCCCGATGTGCCTATCGGGAATATGAATATGTGAATGTTTGATCTCTCAAATGTAAGTCGCTTTGGAAAAAAGCGTCTGCTAAATGACGGTAGTAGTAGTAGTAAGGGTCTAGATCAACTTTGTGTTGCTGACATAAATACTGAACGCTATGTAGATTTTACTGCAATTTAATGGATATGGCAGAAATTAAGATTGAATTCTGCAAGTAACACCTTAGATTGCAAAACAGAGTTAAGGGCTTCCTGTCCTGATTAAAGAGTCTTCTGTAGTTTTATGGGATAATTGAAATAGATTGCATATATTCAACAGAAATATTTGTACAAAGTAATTAGGAGCTTGAACACATTTGGGAGCAGGGTGACATTCAGTTGCTGTGTCTCATTCTGGGGTCAGCAAACTACGAAGTGCGGATTCGTAGGGCGCATACGTCACAGCAGTACGCCAAGTACTGTCCTGATTCAGCCTCAGAAGGAGCCTCTGAATCCACCCTCCGACCCCGGACTTCGTTTAGCTTGAAACAAAGGATACTGGAGATGTATTCTTTGCTGCCTCCCTGCCTCTCCCTTAATTCAATGTAAACAAGTAAGAGCAGAACCTGTTATCAGGCAACGGCTGCCGGATGACAGGCAGCTGGAACTTCATGATGAGGACGTTTAACCGCAGCTTTTTTTTTTTTTTTTACAGTACAGCATATGAAAAGAACCTAAGTTTGTAAAACTCTGGCATTAAAATAATGCAATATGTAAACAACAAACAACTTGTTAGTCTTTTTGTTTTTTGATTTTTACTTTTCAACAAATTATGATTGGGAATGATTGTGTGTGGGGAGGGGCAGATTATATATAAGATTTTCTTCCTTCTGCTCTTTTTCATTCAGGTTTTGTATTCTATGTTATGTATTGTGTTTGTATTTTACTCAAAGAATTAAATAAAGATGTTAAACTAAAACTAATATAAAATAAACAAACAAAAACAAAAAACAATGTCAGCCACTAAAATTGATTTTGAAATGAGACTTCTACTAGACATTTCGGGCTCCACTTGGAGTTATCTGCAGGAATTAGCAGCAGTAATGAAAAGTTTTGGGGACTGCAGCACTACAGAGATCCTCACACCAGGTGGGCTGTCTCAATTCATGAATGAATAAACAGCTTCGTAGTGCGCAGACCCTGGAATAAGACACAGCATGTATCTCACTCCAATGAGGAATTTGGAGATCAAACAGCTATATTCTAATTGAAGGTCAGCACTTCGACCTACGGAGCTACTAGTATTGACCAAATGTAATTGCTGTTTCCCTGTTAAAAGATTCCCACTGAAAAAATTAAGGATGAGCATTAGCAACTGAAACAATGTCTTTGAGTAGCATAGCTCAACAACTCACAGCTTTTCTAAAAATCTGGGTTTCAATTTAGATATTTCATGACCAAACTGGTTGATTTTTCAATAAATTGGATTGTTGCATAGTCTTCAAATGCTCTATGATATGAAGCAGAATTCACAGTTCTAATCATAGTCCCTGGGCACTAGACAGCAAGCATTAACTGCACATACTGTAATCAAATACACGAAGTTCTTGGAGACTTCTTTTTGTAGCAAACAATCTGTTCGTTTGCTGAACTGACCATTGACATACTGGAACTTGCTTGAATTCCACAGAATTTCAAGGTTTTCCTCAGAGAATCTATCTTTTTAGATAATTTTAAAGGTGCTTTCTAATGAACAAAAATATTTTACATTTTTATCTACATAGTTTAAGCTTGTTAAATAATCTGACAGACTATCACCACATTCTGTTATGTCCTCTTACACTGCTGTAGCTTGTAAACCTTTATTAGGAGTTATAGACATGGCCTTTGTGTTGTGTTTCTGTCCAGATGCTTGCTGTTCAAGGTGACCCAGTAGAGCCCCCTTTCATTGTTTCTGGCTTTTGTGTAAGATAGATATTTAAATTTGGCATGATTGCACTACTGACTTTTAATTTCAAAGAGAAAACCATCAGCGATATGTCAGACATCTATGATTGGTGGTTAGTACAGCTCCACGCATAACAGGGTGAAAACCACTGGAGGAGTAACCCTTGATCTGCTTCAATGCATCAACAAATTAACCCAGTTAACAATGTCCTACTGGACTGATGGCCTTAGTAAAGAAATTCATTTGGCTTTAGTAATGAACCTGAGTTAGAAACATAAACAGTCCACTTATTAATTCTCCAACCAACACTGACATTACCTGACACATTATGACATACTAAAGCCACACCCCTACGGTCATACTCATTAGTTGTGAGGGATATCATTAGTTAAATCACTGACTTAAGAAACTACCCACCGAGACTCATTATCTCACCCATCCATTCAGTCTAATTTGCATACATTACAAACACGCTTGAATGAAGTGGCCTTCCTGGGTTGGTCATTTCTTTCTAAGAGAGCAGATTGGGCCCAACAGGGCAGACAGTAGGCCCAAGTGACAGTGTACTAATCAACCGATTTTCTCCATCTTGGATGCTGCCTTCTTTACCGTTGCTGTGTGTGTAGGAAGTATGGGAGCAGATGATTCTGAACGTTAGTTCTGTTGAGGAAAGCCCAAGCCTGAGTTCCCAAGGTAACAGTCAGTTAAAGTGGGGGCTGACTGACTCATTTCAAGGAATTCCTGGAACTTGAACAAGGCCACCCACTCACCCTACACCCAGGTTTTTCAGCACAACAAGCAAACTGACATGTCCCCATATAGGGGCTTCACGTAGTATCATGGCTACACTGGTTTCGTTTCTTCTGGCATTACAAGAGATCTATGGAGATGGTACAGTAAATTGCCAACAAATACAAACGTGATGGGTTTTGATGAGTACATGAGGAGACGGGGCAGGTATGAAAGGGCTGGAGAAGAGGTTTAGGGTTATTAACCGGTCAACAGCAGTGAATGAAAAATACTTCAGAAATGGGAACAGTAACACAAAATAAATGGGTATCAATATCTTGTGGGTCTGTGCATGATGTAGGAGGAGAAAAAGCAGTGTGAGGAAGAGGAGGATGAGAAAGGAGTAAGAGTAGGTGGACAAGAAAACGAACTCTGCCTACACAATTAATCTAATTATTATGAAATTAAAAGAAATCAACAGGCGTGTAATTGACCACTTAATTAGTTCAAGGTGAATGTGTTCTTTTGACTTTGGAGGGATGGCGGGTCTGTAGGTGCAGGTAGATAGGAAAACTTCGTTAGAGCTCCTGCAATAAAGTCAAAAGTATTTCCACCCAGTACTGTAGCATGTTCCCAATAGATAATAATTCAGAAACATGTCAATAATCCAGTTGTAAGATACGGAAAACAAATCATTTTAGAAACAGAATCTGTACACATATAGTCACCAATCCTGCTATTCAGAGTAGCCATTTGATTTGCTTCTGTCCACAGGTACATCTGCTGATAACGCGACAGTTCATTCAGTGTCTTTAGTCATTAACAACTGAGAGGTGGTACAAAGGGATTTAAGAGGCAGCATTACTGTTTTGAATCGGTGGATGTTTAATTCTTCTATTATAATTGAGGCAGCAGCGAGACAGAGGTTATGGTAACTGCTGGAAACCTGTCCCACTTCACAGAAAGGTTAATGAACCTTACAAGTCCTATGGGAGATGGAGTATGCTGTTAATTTGACAAACGTGGGAAATAAATGCTTTTATGCTTTTATTGACGGTGACCAATAGCGGCCTTTGCTGGAATGAAAGGTTTTAGTCTTTTAGGTGCTTTGCTATGAACCAAAACAATAATGTGGAATGCATTTGTTGGAAGAAACTAAGTACATAATTGTTTGAATAGCAATTTCAGGCCAAAAAGCATCTTCATTATTAATTCCTACTTTTGGGGAACATATACTGTGCAGAAATACACAGTAACTTGATTCATGTTATGAAACAAATGCCTTTACTCTGAATACATTTGTGTCATTTTTTTTAAAGGTGCATTTTAAAATCTACATATTTCCACTTTCCATTTTATGCACCATTGGTCTGGATTTCATTTTAACAGGGCACCAAGGGTGTAATGTACTGACAGCTGGAGAGTAACACATCAAACAACATCAGCAACAATGGATGGAATCATTGCAAAGCAGCGCTGAAATACATCTGATCAAGACTGAGGCTTTAGGCATAGGACCAAATATGTATACAGAGTGCATGATTAAGAGATTAAATGGATAATCTCCAGCTCATTCAAAGAAACTGACAGAGGCAGACATCTGGCTTTCTCGACTTTGATATTGGTTAAAATATAACCAATAGTCAATTACAAATCCAATTTCACCAGCAGCTCAAAACTTTTAAAATCTTTGGTATAACAAATTTTCTGTGAGGTTCTTTTGGATAAATGTTTAATTCACACATCGATGATGGAATAAATAATTGGTTTGTTGATTATTTTAAATAGGAGATGAAAATGGGCACCATCAACATAAATAAATAAGATGGAAGAACATAAGAAGAAACTTATCAATACATTTTTTAATTATTTATTTTAAATTAAATTATTTATTTAACACAGTTCCCTTATTAAAGTATCTACATTGCAGAAAATGGGTTCAATGGCACACAGAAAAATTTTTAGGTATGAGTGTATTTTTTTAAATAAAAGTTCAGCAATTTAAGTTACTTGTAATCATGATTTTTTTTTCTTCTAACAGATACTAAATAATTCAGCAGACTGGTATTATGTATTGGAGTTACTGGTCCCCCCATAGTCTCAAAAACTTTACCACAGTTGCTGCTGCATCTGTAGTAACATCCCAATGATACAGTAGACTTCTCATAATAATGCAAATATTGCGGCAAATTACAGTTTTTATTCTTTTGAAGATTACAGAAGCATTATTTCATTTTTCAGCTTACACTCATTACTGCTCTAAAAAACAAAAAAGAAACAAAAAAAACCCAACACGTCCTTCTTTTTGTGCAGCCATTTGATGATAAGAGTCAAACTAAGACTGCCATAACCTAACAACTATAGACCACTCTAACATATCTCTATGAAACCAGCCAGTCTTGCTTTCTTCGATAACCCTCTCTACAGAGCCAACTCATCCTCTCAGTCTTTCACTCTCACTTTCTCCCAGCTATACTGTGGGCACTGTTTCCTGTGCTTGTCTGCCCAATGCTTGCCACAGGAACACATAAGAATCTGCGCTCCACAATCCCTCTTAACCTCTGACCTTGGCTTATTGTTACCTGTGAGCAGCACTGTGGCAAACATGGTGTACAAGTACCGCACAGCCCTGCAAGCTGTTTGTGTTCTGCGAGTATGGAGGGCAGGGGAGGAGGGAAGGAAGAGAGGGAGCTATTTAATCCCCCCCAAAGGAACTCCCCTCTCAACCCGTATCGTGAACTCGCAGGCAAATCGTGTTGCTGGAAGGCACACCACACACACACTGCTGTCTTTTTAATTTCATCAGCTGAAAGAAATCTATACAGTGCTTTGGAATCTGACTGAGCTGCAGAGAGAAGTGAACTATATAGCACCCTGGAATGTAAACAGGTTTTCTCACCAAGTGTAGCATAAAAATACCACATTGTAACAAACCTCTTGGCTATGATAATGGTCAATAGTGCAGATCAGAGGTCCTTCTAGGGTTGTTAGTCCGACAGCATATCAATAAGCGCAAGCTGAAAAAAAAAATCCAGTGTACAATTCATGCAATCATACCCAAATTATTCAAGTGTAACATGGATAAAATGTTGGCTGGCGCTGAATGTCTTGTTCTGACAATGGTTTTTGCTTGCCATTACAAAAAGAATTATTGCCTGCGAATATTAGGAATGCTGTCATTAATCCCTTGCAGTCAGATGCTTGGCTGAGAACTGATATGGGCTTTAATCTGCAAAGAATGGCCTCGTCTATTGTTCAATGTTAATAATTGTCATACAATCACAGTATTCATAGAAACAG
Source organism: Craterocephalus stercusmuscarum (assembly GCA_037177115.1). NCBI lineage: Eukaryota > Metazoa > Chordata > Actinopteri > Atheriniformes > Atherinidae > Craterocephalus > Craterocephalus stercusmuscarum. Next base: position 18,188,429 of record JBBDHI010000012.1, on the reverse strand, counting down.
GCGCATATTTAATATTAGAAAGAAAAAAAAGAGCCAGCCATTGTTCTGTGATTTCTATCAGCAGCGACTGCCTTGGTCTTCTAACTATAATGTACTTAGTACTGAAATAATTTTAGAAGATTACAACAGCGGCGAGTCCGATCTAAGAAGAGTTTTTATTTGGTTATGTAGAAGCTGAGCTTTCAGACCAGTTAAAGGTGCACAGTAAACAATAGATCTTCTTAGAGTGCTGCATTTTTATTTTCAAAAAAAGTTTTAGGTCCTCCTTTTGAATTCACTTGATCATAATCAGAGCAGAGAGGTAGACAGGCCACTGTATATCTGCCAACTTTGCACTCATTGCTGTCACGCCTAATTATCATGCCAAATACAAGAAAATACATCGGCTGCAGGAGTTCTTGTGTGAGGTCTTTGTTTTTGTGTACAATTAACTGGCAAGCATGCTATATACTTAAATATGGGCTATTTTAGGAAAGCATAATTGTTAGTGAGTTGTTTTTATCAGCATGCCTCAATCCCCTTCACCGTACCATATCAGGAGAAACCCCTAAGAGGAAGGGTTTTTCAAAGCTGTAGCCCCAGCAACCCCCCACTAACCCCGGCATTTGTTCATTTACACGCCCCTCTCCCCCCCTCTTTCCATTTCTCCTTGTATATGTCTGTCAAAGTTGACCACTTTACAGGAGAACAGGTAGGCAGACTCTGTCAATCCCCCCCACCTGTACCCTCAAACACAGCAATGTGCACGTGGGGCCGACTGCCAAAGATCCTGCTTTACTGACTGAAGTGGAGGGGAAGGGGGGTATGACAAAGACGACAGCTTGTGTGGGGGAACATTGTCTGCGGCTGCGACGAGAAATCTTTTCAGGAAAAACAGGATTTCATACACAATGGTCGTGGGTGTGAAGAAAGGGGGCACATATTAAAAGAAGTGTCTTTATGTGTGCAGAGCTACCGATTTTTAAACTGCATGTACATGGACGAGATCCAATATGCTCTTTTTTCCCCTACTAGGCTATAGTGTGACAGACTGGATCAGAGAGGGCTTTCCAGGTTGTCCTTGTTTTCTTGGAGCATAATCGTGATTCTGTATATCCAAGACAGTGTCAGGATAGAAATAAATGCCACACAGTAAACCTGCTTCCTTGAATAAAATACATGCGCTTTCTCTGAATAAGACGATAATTCCTATGGCAAAATCAACAGGAATTTGGGTTTCTAGAAACCACTATTAGATTTTAATGGTCAATTTTGAATGCATGTTCATTTGCTACCCAAACAGTATTCATGACTACTGAAAGAAAACCACGACAGCTAATGTTCTTCATGCAGTGAAACCTCTTGAATTATTTCACCACAGCAACCACAGCAGGGAGGTCAGCTGTTACGGAGATGGCAAGAGGCTTGGTAGGTTATCAGCTACTGTATAATATGAGTGTAAATGTGAGTGTACTTGTGCGTGTGTGTCTATTGTATGTGGACGGGGGATGGAGCTGACAACTGAGCGGAGGATTCTTATGTAATTCTCCCTTTAGGTGGCAGAGAACAGTGAGAGCAGCAGCCCACACTGAAGAAGAATCTGTTTGTTAATAAGCTGCAAGTAAGATAAGATCAATAATATCGCAGAGTGTTTGTGCGAAAAGACAAGGGATTCCCAGAGACACAAGTTGACATGTCCAGGTAAAATTTTGCATGCCAGCTCAGAAAAACATTGATTTCTGTTGTTTGAATAAGTGTAGACGGCACAAACATTATGACACGCATGATTTTTTTAGCATCTAGAGATGGCTGAGAGGCTGTGAGAAGAATCTGATGGGGTTAAGTGAGGGAGCGACTTCCAAAAGTTGAACTCTATATAGCACCACCTCTGACACTTGTCTGGCTGCAGTTGACAGGATGAGCACATGCTCTAAATGTTAAGCACCTCCAGCTGTGCTTCCCTGTTAAAGACCATTGTTGACTTGTGTCAAGGGATATTTAGTATTGCTATGAAAAAAGATGAGTGACCTGCGGTAACCTTTGTGGGGGCAAAACTAACTAAAGCTAGATGCTAAGATTTACAGATCAATATCAAAAGTCTTAGTTCATATCCTTAAAATATGAAGACTAACAGGTAACTTTGGGGAATACTGTTGATCACATAAACAGATGCAGTTTATTTACTCCTTGCTTGTATATTACTCACACAAATCTGTTTCTATTATATAGACACATTAACACCAAGAACATGTGTTCATCCTGTCCGTTTAGATTCAAACTAAGGCTGACAAAAAGTGAGCCAAGCAGAGTTTCGACAGGATAAAGTTGCATCATATGACTTGAAGGCAGGCGGTACTTCTGCGTAAAACTTTGTGAAACCATAAACAACCTAACTGTTAACCTGGGTTACGGGCATGTTTAGCAACTTTGGAGGGAAACAAGAAAATACATTAAAAAGGAAAATTGTTCACTTCCTTTGCGCCCACCCCCTTGTCGTAAGATACGGATGTCCCGCAAGGTTATTTGTGTTTGCTGGGGAATGAAGTGCTCAACTGGATTAAAAACATACTGCATATGTTTGGAAATCTGTTTCCCTGGGCGTATGAGTGGAGTGAGCGAGCGTGAAGCAGCAGCTTGCGTCTCCTCCAAGAGAGAGGGCAGACACTCTCATCATTAGCTGGGCTGAAATGTGCTCCTCTACCTGCTCCAATCTGCACAGCCAGGCTCCACTCTGACGCCAGACAGATGTTCCCAGTATGAGGTGCAAAGTACTGAGAGGGGAAATGAGAGTGAGCAGGAGAGAGGCTGAAGAATGGAAATATTCAGCAGAGTACACAATAAGAGCTTAATTATGAATAATACCAATGGCTCTTTGTTCTCACAGAGAAGCTAGCTATGGCTCGTCTGGCCTTTGGGAGATTGTTTTTGGCTTCCATATGGGGGCAGCTGTCTGTCAAAAAAAAATAAATAAATAAATAAACGCTAAAATCATAATATACCATGGTAGGGATGATTGCAGCATAAAGAACAATACAATTATGTTTGTTTATTTGCAAACTTTTGCTTTTGCTAAAACAAATTAAGTCTATTACAGAGGTTAAAATGTGACCTCATTTGGTGCTGTGTATAGCAATTATCAGCGATATCAACTGTAGCTTAATGTCCCCAATGTTTAACCTGATCTAATATGTTTGTCAATATTTTCTGAAATGTACCTTCTAAATGCCCTATTCTTGTCCATAAGTCTTCAACTCAAGTGGTGAGTCACCCTGTACACTGAGCATCCCCTGCCAGTGGGCAGGCCTCATAATCTGCTGTTTCTAATTCTAAAAAAAGCACTAAAAAGTGAAAACATTTATCATTCTGATACTTCCCTTGGATGAAACCTTCTATCATTGATCTTTGTCATCCTTTTGAGAATTGCTCTTTGGATCAAACATGTAGGCTGAATTACCAAAATATTTAAACTAACCATGGCATGATGAGTCAGAGTTAGTGCTGCAGAGTTATAGCGACAGGTCAGCCGGTGTAATCAGCTGGCAGGTTGAGATGTGGAAAGGGCCGAATTAGTATGTAGCAAGATTCCCATTCACTAAATGATGAAAAAGCTGGATTTTTAAGCCATGAGTTGATTAAAGGTTCACTATGCAAAAATGGAGAAACAAATAAATTGTTTTAGTTTTGTAACATTAAGAACTGCTGGAGTAAGAGTTAAAAGCATACTCAACACAAATTTTTGAGAGTGGTCAGAGTGAAGGAAGAAACATCTTGTGTGACTTAAAATCTTATTGTGACAAAATCTTCTGACCAGACTCAAACAATCCATTCAAAAACAAATTTCACGATGCAAATTTAGAGAGAGCTTAAATCTTTCAACATCTAAATATCATAATGACATAAACGATTTGGGGAATCTCAGGGAATCTCAGCGTGTAAAAGCCAAGGGTAAAAAAACAGTGTTGGGCCACTTTACCTTTGAGCCCTGAGAGAACACTGCATGAGAAACAATCAGGCCAGTGTGATCAATAAAGCCACAAGGGCTCAGGAGCAGAAACAAATGTCCTTTAACACAGTCCACCATTACATAAAAATAAACTGAAACTGGATCATGTACCATTTGCTATTATAATCTACCGGCAAGGGGGCATTTTGTGTGTTGCTGACACCAAATTTTATACTTGTTCATATTTTCAGAATATTATTAAGTTGATTTATATTACTAAAAATCATTCATTTTGTGGTTTAAAACTGACAAAAAAACAAGTGCTAACATCTTAGGGATTTCACACTGAATGAAATGTTGTGAGGCGTTACACGTGTAATAGTTTACAGTTAAAGGACATCTTGAGGTGTGGAGCAGATGATCTCTGCAGGCCACAGAATTCACAAACACAAAGCCAGCTGGTCTGATACAGTAACAATACTCCACTGTTTGGATTTGCCTGAGCAGCAGTGAAACACAGGCTCTGTCCTCCTTTGGGGGCTGCTACAATAGAGGTGGATCTGACTGTACGACATGTATATCCCTAATGCATTATATTGATGAGCTGTTCAACTGGCCTACAATTAAAGAGAGGAAGTTAATTCACACACCACTGAGTTGAAAATAGAAACAAAGCATTACACAAATCCAATAAAAACAGAAAATCATTGATCATCAAATGTCTTGGATCAGATGAAGATAAGCTTTTAGGAAAAACAAAAATGTTTTTGCTCCTGGTGGATACGAACTGTAATACTCCCCCAACCAAAAAATAAAAAAATAAATAAAAAAATAAATAATTACATTACTTTCACTGTGGAAAAACGTCATGCAAGAAACCACTAACATGTCCTATTACTTGGTCCCCAAACCCTGAATCTATATTTGTGTTTTAATGGAATTTAACTGCAATGAACCCCTTTTTTTATTCTCTAAGTAGCAATGAGAGTGACTGTATTACTACTTTGTCGGTTTATATCGCATCAATTAACTCTCAGCAGCAAATCTATAATGGGTGAATTAACAAGAAAAAGTAAGGGCTAATGTGTTTATACAGTATAAACTGACTTTGTTCACATACTAATGATTTGCTTGTTATAGTAATTATTGCTGCAAGACCACACCAGAACATCTGTATTGATTTATACTCTGGGAGAGCAGAGAGAGGGAGGGAGAGGCTCACAATCTGGAGTTTGACTTTAAGAGCGAGACTACAATCTGTCGTACGGTTATTTTGGTAATTGTCCATAATTAATGTAAAAACACAGCCCCTGTTGTGGAATGACAGTTTCTGTAGCTTAGGAGTGCGATACAAATGTGCAGTTGCAATGAAAATGCATATACGGAATCTAATAATGTGATTCTAAAAGCAAATAGACAGCTGGTGAGACAAGACCAGACGCACATTTTATACTTAATTGGAATAAATTGTTCCTGGCAGTTAGAAGTAAAGATGCAATATGAACAGTTAAATAAATGATTTGACACCTGAGGCAAACATGAAATTATGATTGTTTAAAACTTACATCTGCATTGTTATTCCGCTTGTTTAGAAATGTCTGCAAAAGCTGACACTGATACAGGTGAGACAACATAAAGGTGATTGCGACAGCTGCAGCAGAATAGCTAAAGAAAAGCTGTGGATTCAGCGATAATAGATTTTTTCTCTTGGTTTTTCCCTCCAATATCATTTTAGGTTAACTCATATACATATGTTTCAAATTGTAAATTGGTGTCTTAAACAAATATGTATATGAAATGACTGTTTGGGAAGTTGATGCACAATTTTTAGTTTTGCTATCAAGGTTTAAAGAAAGAAATACAGATGAACATGAAGCCATCTTGATGCTGTAAAAACAAAAAGCTGTCTTTATCCTCAGTGCATCATCTTAAGACACATAAAGTAGTCGTCCGCAAAAGCACAACGTAAAGTGGGAGGTGGTAGTGAGTTTGAGTGGGTGTTATTCAATGCATTGGTCTCCTTTGTTAGTTTTTGCTTCCAATATCACAATTTTTCCTCACAGTGAATTATTATGTTTATGCAAATTGCTCCAATGCCAACTTTTCACATCATACCTTACCTACAAGTAATCTAATGAAACTGGCTTCTGTTTGTTTTTGGTTTTTTTCTCTCCCAGGTGAAATTATTGGGACTCGGTGCGGCAGCTGAAATATAAGATGATGGTTACTTATTTTCCACGGACTATATATTTTTGGAGAAATAATGAAGAATATACATGTCAAGGCAAATCAACAGCTGGTCATATTTCTCTCATTGACAGTTTGTTGACACTTTCTTTTTAACAGCTGTTACACTCAACATTATGAGCTTGTGATCTGTCATATGAATATGCATCGATTGCCTATTTAGTTATGTTTTTTAAAAACCTACTCGCTTCTTAAATTTCCTAAACAAAAAATGATCTGGGGCTTGACAACTTGAGCATGGCACATATATTTAGTTGCATAATACAATTTCCTTAAATGAAAAAACTTTTGTAAATATGTGATGATGATCTGACATAAAATGAAGTAATCACATCCATGTGTTATTCAAAATGTCCAGTCAGCCTGAAATCTGACAAGAAAGTATCACTTGAGCAAAGATTATTTTATACAATCTCGTACTGAAATAAAACGTATGTTCTGTCTAAATATCAACAGCCAAAATCTGCCTCATTAAATGGCTCCTTCAAAAAGTTAAAACAAATACACCCCAAAGAGTCAAGGCTTTTTGGTTTCAGGGAGCCTATAAAAACCCAGTGATACTCAAACCAATGGCACCTTTTTCACTTAGCTTCTCATAAGGCTCTACAGTATACCATTGCCATTAAATACTGTAAATGTGCAAAGTATAGTACTTAGCTATAAATATTTGTTTCCCAAATACTCCCATCAATTGGGTTTAGGCAGGACTGACTGACATACTGTACAGTCACAAAATCATTAGCACATGTTTCAATAAGTGACAAACCATATGTCTAAAAGAGCTCAAAGCAAAGTGAGTGAGTCAACACACAAGTTACTCCAGTGTGTCCTTGCTTTGTTACCATTGCTTCTCTTTAGCAGAAGAATTCAGCTGAAATCTGCGGAGCCTTGGTGCTCAGTCCAGCCTGACCTCACCACGCTCTAGGCTGAATTATGGAAATCTTCCTCATAACTCTGGATATGGATAAAGAGTACACAGTAATTATGGAAACATCTGCAAACTAGGGCAAGGTTGCATGACCCCGGACTAATGAATATATATGAAAAGAATATGGCGGCTGCAGCTCATACTGTTTGCCAGGGAGGATCAAAACACTGATCCGTTTGACATTTGAAAGCATCACCCTCACATTCACATTGGCAGAGGTAGCTATGTAAATGCCAAACATATTATCTTACAACACCCTTTGCCTTTTATACAGAAGGAAGTAATTATTCCTTTATCATAGTTACTCATTAGTTTAGTCTTTGCTGAATAACAGACATGCATCCACAAAGTGACCTACTTTGCTGTTAAAACTGCAGCACAAAACAAAATCAAGCACATACAGATCAACACTTCAAACAAAAGTGAGGTTGTATGATGTCACCTGGCCACCCTGGCCAATTAAACACCTCCCACTACAGTTGGCATCACTCAAAAGGCTCATTAACCCTTCTGACCAACCACCAGTCACAATCAGAAAAACATCCTGTCACATTGGCCAATCCCTACATGGGCATCGCAGGTCAACACCCACACAAGTGACAGGAAATTGAATTGCTTGAGAGAAGGTGGTCTGTCTGAGCACTTGAAAGACATTTGCTTATTCACAGCTGGTGATGCAGACAGACTGTCTTTAAAGGCTTGAAAATACGAAGTAAAGGTGATGCTTCTCAGATTTCATGAAGTGAAATCCAAGATCTGAGGTAAATATTACAAGATCTCTAGCGGCAAGCAAGAATTCAGTCGCATAAATTATCTCTTAAAGCGAAATTGCCAATGAGCTAAATCACTAAATGTTGAATATACATTTATATATCACAAATCCATCACATTTGGATTTTTGAATCAATGTGGGGCTTACTTAGTATACAACCACATCTTATGAAACAAATCAGAAGCAGCAATACATCTCTGAAGCAGCTTTGTGAGCTTGTTTTTGAGACCACTAGTCTTAATCTACTGGGTTGATCTCCTGGTTCTCGGGGGATTATAAAATATCTGCAAACCTCCAAATATTTGAGGCAATCAACAACTCAACATGCATTTGGCGTTAGAATGCAAGAATGTGAAAACACACAAACGAATGGATGAAAAGGAGTGAAATATGAAGAGAAATAAGGGGATCGGAGCCGTGCCCATTTCGGGGGTGTAAAATATGGAGAAGTGTGGATCATTGGGGGAGCTGCTCTGCCTGGGGGAACAGATGAAGGGAGGACACTCTGCCAAGATCTCTCCACTGAAGGGGGAGCTGAGGGAACGGAGCTCTATGGGAGAAAAAGTGTGTGCCTCGCATGCTGCTCTCCTCAATCTCAGTCTCACACGCTTGCATTGACACGTCCCAGGCTCTCCGCAGCAGAGGGAAATTGCTGCTGACAGGGCCTTGCAAACTTTCACAGCCATTTAGAAAGACTTACTCCCACACTTTTGTCACAGGCATTTATTGCACAAGATACATGATATGAAAAATTAACATTTTCAAACTTGGCATCGTTTTTTCAAACCAAGTAAGGCTTAAAAACCATTCATAATTTTTCAGCCTTACGATCGGTCCTAGTTCAGATGTAAACACAAGACATGCCAAGTGAGACCCTGAGATTATGAAAATGCACAATTTTCAAGGAAAAAAAAACACCCAAACACCACTTCATATATTTCTATCATACTCTATAAATTTCTAATCCTATAAAAAGCACTGGCTGTATCACCAACACACATAAGGTCTTTTTAAAGTGAGAGCAGAGGTTATTGCAGATTTACTGTACCTGTATGTTCACTTTCAACCAGTGTCTCCAGTAAGCAGATGTCTGTTTAGTGCGACTTGGCGCATCGGGATCAACCATCACCAGGACATACATCTTCTCCTGCAAGCAGAAAGAGATTCATACATTATTACATTTAACACAGAGTATTTACTACACTGCCACACACACTGATTGGCCCTCAGGCAGTCCCAGCAGCAGCGCTACCTGATCCTTTTTCCTTTCTAAGATGCACTGTTTGTACATCGTGTTGCCCAAGGCTTCACATCTCTCTCGCGTACTGAGCTGAAATTCTTCAACACATGCTTTCTTTCCTAGCTTTAAGTTATTCTACCTGATGCTGTGACGTGATTTTATTCCATTTATAAAAATCTGTAGTTTAATTCATTGTCTTGTCAGAGTACAGAAAGCTCTCCAAGCCACATCTGGGTTTTCTCTTGATTAAATCCATCCAAATCCACTTGTATAAAATGGAAAAGTGTCTTAAAAACACAGAAATATGCATGGAAATATTTTCTATAGCTGCGTTTCTTAGAGACGTATTATTTCCTAAAGCACATCTTCTCCCTTCTGTTACTCCTTAAACTTAATATTACTGTGACATCAACAAAATGACAACATTTTGGATCTGATACCAGATCGTCTCGTTAACATATTCACAGTAACTTTCTGCCATTTACCAAGTATCTTTATACCCCTCAATCTGTCAACGGATAAAGTGAGAGAAAAAGCATCTTAACTAACACTTGATCACAGTTATTGGACATTGACTTGGCGGCTTAATTGCCGGAAAATCTTCATTCTGTCTGTCCCTAAAAGTTAGAGAATTATGAGAGCAGATTGAATTATTGCGAGAGCACATTTGTCATCCCTGGTCTGATGCCCAAAATCTGCCAGACCATATGATGGGCTTTTTTTATTTTGTTCACTTCCTCTACAAACAGAGACACAATGTCCTCTTACTGTATAGTACTTTCAGCTGAAGCAAGAACATAATGATATCAGCCTTAAAACACAGAAAACAGATGCAGTGCTCCTTACATTCTAACACTGGCTGCCAAATAACGCTGTCAGCGGTGCAGTAAAACACTTTCAGAGGATCAAATGCCTTCGTGTAAACAGAAACCTCTAATTTCTGTTTGTTGTGTCCTATCAAGACATTCTTACAGGCCTCAGAAAATTATCCTAAGCCGATGTACTTGAATGAGATAAAGAAGTAGTCATGTATTTTTTCTGCAGATGCTCATTTTCAGAAGGATTCTCTGCCTACCTGACAAGCAGTAATATGCGTAAACAACTAAGCCTAATAATAGGATAATACTGTAGTCTCAGTGATAGTGCCTGCAGGTAACATCCAGACACACCAGCAACAATAGAGCCTCCTCCACAGCCTGTCAAAAGTGACTCTATATCAGTGACCCCCCCCGGGCAGCTTACCAACCATGACCTGTTGCCTTCTCCAGAGTTGTAATCCTCATTTGTACATGTTTGCTACCAGGCAAAGAAAGTGTGATAATGTAGTTATACTAATATCTAAGTCAGATCCTGATGCATTCAGAAATAACATGGCTTTAAACAACAACAACATACACACACATACACACAGAAAGACTAAAAAGCAAGTCAAGCATTTCAATCAAAAATGACCTCCAGTCACAATTACTATTGAGGAAAATTTCACTTCATTGGGTAGTTCCCAAAACTTGTCATGCACTCAATGGGACAAGTTTACTTTTTCTTCTGCTAAATTAAGAAAAATATTAAGAGCATTTCACATTAATTACCAACTTAAACAACAACAACAAAAAAGAAACAGGTCGCATTTATGGTGGGCACTGAATTTAAAGCATTTCTACACATATTCTGAGCCTGCATTTCTACCTGTAAGAGTCTGGCTAGTCCAGCTGGCATGGGCAACAAATAATACAAGAAGCTTCCATCAAGCTTGCACTTCACACATTGTGGCATGTACCCTTCTCTCTTACGAGGACATTTTTTTTCTCTCCATCTGTCAAAATCCACATTAATTACGCACAGATATGTGTGAAAGACTCCAGGGAAAAACAGATGCATATTCTGCCATCTGAAATAATTTATCAGGGCTTGAACACACTAAATGTATATCTAAACATGTTGTAAGAAGACTAATTCTCATAGCTCTACCCGGGACGCACACATTTATCATAATACACTGGAACTCAATTATTATTAGGCTGTATTAACATTTGAGCCTTGATCAGTATTTGAAATTAACATTTTAACTGGACCTAACAACATTTATTACTGTTGGGCATGGAGGACACACAATGCTCTCAGTAAACACTTGAAATGCTTCTTTGCTCAGCCTACATCATATACTTTATATAAACCATTATCAAAAGGTGAGAGGTCAGCAACCTTTCATGCTAAATGTCTTAAAGATCAAAAATATAAAAACAGAAGTGAAATCTAGATATGTATCTGACACAGACCACAGTGCTTCATTGGGCCATGATGCAATAGGTGGTGTGAGGGCTTTGGGTGCAGGCTGGAGGCGGGGGAAGATTGAGCCTGCATTCTCTCGAGATTAACCTCCCACTGCCTGCTGTGATCACTGCAAAATGGTCCACTGAGACCACACCTCAGACATCAGGCAGCTGGAATCAACTCTGCAGTCCACAGGGCATCTCTGTCACGGTCAATGGTAGAACAAAAGAGTGACATGCTCTTTTCAGAGATCCTTAAAAAGCTCAAAGAAGAGTTTTTCTAAAATAAAAAGTACAAAACTCACACCTTTTATGCTTTACAAAACAGCAAAAATATATCTGTAGACTGTTGTGTTTTTAGGGGTTACCAGGAAACCCGCGCCATTCCAAAGCATCAAATGGATACAGTATTTGCTAAAAAGAAGACAGCAAAGAACAAAGGTAGGGAAAAATAATGTCTCTGAAGATGGAAAACTACTGTATTACCTCTGAGTGAACTCTGCTGGGGATGAGAATCAGAGAGATGGCTAATCACGGCTCTCAGAGCTCCCTGGGCTATCGAGCTCGGCTCTGCTAACTGATGACACCATGAAGGGCAGGAGAGTTAGCGAAAGGGAGGGAGGAAGAAGCGGCCCCTCTGTGAGTTTACAAGTTCATGCTTTATCCCTGACCCGATACCAAACTGTGCCATCCGCGCAGCTGCCTATTAATACACCCATTGCTTTATCCTCCGTGTTCTTCATCTCCTTCAGCCTCTGCGCACAGAACCAGCAATGTTTAATTTAATGGTCATCTGTGCTCCGTGTTCAGCTCAGAGCAAGGCATCGATCCCAAATCCCTGTTTAAGTAGCAAAAACACTTGAACTCATTTGGTAATTAACAGGTATCTGTGTTGTGATTAAGAGACAGTGATGGCTTAACAATCATCGACAGCAGCTTAGTGAGGTGAAAGATCAATCTGTAAATACAGAAAAATGGGAATGTTAAAAAACCCTGGAGTGGGAGACTAGTCAGAGGAAGTAGCAAATTAGTCTCAGCAATCAATTTGTTTCCTTTTAATAGGTAAAAATCTAATTTTAATCATTTTTTAAAAAATTGAAACTA